>CM046890.1:15385558-15774315 GCA_025688845.1 Cucumis hystrix | reverse complement strand
TATGTTATATGGATTTGGATGAACTTGTTTTATTCTACTTTAATTTTTTTCCATTTTAAGTGCTTAAATAATTAAGTGTATAAATTCTTTTTTGCAAATATAATAAAATCTAACTCTAGACCCATTTGAATTTTGATCATGAGAGAAAATGGTTGAAAAGATAAAAATACGGGGCATTCCGAGAATTGAACTCGGGACCTCTCGCACCCTAAGCGAGAATCATACCACTAGACCAAATGCCCAACTTGTTGAATGAACACAACTATAATTATTTAAATACAATAGTATACTATTTAACAGAAAAATAGACAATAAAATAAAAAATAGTTTAAAAGTTAACTCTTTTATTTTAAAAAAATTAAACTTAGGATTTTTTTTTTAATCTATCTTTTATTAATGTTTTCAAAAAAACCAAGTCAAGTTTTGAATATTAAAAAAACTCTTTAATAGTAAAATAGAGAAAATATTTACCGTTCATATAAAATGATGTGTAATAAATTTGTAAATAGTTTGTTTTGTTTAAACTCTGTTTAAATACTTATTTTTCTTTTTAATATATGACCATGAATTCAATTCTTTCGCTTAATAAAAGATGTGTTGTGTTTGACCACTCATGCGTAAAACATTTACTAGTTCAGTATCAACATAAATCTTAATAACAATATTTATATTACTTAGTTTGGAATTAAAACCAACTTAATTATTAATATAGATTATTTTTATAAATTGTTTTACTTATACTATAAAACATCGTATATCAATATATCTCCATTGATATATTCTAAATAAACCCAAAACTCTTTTATATATTAAACTAAAACTTTGGTTGCATTATATCTATGCATTTTTATCAAAGACTAGAGAAAATGCTTATTGATCTAATATTCGAGATGTCAAACTAAGAAAGAAAAAAAATTGAGTAAGTAAAAAAAGATGATGAATAAAATTGAAAGTTGATTAACTAAATTAATAAACTTTTTTCTTTTTAAAGTTTAGGAATTAATGTATTAAATATCACTTTAAAATTTTGTCATAACCATCTCTACAATTTCATATAATTTGTTTCTATATCTTAACTTAACTTCTAAGATACGAGAAACTAAATCTATCTTATTTATATAATTTATATGGTGAAGAAACGAAATTAGGCATTTGACAAAATAGATTTTACTTAAGGCAGTAGACCACTACATTCCCAATAATTTTTTACTTTTTAAAAAATGAAAAATAGTTCCCATAAATATATTTTTTATATAAAAAAATTAGAAAACAAAATCTAATTTTTTTTATTTATTTATTTTAGAGAAAGACACCAAAATAAAATTAACTCCAATCTATGGCTTAATTTCTCATTATAAAATATACTATAATTCTAAAACATGTTATATAATTAAATGAATTTAAATAGAGAAATAAATATGCATCCACCCAAATCTCTCATTTGGAGGGATCACTTAACATGTTCAACATAATTACCCACCAATAGTTTTCAATCATATTGTTCTTTTCTTTATTTAATTAATGGGTTGAAAGCTAGCGTTTGTCAATGTAAAAATAATTACCTCCACTATTCACAAGACTTGAAACCTCCAAAGTTTGGACTGCCACATATAAACTATATAATATAATAATTATAATCATAATTATCACATAAATGACTTGCCTTCAAATGCTACTTGCACTATGGAAATTTAATTGCAATTTTGGAAAAATGGCATGGTTCATCAAAAGTCAAATAATTTGGCTCAGTGGCCATTGATCTATAGATGAATCAATTTCCTTTACTTTCAAATATTTATCACTCCATACTAATAAAATTTTATTCTCATTTTATTATGTTTCAAATTACATATTTATTTTTTTAAAAAATTGTTTATTGAAGTTATTTGAATGAGCATTAATCCGTTTATATTTTTTTTTTCTCACTAATATATAAACACTATCAATTCGAAGGAGTGATTTTAAATCATGTTATTTGAAATTCGATATAATTTTAATATTATGAAAATTGAATTTAAAATTATATAATTTAATACTAAATTAATTAGAGAATTTAACAATGATTTGGAAATGAATAAAAAAAAATTGACGAATTCTAGTTAATTGTTAACGAAATCACAACACTTGGCCCAAAAAAATTATAAATTCAACTCATTAAATAGACACTAAAGTTTATATAAAATAACAAAGTTGAAATATAGTTTAGAGTTTGTTTAATTTTAGTTATTAAACTTTAATATATCTTTAATTTAATTACTACTACAAGTTTAACGTAGAATTTTTCACTACTTTATATATTTTATTAGCATTTTGATAATAAATTTTAAAAATATATTTACATATCGTGTTTATTTGCCTAAAAATTATTATGATTATTAAAAAAAAAAATTACGTTGTTTTAACCAAATAATAATCATGCTAAAGGCTATAATTAAAAATTCACTTTTCATTTATAAAGTTTTAAAAAAGAAACTCTTTCACACTAACCTCTAGCTCAATGACTCTCACTATATAGCAAGAGCCTAACATGTGGTTAATGCACCAAAACCAAAAGAAAAAGAAAAACAATAGTAAAAATGTCTCTTGGGGTCTCAATTAAATTTGTGATTCTTCTATTATCTTTCCTCCTCCTTTCCAATTTTGGTATGCATTTTTACTCTTTATTAATGTTATATATCCTATACCAAAAATGACACATGTTTAGATTTAATTTAAATTTTTGTCAATTCAAACGATGTTCTCAAGTTCCTTATGTATTTAATTACAGGGAAAAGCCAAGAACTTGTGGTGAATTACTACAACCAAAGTTGCCCACAAGCTGAGGAAATAATCAAACAAGAAGTTTTTTCCTTGTACCAAAAACATGGAAATTCAGCCATTTCATGGATTAGAAATCTCTTCCACGATTGCATGGTCAAGGTGTATATACATATATATGAACAAAATCTTATATTTAATTATATTTTCTTTATATATTATTAATGCTTTTTTTTGTTTAATTGTTAAATACATGCAGTCATGTGATGCATCTCTTTTATTAGAGATGAAAAATGAAGGTGGTGTAATTATATCAGAAATGAAGTCATCAAGAAGCTTTGGGATAAGAAATCTTAAATATGTTAACCAAATCAAACAAGTCCTTGAAAATGAATGCCCCAATACTGTCTCTTGTGCGGATATTATGGCTCTTGCTGCAAGAGATGCTATTGTTCTGGTAATTATTATTAAACCAAGAATGACGTTGTTACAATTATATTCTTGAACTAACGGACTAAGTTTATTTTATTGTAATTTTGGGTATTAAAAGTTAGGGGGATTAGAGATGGAAATGAAGACAGGAAGAAGAGATAGCAAAGAGAGCTATGGAGAAATGGTGGAAGAATTTATACCAAATCACAATGACTCACTTTCATTGGTTCTTTCTCGCTTTCAAGATATTGGCATTGATGCTGAAGCTACCGTTGCTCTTTTAGGTCTAATCTCAATTCCCCTTTTTGTTATATATTCTCTTAAAAAGTAACCACGCTGTAATGAAAAGTGTCCAATACATATTTATAAGTCAGATTTTAAAAAAACCTAATGAAAGGAGATGAGATTAGAGTTAAAAAACAAACCTGTTTTGTCAAGCAATATTTGAGTCCATATAATCTTAATTTTCTATGTTAGGAGCTCACTCAATTGGTCGAGTCCACTGTGTAAACTTAGTGAACCGACTCTATCCGACCGTGGACCCGACTTTGGATCCGAACCACGCACTTTATCTTCAAAAAAGGTGCCCAAACCCGGACCCGGACCCGAAGTCAGTCCAATACGCGAGAAACGATTTGGAATCGCCAATGGTGGTGGACAACAACTACTACAGAAACGTATTGGACCACAAGGCCCTTTTGTTAGTGGATCAACAATTGGGCTCAAGCCCAATAACTCTTCCTTATGTCCAACAAATGGCCTCCAATAACACCTACTTTCTGGCCCAATTTGCTAGGGCTTTGCTCTTGCTGTCTGAGAACAACCCTCTGACTGATGACCAAGGAGAGATTAGAAATGATTGTCGACGTGTCAACAAATGATTGGTTGGAAAAATACGAGAGAGAGAAGTTTGTTTATGTGATATACAATATGGTTTATATGTCCCGTTTCGTGTTGTATTAGAAACTATGGGATTTTAATATTGGGAGATGTGGTTTTATTATCAAATCTATATACTCTTCTTTTTTAATATAGTTTATATACTATTTCTTATGTTTGATTTTGAAGGTATAATCGGTAGAATTGTGGTTTTGAAGTATAAATTGATATGTGTAAAAACAATGAACAGAACGGCGTCGTTTGAAACCCCTATGGGCGGAAATATCGTAAATCCACTCACTATCCGCCATTTTCATATCTTCGTTCCTTTTGTATTTTTTCTCGAAGCTTCGTCGGTTCATCTTTTTGGTACATAACTACAACACACCAGCTCTCTCCCATTCTCAATTTCAGCCATGGAAGACGATTTCGACTTCGGCCACAAGGTTCCGCCGGCCGTCAACAGCATGGTACTCATAACCTCCCTTTACAGTATCACCTTCTCATTTCCTTTCTTCTCTGTCCATCTCCTAATTCGAGATCTCTCTTAATGCTCCTTTCCCCTCTCTTGTTTTTACCTCGAGCTTTGGATTTCGACTTGGTTCTATGTGTTTACTTTGATAATTTTACCTATAATTATCGAGGTTTTGCTGTTCTGATTTGCTCTCATTTTTTGAATTTCGTTCTTGAGGTCTGATTGTCTCTGCAATTGAATGTCGCAAATAATTCAGTTGAATTTTTTAGGGATCTGCTCTCCAAGTTCCATTATATAAATGCTTTTGGTAAATGTGTGTTCTGTTTCTTCTTATATACATACTTTTCTCGGTACTTGGCTTGTATTCATATTCGTTTGTTCATATTTTGGAATCGAAGATCTATTTTCATGAAGAATAAAGTTGTTTTTTTTTTTCTTAAAGAGGTTTTAATGATGATCAGGATGCATGTGATCAGTGGGTTCTTTGTAGAATGGGAAAGATTTGAAAAACTGTGCACATTTTTGCAATTTCTTCAACATGGACTGAAATTTGCAACTATGGGTTGGGTTGCTACACGAATTTGTTGATTCGATTCTACACTAGAACGAATGGTTGTTAATTGATCCTTTCCCTGATCTGTTCGATACTGTTAGAGGATGTTCCATGCATCTTTGATATTGTATCCTCAGTATCTTTCATAGCTGAGAATCAGATTAATGGTGAGTAGGAATAAGGCTACAATTTATCTCCTTTTCGTGTTTTGAAGCTACCCTTACACTTGTGACTTGTGAGTATTCTTCGTATTCTTGTGGAATAATCATGGGGAAAAAATTCTCTTAATCTGATACAATAACAAGACTGAAATAAGACATTAAACATCAGATATTTGTTTATTGTTTTAGGGTAGGGGTTGAAATCTCTGAACTTTTGGTTCAACATATGTCTAAACTCGACACGTGCTGTTAAGACTTAAGTCTCCATGCATGTGACTGCTGACAAGACAATCAACTTTCTTTCCGGGCTTTACACCTTCTACAATTCTTTCCTTGTTGTATATGTTCAGTGGTTCATGTAATGAGCACTTAATATTGGGCTTGGTTCACAGGGGAATGTGATTAGAGATGGAGAAGCAAGAGGATTCAACCCAGGACTGATTGTGCTGCTTGTAGTTGGCGGGTTGCTATTTGCATTTCTTGTTGGGAATTATGCTCTCTACATGTATGCGCAGAAAACACTCCCCCCAAAAAAGAAGAAACCAGTTTCCAAAAAGAAGATGAAGAGGGAGAGATTGAAGCAAGGTGTCTCTGCACCTGGAGAGTAGAAGTGTAGTGGTAGACTTCTCTTATGTTTTGTATGCCTGTCCCTGATTTGGTTGAACTAACTAGTTCTACCAAATGAATTTTAATGTTTGAAGAGTTGTTTTGCTTATGTTGTTAAGTTCTTTAGAATCTGAACATATAAGTATAAGTTTATTGTCGCTTGTGTCCTTGGAGATGAGAAATAATAAGAACATAGTTTATGTGGTATATTTTGATCCAATGCTAACCTTTTGGTGCCCCTCCTAAAATTTTCTTATCCACATTGTCTTATTAAATTAAAAAATAAATAAAATAAAGGCTCAAAATCCTAACACCCATATAAGTAAGCAAACATTATGGCATTTGAAAATTAAAATTGACACTCAATATAATAAACTGAACATACTACAATATGATTACAGAAAGTAGTATTTCGTACAGAACAAGTGCTTTAGTTCATAGGGGACCAAAAGGGTTGGTGGTTTAAATCTCTTTATCCCATTTGTCCTATTTTTTTATAAAAAAAGTACACAAAATTAGTATGATCACATGCAAGTTTAGATTCCGCCACTTTTTGAGTTGGCTGCTATCACATGCAAGTTAGTCACACACATATCGATAAGATTACCGAAAAAAGGCACTGTCTTCCCTCTCCCAGATGGAAGAGCAGAGGCCTTTGAGTCCCCCTCCAAGCTTACAAAATGAAATTTAGTCTTTGAAACATTTATACCATCTTACCCATCTTCAGTTTGTTGCTATTCAAATGTTTGAATTCGAATGATATAATATCACAAAAGAAATATACAAATCGTAACTCAGAATTCAAACTAAAAGAAACAGAGTTGGTTCTTGTGGCCATGAAACTTCAACACATTCTATACATAAAAGAACAATATTATCCACAAATATGATATGCCGTCTCATTCAGACAAAACCTTGTCAAAATATTTTCCCCTTTGAAAGCTTAACATGTGGGTCATCAACCCCTAATACATTGCAGATCAACAGCAAGATGCCACTACATGTAACATGAAAGAGTTAGGAGGAGGAGGATCTCAGACTCCACGCCCCATGGACTGTTCTCCAGGTGGGATCATGACTAACACAGGACGAGCATTGAAACCTGGGTGGGGCATCCTCCGACGAAGTTCACGACCTTCCTGGCAAAGTGCACACGTGTGACAGAAGACATGAGTTGCAAAGTCACAAACAGATTCACAGTGCTCACGTTGAACTTCATCTTCAACACAGAGTCCGCAACAGCCACATGACCTATGAAGTGCCTCGCAGTTACCCTGCTCATAATAAAAAAAAAAGGATGCAATTTATAAACTCTCCTATTAATTGAATTGAAACATAACCACATCTTTTGCATCAAATAAATAGGTTCTTCGACGATGACCATGAACAATGCCCCCATAGTAGCTATTGTGAGGTAAAAGCAAAAGTCATCCGTCTCATTTTAAGTCATAAGCCAACACAATGCATTAGTTTGCAGATATTCAGAGACAGTAATGGATTATGGATACAGGTATCAAAGGAGTAGGTTTAACTTGCCTCCAAATTGAACATTCGACGAATAGCTGTACGAGTAGGATATGTAAACCATGGAGCCAGACAGTTCCAACCAAAGAAAGAGGTTCCAATTAAGTAGAGACCAGAATATGACATGCAATGGTTTGCAAAAGTCCCAGGAGTAGAAGACACAACTCTCTCTGCATTTGTTCCATACAGAATGCAAGGAGCCACACTTCCAAGAAGACCTACACAAACAGAGATTGTCAGTCACTTTGTTTTAGTTTCTCTAAATTCATTTCAACTTTTACCCATACTGATCCCTTTTCTATATGAAAATTTGAGTCCCTAATTCTCTCTGTAATCGATGTAGAAACCTAGGAGTGAACAGAAATCCCTCCCTGATAAAAAAAGTTAACAGTAATACCCTCCACGTTGAAGAGAAATCAAGAGAAACATGCCAACCAAGAAAATACAAGGATAGATAAGAATTTCTTTTGTTATTGTAATTCAAGCCATCTGATACCCAGGATTAGAATGGTTATTTATTGGAAGATTAAGGATTAGGCATAAGACTTTTGAATTCTATATGAAATAAACATTGGAAGCTTGATTATTGAAACCAATTATAAAGGCTGCGATTATGGTCACAGAACTCAGGCAAACAATCTTCAATGCCAAACCACCCATACAAGTTACAGCATGGTGTTAGAGACCAATAAATTCTTCATAGCCCAGATCTTATGTGAAACAAGTTGTAGCATATTAAGATGTCGCATGCTTAGATCAAATATCCAATCTTCCGGAAAAAATTAGAGAGAAGATTTGAAAAGCCCAAATGCCATCCATTTGATCATTCCAGATTAATTTCCTCGTTAAGCAATAAAAAAATCAATGGGATCAGTGGCCCATCGAATTCAAATTAATGAATAGTCAAGAAAAAAGAGATTCCCGTTTAGACGCAATCCCTAATCGCTGAAAAATCAGCAGAGTCTCAAACTCCAAAACCAGGGATAAAGAAGAATCACAGAACCCCAAAACCTAAGAATCCACCACCTTAAAAAATCAATTCCAATAGAGAGAAAGAGAGAGAGAGAGAGAGAGAAAAGAAGAGAAACGAAAGGACTTACAAACTTCAAGATCGCTACTGCAAAATTCATCGTGGCGACCAATACAAGCGCAGAGATCAGTTTCCCATTGGGCACGACCGAGAGGCTCCCCGAGCACACTGCCATGAACCGGCAAGCCATCGGCAGTCCAGCCATAATCAGAGCGACCATCGCGATTGTCCTCGTCCATATGTTTGGGAAGAGGAGGGGGAGGGGGAGGTGGTGCGGTGGAGCTAGGAAGGGAATCCTTGTGATCCGCATTTGCAACGACCATGCCAAGAAGAGGGCTGGATTCCTCAAGGTTTTCGCCGTTGGCCATGACGATGAATTAAGGAAGAAAAGAGAGAAGACAGAGAAAAGAAATACGTATTTGGGAATGGAATGGGGAAGAGGAAGTAAGAAAACTTAATGGGAGGGGGGGAAAAGACTGAGTCTACGCGCTTTCGTAGAGGTTTATTTGGGTTACCGCAACTTCCACCCCACCTTTTGATTATTCTTCATTTTTAGCTGCATTTAATTTTACGCTTTTAAAATAAACCTAAATTATTAATATAAATATAGGTATATTTTTTTATTTATAAAAATAAATAAATAAATAAAAGTAAGACTGGAAAAATTCGTAAGGATGGAGAATGGGATAGGAGGGGGTGACGGAGAGTGATCATTAATATAAATATAATGTTAATTTTCATAAATATAACAAAACACCAAAAACATCAAAAAGCTCAAGAAGTGATCATTTTTTAATTATTCCACGTTTACTCAAAAAGCTTTGATTTATCCCTTTCCATCCTCTTTCTCTGTGATTTTTTTTTTAAATCACGATCTTTGTCTTCCATCAATCATCAATATTCTATGTGTTTTAAGTTGTTATTTGGTTCAGTATGAAATATAAAAGATATTTGTAAATGATCGTTTAGATTTGGGTATCAAATATAAAACCAATATTTTGAAAAAAAAAATGTTATGATAGTTTAGATTTGGATTGTGTACCAAATCCAAATGATATTGGTACCAAATATAAAAAAAATATTAGTACAAGACCTTAAACCAAGATTTGTTTAGAATTAGTAGGTGATAATGTAGACACTTTCTATGCAATCGCCTATCATAATCGTTTAGAAGAAGGATTGTGGACCAACACATGATTAATTGGTGCACGTGTTGATCGAAGCATATGTGATATTTTGAAGTTTTTTTTTTTCGTTTTTTAAATTGTTAAATATTTTGCTGGTTAGTTATATTTCTTTAAAAAAAACCCTAAATATAATATTTTCAATTTTTTTTGTTTTAACTTTTTCCACAAACATCCACCCAAGGGAAATTGTAAAATTAAACCTCGGTTAAAACATTACATTTCACAAAGTTCCAAAATAATTTTGTTAAGAAAAACATATTAAAACAACAATTAGTCGAATAAAAAAAATCTCACACTATCAAACCATTATGATTTTAATAGTCAAATACATTTTTCTAAGGAGCATTTAAAAAAGAAGCATGATAAATTAAAACATTTATAAGTTATAACAAAAATTTGGATTTTATCAATGATAGAAACTAATGGACTTCTATCATTATCTATCTAGGTCTATTATTAATAGAATATGAAAATTTTGGTATTGTTGTGGATATTTTTTTAAATTTGTTATTTTTGACAATTCTCCTTTATACAACATATAAATTTAAATCTATAGTTTTAATTTAGAATTGGGTTGGTGAGAAAATTGGCGTGAGTTTTGGATCATTGAAAGTATTTTTAAACATTTTTTAAACTAAAGATATTTACGATGAGTATTTTTGAAACACAACTTTTAAAAGTATTTTAAATTAACTTCGATCAAACTGACTTAATTACTTAAAACTGACTTTAGAAGTATTTTTAATATTTTTAAAAGTTGAAAAACATTTTTTAAACATTTTTGAAATTTTACAAATATATTTTTACCCAACCTACAAAGTTTATAATTTAGTATTTTATATAATTTAAACTAAAAATAAAAGGAGAAATTTTTTTTTTTTTTCTCTCTAATTTTTATTTCATATGTATTTCTACGTTTTGAGTTTATTTTTAATTATTTTAAGTTATAAAACGTAACATATTTATTTAAAATTTTTAAATTAACGTCTAATTTGGTTCAATTTTAGTTTCGTAGTATTTTTTATTGTTTTAAACAAAAAAATAAATTTAGTCCCACAAATTTTAATGTATCTTAATTTGTTAAATGATAAAAATAAGAACGAGATCTAAAATCCAATCAATATATATATATAACAAAATTTCAAATAAATATATATAAATGTCTATCCATACATCGATAAATTTTATATATATCATTTTTAAAAATAGTAAAATAAATTAAATATTTACAAGTTATACCGAAAATTTTAAATTAGTGATAAATTTTCGGTTGTAAATATTTTGTAAAATTTACCATTTTAAAAATTCTCCTATTTTAAAGTAATTTTTTTACAATAATTTTTCAGTATTTTACAATAAAATTTGAAATAAATAGCTCGAACCAATTTAATTAATATGTTCATTGTTGTGTTCAATTTTTAATAAAGATGGTTTGAGTTAGGTTGGATTAAAATTTGGGTTGGATTGGTTTTGCGAATTTATATTTATATATTTATTAATAATTTAGTAAATAGTAAATAGAAAATGTTAGGTCCCAAATTTAACATTCACCCCTCACTTCAACATCAAGTTCACGCCGCTTCTATCGTCTGACTCACTCTCTCGTCTCGGCCTCTCTCATCTCAGCCGTCGCCGGCTTTCAATCGTCATTCTTTTTCATCGGCTCTACCTTACCGTTGTGTTGCCTTGTTGTGCTGCTGTGTCTTGTTGTGTACAACTTATCCTCGAGGACAAACCAATCGGATTGCTTTCTCAAGGTAAATGACTTTGTTTCTGCATTGCTTGAATGAGTCTCCACTTAGAACTTTTGGATGACGTTTATGACCATACTTAAACAAGATCTACAACTTCTGCTCAAGTTTTTAGAATGGTTAGATGACATTTTGCCTTTGCTTTGGTACGTTTATTGTCTATTTAAGTGAAAATGAGAGGGGAGATTGGTGAAAAACCTTCATTCACATTGGCTTATTCGTTTGTCTTCGGAACCTGCATATAAACACTCTCATTTTCACTTTAAAATAATACAATCCGAAGACCCAACCCAATTCCTAACGTTAGAAGTTTTACTCTAAAAATGACGTTTGATTTTAGGGGTCTCCCTAGAATTTATCTCGCTCACACTTAGCAATATCACACTTAGCACAATCCGCTTCTTGCACTGTTGACTACTCTGCCACTGCCACCGTCACCGTTTCCGTCCGCTTCCTGCACCATTGCTGCAGCGAATAACAAACTATTCATCACAACAACTGCAAAGAACCAACCATCTTGTGGGTTTTGTTTGAGGTACTCTCAGTTATGAAAAGACTGTAAACTTATTTATGATACCAGTAGTGGATTTATTGTTTTGTGATGGGAAGTTGTTTCGGCTGGCTCAACATTGGATAAACTTTTGGTGGGGTTTACTATTTCTATTTATTCTAGTCGTGGTTCTTCCTCTTTCCCTTGAATAATGGTTCTATTTTGTGTGGACATTTTGAGTGTTAAAGACTGAATTTCAAGTTTTGAAAGGCTGAAATTAAGCTTGAAATTATTAACAGACTAGTTATAGGAGAAAGAATAGGTCAAAAGAATTTGGTGAAAATCCTTTGAATCTTGTGAAGACAAAATTGGCATTTATGGACGAGGATCAATTCTGGATTATTCACTATGCCTCAAAGGGTGCTCAAATGGGGAACCTTGGAGCAAAAAATAAAGGCCTATTTATGAATCTTTTTGTTTTTGAAAATTAAGCCTATTTTCTCATCATTTCATCCTCGAATTACTTGACTTTTAAAAGCTAATTTCCCCACCCCCCCAAAAAAAAAAATTTAGCTTGGTTTTTTTAAACATATGGTAAAAAGTAGATAAAAAGGAAGAAAGTTAGGGGTAGAGGTGGTGTCTTGTGTACGTAGTTTTAAAAAACAAAAACAAAGAAAAAATGGTTACCAAAAAGGACCAAAGTGATTCAGTTTGATTCAAAAGTTTGACTTGCTAAGGCTCTGGTAACCATTTGGATTTTGGTTTTTACTTTTGAAAATCAAACCTATAATTCTATAAAAACGAAGTTTCTTGCTTTCTTATCTACTTTTCATTTGCGTTTTCAAAAATCAATTTAAAATTTGCAAACTAAAATAATAATTTTAAAAAAAACCAAAAATGAAAAGAAATGGTTACCTGACGGGCATAAGTTATATGTTCAATTGAATATATTTTGAAATTCTACAAGCGGTCTCTAATAGAACTAGAAGGAGTTCTAGAATTTTTTATGTCATGGTATGAGTTGATTTGTAATTTGTACTTCAAAATAGACGCCTTAGTAAAAACATAGGAACCATCATGATCAGTTCATTTGATTAGTAAAAACACGTTATTAATCTTTTAAATGATATATTCTTTGGGGAGAAATAGAGGGAAACTTAATTGAGTTATTAAATTTGAATAGGCTGAATGTTAAGGAAAAAGAAACACTTGATAGCTTCAATGGGTTCTTTCTTTTGTAATTTAAATTATTTCTCAACTAAGAAATTAACTTGAAATGATGAAATGAAACTTGAGGTTTTCAATTATTTGCTCTCAAATCTCAACCGAATGATTAGGATGTTGTTAGGTGCTTAAATAGGAATATTAGTATGTTAGTATTAAGGGGTATATGGGTCATTAGATGGAAAGTTAGTTACTGGTCCTCTTATACATAGTAAGAAGAGAATGAGCGAGTGAAGGTCAGACTATTTCGTGGAGTGATCTAGGGCTTGGGTGAGAGCACTCAAGAGAGGGGTTTCCAAGTACCATAAACTTGGATTATATTGTAGTTCTTCTTTAATTCTCAATATACTTTAGATCTTGATTCTTGTTAGGTAGTGTCCTAATAGATGTTCGATTATGGAATGACATAAGCAAAATGTTAAGATTTCATCTATTTGTGGGGCATGTCATTAGTCATAAAAGTGCTTGCGAAAAGATCATTCATACATAAATCTCTTCTTTTCTTCCATGTATATGTTGACAATCACTGTTTGTAGGTCCTTGGAATTGTGGCTTCTTTTGTTGCTTCGGCAGTGAACCCTCAAGATCTGCTTGACCATTATTCCAGTTTCATTTCGATAGTTTTTGGCATCACGGGGACTTATGCCCTCAACTCCATGGACACACAATATTTCTCTACGCCTCCCTCTAAAGGAACTAATTTGAAATCTGGAAGCATTACAACACCAGGCTCATCGCCTTTACTTCCATCCATTACAAGGCTATGGAGGCCAGCAGCACAAAGGAACATTAGGAATCAATGGTCTAAGCTGTCTTCACTCAAACAACGATGGGCTTCTTCTTCTTCTAGCGGGAGATCTCATGCTACCTCCATTGTCAATGCCTATTTATCTGAGAAGTACTGCCCTGAACTCCTCTATATGCTCTGGCATAATAGGATTGGTAGATCTTTATTTTGTAGGCCTTTTATTGTTGGTTCTATGGTTTAACTTAGGTACATGCCTTCTATGGAGCTGGGTTCTCTCTGCGATATGATTGATATACGAAACAAAGCTTGTTTGAAATTGTCTAAGCAGCAGGTAATTTTTATCTTAGCTGATAGTCTTGCCGTATGTCATAATCTTTTTAATCCTGGGGTGTATATGTTAAAGTTTAGAAATTCAATTCCTCATTGTGATGACTAATAGCTTAAATTTTTTGGTCTGCTAGTGATTTAGTATGCTACAAGACCAATACTTCTCTGTTCTAAGCTTGCTCTAATTGATTGCTTGTTCATGACTTTTGGCCATGGGGAGACCGATACAATCTTTCATGTTAGTACTATCTTTTTTTAGTGCTAGTATTTAACTTGGGATTTACAAACCAAATTTCTCCCTACTTGTATCCTAAGAGTTTTGTGCTGAATACTTGGTCATTAGTCATTTAACCTCATCTTCAAATTAGTTTCATCAATTTATCTCAATCTGTGTGTTTGCTTGTTTTTTCTAGTTTTAAGTAGCAGATGAGATTTTTATAACTAGCAAGCATATATATTAATTCTGTTAGCATTGGGATATACTGAGGTAAATTCATATTCACCTTGGTTAAATCCTTGTTTAATCATTTTTAATTTCCTATTTGAACTTTTGTTCTCCTTTTTAGTTCCCTTTCAAAATTTTATTTTGCTGAAAATAGAGATCCCTTTCATGCATTCAATAACTTCATTTGGACTTGAATTTTGATTCTGGGAGAATTCCCTCCTTTAATTTCTAAGGCCACCAGTTTCATACTATCTCTCTGTGTATAATTCAATCTTGTTTCAGGAACTCTATCGAAGCAAACTCTTATCTTCGTTCAAGGAAATGGTACGGATTTTCTTTTTCCTGTCAATCCATCAGAAACTAGGCCAAGGTCATTATGAGCTGGTTGTCTTAATTTCCTTTTCGCGCTGCATAAAGTTGTCTTTTAGGCCTTCAACTGTGATTATTATCTTACATGTGGAATTTGTAAGCCATAAGCGAAACTTAATTCTCTCTGCCACCAGAAATGACCAACTCATGGAAATATTTGAAGCTTCTGTTTAGCCAAAAGTGTATTTAACTAATGTTAACAATAACTAGAGGAAGCAAAATTTAGAAGTTTTTTTTCTCCTTTCCCCTAATTTTTGTGGTTTTCTTATTCAACTAAAGTTCTGTAACATATGTGATTTCAAATGCTTTTTGTAGGTTGATGTTGTAGTTCAGATGGTCAACGCTAGCAGACTTATGAAGTGTTATTTCAAGAGATCAAGTAATAGTGCACTCATAGAATTTTCTACTAGCTCTGAGGACAATCACAACGAAGATGCTGGAGATGGTGGTGGCATCTCAGTGTTTACATTATTGACAATCCCTTGTTTTGGTGTGTATGAAGTTCTTAAGATCTCACTAATCACGGCTTACACTTCTGAGTTCATAATGAATAAAATTTACCTTTTATTTATCGTATGTATATATATATATATATATATATATAGATAGATATAAAAGATGATTGATCTTACTCATCTTAGATGATTACAATTTTTTTTGTTAACATCGAAAGCAATATGCCAACTGCCTAAAAGCATGCTTTCTTAGTCCTATTGGGTCCCATTTTTTCCCTCTTTGTTGGAATCATGGAATGCTTTTCATCTTTGATCTGGCAGCCCAAATCTTAAATTGTATATGCATTGTATGTTATTTACGATGTTGGGCCTAAGATCTAGGGGTGTTGTGTAAACTCTCTAATCTCATTGGTGCATCTGTATTGTATCGTCTAATATTCTCCTCTAATAATAAAACTGCGCTCTTTGTCTCTGTCTGTTCCGTTAGACAACGATTGAGATGCTTTTGATTTTAAGTGTACGTTTAGATGACAGTAGAAAAGAATGAACATGATGAAATTAGGATCAAACACAAACTTATCATTGACCTTTTTTTTCCTGAAAACAATCTCAGAGAAATTGGCAGAGGAGCTTGTTCATATGTTTGAGTTGGAGCTAAATCTGAAGGTAATCAAAGACTAGCCGCTTTGAAACTTCATCGGTACGAGAATTTTTTGTGTAATATATTTGTTTTGTATTACTTGGTTGATGCAGCGGCTACTTTTGATGGAACTACTTTCTCTTAGTTCTGAAGCCTCACCAAAAAGCTTGATCTGGTCAGAAGAGCTTTACTCGGGGGAATTCGACAACTTGCTTTTGTGCAACTTGTGGTCCGAGGAAACCGACGAGTTGCTCCATCCGACCTTGAAAGGTCATAAATCCAATGCACCTATTGTCAGTCGTAACCAACACCCAAATGCAGAAGTTTTGCAGGTTTTGAACTCTTTTTTATCCATCATCAGTGCTTTTAATAGTTAATATTCATTAGACGTGCATAAAATTGCCCGTCCAAAATCACTGTACTCAGATCATTTTTTTTTCTCCTTCAACGTGTTCTGCAACAACACTAACAAAGCAAGTTGAAACAGGTTTATCTTGTCACGTGGCTTGCCGAAGTAAACATACACACAAGAAGGTAAGAACAAGAGTTCTTTTAAGTTTTTTTTTAGTTGAGAGTGAAACATAGAGATTAGCAGCTAAGCTTGAGGCGGTTGGGTTAATACATGTTTGAAGAGTCCAAAGACCAAAACCTGCATGTTGTATGAATAAAAGTTTGTTAATTAGAGGTTTTCACATTGCAGAGTAGATGAAATATTTGAATTGGTTAGTCAGGAGATTCATGTCAGCCTATCCTAGGAGGATATTGTAGGAATGCTCTTCCTCATCATACTGAAGTATGGAGTTTTGTACTCTTCATCGTGAATCGATCAGCATTGGCGTCCCCGTACAGAAACAGAAGACGGTTTCGGTTTGTGAGAATTCTGAATCAAAGTCTCAGCACAGAATATGGGAGAATTGTTGTTTATGGCAGCAATCGACAAACTATTTATGCATATATGGTTGGTGCTCGTTATACTGGGCCGGTTTGGAATTCGATATTTCTCGGTTTTTTAACAATATATGTTTAAGATATTTCTAGAAAAGTTGTAAAATAACAAATCTAAATCAATATATAAACATTTATATTTGACATTTTTTGGTTTTATTTATTTATTATTTGTTTATTTTTCTCTTTATCGATTTTTTTACAATATAATAATATAATTTTAAAATAATATAATTATTTTAAACATTAAAACTATTGAACATATTTTTATATGGAAAATTATAAGAAAATGGCAAAACGGACAAACTAGCGAAATCAAGGATAATGCATTTTGTCATTTAGTGATTTTTTTTTTTTAATCTAAAGTATAAATAGTTTGTATTTTTGTATTTGAAAGAAATTAAGGTAATTCTAATGACAAAATTGATGAAAAATCCTCAAAAGTTTAATGATTCCAATGCTCTCTTACCTCACAAAGTGTTTACCCTCCATTTTATTAAAGAAATCGATTGGAATTTGAAAGAAAAATGGAATTATGAAATTTTATTTCTAGAGAGAATTTCATTACATTCGAGAATTTGTTTATAACTATTTTGTTTTTTTTTTTTATTTGAACATACATAAGGCACATGAACGTCTAAAGAGAGTTTCTAGTATTTCTTCTTGTTGCCTTATTTTTAACTTCAAACAAAAAGTTTGAGTCGTTAGAATTGAGTTGTTTCGAGAAAATATATATAGCGTCGGAAAACAATAGTAAATAATTGAAAAAAACACACACGAATTAAAATAATGTATTATGTGACAAAATAAGTTCGGGTTCTACTTAACAACAAGAGTAAATTGCACAAACTACATTACATCTTATGGTAAGACATGTACAAAATTATAATTAAGAAAAGAAAAAGAGGATGTATCTCTAAGTTCATTAAATTTGATTTAATTTTTAAACAGATTGAAACATTTCTTTAATTCCAAAACTTCTTTAACCTTTCACCCACTGTGCTTCCCTGCACAAGTAAACACAATAATTGGAAAACTAAATATAAACATCATCTTTTATTTTATTTTATGTAGTGTGAAGTAAATATTCATTAAATTAAACAACTTTTTTTAAAGAAAAACTTAATCATTACTAATCAATTTTATCCATGATTATAGACTAATTAAGCTGGATGATTTGTAAGATTTAACAACTAATAAAAGGTACCATTAATTTATAATTTTTTTTTTTCATTTAAAAAAAAAAATTAAGTTGATAATAATTATTTTCACCTTCAAAATTTATTGTTTTTATCTTACCTACTTCTTGGTAATTGTTGTTGATGTGCTAATTATCATCTCTATGTCACATGTTTAATCATATATCAATTTTTCGTTCTTCCATCGACATAATTATAATTGTTATATCAACAAAGAAAAAATTTATCAATTAATTACATTGACATGACATATTTGATCGCATCTTTAAAATTTGAGGTTAGAAAATTTTTCAATGTATTATTGATCTCAAACGAGACCCTTAATTAAATTTTGATAAAGACATATTTCTCAACCAATAATGTTATGGTTAGATTTATATTTAAAGATTTACTAACCTTTACATTTCTTTTCTTTTTTTTCTTTTTTCTTTAGAAAATAAAAAAGATGTTTGTTTGTTTAAATTTCCTTTACATTCTCTTAATTTTTGAATCAAACTATGTTTCTTATATCATATTTATTTGAAAAATTATTGTAGATGACAAAACTCCTTAAAATATTTAGAAAATATAGTAAAATTTTAGATTATATCAAATACTAATTATAGACACAGAAGACACTCTAAACTTCTATAAATATTTATCAATGCATTGATAGCAACCGATAGAATATGAATTTATAGTATATTCTATAAATGTTTTGGTTTATTTTGGTGCATTTGAAAATGTATAGATATGTATTGTCAAAATTAATAAAATAGTATTTTTTTAAAATGTTTTTGGAAACACTTAAAATAGAAAAGAAAAAAGCTTTAATTTGATTGCATGTTTACAAAATTTCTTACCAATTTTAATTTTATTTTTGGGGTAAAAGGACTATGAGAAACTCTAACCCAAGCAAACATCTACTAACTAAACTGCCCCAAACCTTTAATTTTTTTTTTTAAAAAAGTTGTTGGATTTCGGTCATGTTCAACCCTATCAAAAGGTAGCACATCCATACGTCAAATGAGTTATATGACTTTTGCAATTATTTTTTAAGAACCAAAATCAAGAAAGACGAAGAAGTCACCATACTCTTATACTTTTTCAAAAACCAAAACCAAAACCAAAACCGTTATTATTTTTGTTTTAAAAAATTGAGAAACCATTCCTAGCTAAGCTAATAAATGGAGGAAAAAAAGACATATAGAACCTTTAATTGTGTGGTTATGGATGAGGAATAGGATTATTGAGAGAATCAGGTTGTTTGGGTTGAAGAAGTTGATGATGATGATGATGATGAATAATCCAAGGCCTTCTTCCATGGGAGTGATCAGGTGGAGATATATGATGAGATGAATGAGTTTCTGGTCCTCTATAATCTATTTCATAAACAACATCATCTATCCCACCATTATTGCTTTCAGATGATCCACCTACACAACAACAAAATTCAATTTCAAATTCAAACTATATTATAACTCATTCTAATTTAAAAATATCATCATGCATGAATAATACCTTCAGAAGAAGACATCGAAGGGGTAGCAGCAAGGAGATAGAGGAAGACCATAGTTGTCATAAAGTTGACGATCTCCATGACACAGAAGATCTCAAATATGGGGATAAACAATTTTTACAAGAATTCTTTTATATATTCACAACTCTAATAAAGAGGGGAAGAAGAAGAAGAAGAATGATAAAATAATAATAATAAAAAAAGAGGGGAATACCGAATATGTATATATATAATTGCATGTAAATTGATTATGAGATTTTGGTAAATAGAAACGGTCGCCATCCTTACAGCAATAAGTTGCGAGGTAACTGATGTAGATGTGTTGGGTTGGAGCATTTATTTTTATAATTTCCCTTTTAAACTTAACTTTATTCATTATATATAATAATGTAATAAGTATGTGTAACACACACACACACATATATATAGAACTAACAAAAATACGAAACAAATATAAGTTGGAATTGTGTTTAAAGGGAATAATGAAAAAGAATAAGAGTAAGAAGGTATGAGGCAAGTGCATGTGTGCATATAAATTGTGTAGTGTCCTACCATTAAGGTTCTTCCCATGGCTGGATATAATAATTATATATATCTAACATTATAATATTAATACTTTAATTTCCTACCTACCTTTCTTTTTATTCCATTGCCTTTTCTTCCTCTTCCTCTTCTTTTTTTTTTGGTCATCGTCAAACTCTAATGAAAAATCAACCTCAACTTTCAGATTTCAAAAGCCTTTATTCATCTCTAAAGATAGAATTTGCCTTTGCCTATCTAACAAGCCACTCAAATAATTATGACTTACAAAAAATTATTTCACTTCTAAAATCACTTTGAAAAAAAGTGTTCTTTTGGAAATTTCCTTACTATATTAAATATCCAATTTTACTTACTGAGATAGAAAATTTCTATTAATGCGCTTAAAAAAAAAGTAATACATATTAATATTAATGTGAGTTTCACAATTATTATTTATAAAGATTAACTTACAGTGTGACAAAGAGAATATCATACTTATGTAGTAGTAGAAAATTTTATTTTAAAAAAAATCATAGATATAATAACTTTTCATATATATTCTTTTAATGAAAAAGAGATATATTAATGGTCGGTGAACTACTTTAATTTTTTTTTTCGTTTAGTACGAATTTAGGGTGGAAGAATTTGAATATAGAATTAATCTCTTATCCTCAAGTAAATATAATTGCCGATTGAACTAAGCTTTTGTTGAAGAAACACCTTAATTTTGAAAAGTATATAAAAGTGTTACATTATTGACTGAATGTGTGTGTTTCTTTTCTTTGTTGAGATGTTATATACAGAGATTTTAATGTTGATGTTTTTCTTGCCTTCATGTGCTTTTTACTTTTATAATATTTACTTTAGTGCTTAAGTTTCAAGAGTAATTGTCAACTAAGATAAAATGTATCAATTTTCTTCTAGAAGTAGCACCACGTCTAAAAGATTAACGAACTAAATTTTGTATATAAAACGAACTTCAACAATTTCAAAAATAGAGAGAATTAGTTGGAAAAGGCAAAAAATCATGAAAACAATCAATCGAAAGAATGGCTAATTTACAATGATTTGAATAGTCGTATCTTTTTCTTTAATCTAGTTATCATTTACACAGGAATACAGTGTACAGTATAAGAAAGAGAGTTACATTCCATTTATTCCAATAGTAAGTAAAGTAAGTAGGGAAAATTAAACTTCCCTTAACAAAAATATAAATGAGTGCATTTGAACTTTTATTATGTTGTATCTAATAGCAAATTGGTTAGAAATAAAAGTTTGAAAATTCAAAAAGGGATGGAGCCATGGGGGAAGATATAAAGGTGGGTGGCTCATATTGACACCCAATCAAACAACTATACAGATCTGCAACATGCTATTTATTTCCTATATCACTCTCCATCAACTTCAATTCAAATATTTACGATTCATATAACAAAATAAAAAGTTAATGAAATCGATCATTTTCATACTTTTATTTTTTATAATTTTTTTGAAATCATGATATTTGTTTTCAATCAATCATAAATATTTATAACAAATATAAATAAAATATAAATAACCACTTTTTCACATTCGAACAGTTAAAATGTTAATGTTAGTTAGATATTCAATTTACTCTATATTAATTAAATTTGAGTAAATATTTTATTTTGTTGAAGGAATTTTCAATTATTATATTACTATATTATATCAATTATATAGCAAAAGGAGTTGTCAATTATTATTCATATACAACACCATATCTTTAAAACCATCATTTTATATGCAGAAAAAAAATTCAAAAGGTTGAATAAATTTGCAAAAATAAGAGCTATTCAAACCAAAGTTTATTATAAAATTACAAGTGATGTTGTCTTCCTTAGATATTTAAGAGAACAAGTTGGATTGGATTCAAATAAATGAAAACTTTATAGAACGAAATGGTTCATAGGATTCACGTGTCTATTCAATCTATGAAATCCCTAATTTAGCGTGATTCTTACGATAATACTTTAAAAGTTAATTAGTTAAGTTGCTTTAGGTTATTTGAATGTAGGGTCAAAGAAAGAGTATTTTGCATGTAAACCATATGGCATTTATCTTGATTTAATGAGTGAATATAAGATGCAGAATGAAAACTAATAATTAACTCAAAGTGTAAACTCTTGTTTGGACTTTGGGGTGGTGACGTTGGTGTAATTAACTACCTTTAATGGTAAGTGGTAGGTTCTTAAACACATTAGATCAGTAGCTGAAGAGATTAATTTATTAGAATTTTATGATCATCAGCTTTAGTTTCATCAATGTTCAACATGTTCAAAATCCACGATTTGGCCTAATTAATGCTTTCATACTTGACACCATAATTTTCATAATTTATATGTGTGATTGTTGAATGAATTGTTTAATTTTCAAGTCATATTTGTTTTTGTTTTCGAAATTTTGAATTTATAATTTTGTCTTATTCTTTTTATCTAAAATAAAAATAAGTTTATAAGAACTCATTTTCTAAAACTTAGCACGATTTTTGGTAAAATTATTCATTGTTATAAGCTTAATTTTCATAGGTAATTAATAAATTGAAAACCAAACGAAATTTTAGAAGAAGTAAAAGTAAGAGTAAGGTAAAAGAATAAATATACAATTTATTAGGGAGTAGATGGATGAAATAAATCATAGATCTATGCATTACCTCTCACTCTCATAAAACAAATATAATAAAAACATTTTTAAAATATAAATATTAAAGGGGCATTTTTTAAAATAGTAAAATAAATTAAAATATTTACATGTTATAGAAAAATTTTGGATTCTATCACTGATAGTTTTCTATCATTATAGCATATCAATGACTATCAGTGATAGAATTTGCTATAGGTTGTAAATATTTTGTAAAATTTGCTATTTTTGAAAATTCTCCAATATTAAAATTGGTCAAGATACGTAAATATAAATATAATTGTATGATACATCTAAATATTTTTTAAATTAAATATTCATCTTCAACTCAATTTTCAACACTACAGAAAAATGGGAATCTTCCGACGCACACATATGTCGGAAGATATAACGAAAATGTGTTGGAAAAGGAAATAAAACTAATGAAATCGAAAGAAAACAAAACGATGCAGTGTGATAAATCATGCTACTAACTCATATGAAACATTAACATGCATCAGAATCTACATACACCATAAATTAACTTTCAGAATCAGTTCAAGTAGAGTAAGATTTTTTTTTAAAAAAAAAGCATACCTCAATGATCTGGTGTCATTCTACTACAAAGGATGAGCAGCAAGGTGCTTAGAGACAAAAGGAAAAAGCATCAGAGTGACTTCAACAACATGACCATAGGAAATTAAATTTATGATTTTAGGGGAAAATGGATTTTTAGGGCAAAATTAGTAATCTAGCTTATTACATAATGCTGGCGCAATCGGTGGTGCATTTTTGCGACCCTTTCTTCTTCCCCTTTAGTTTTTGCAACCCCTTAATATTTCTTCTCCCCTTGGCAAATCTGTGAGTTAGAAATGACAAATTTGGCCTTATAAATTCAACTTATTAAATTTGAACACAATAACTAATTTAATTTTGATAAAGTCACTTATTTCAATTTAATTATAATTACAACAACAAACTTTTTAAAAAAGTAATATCGTATTATTGATGAATAGAAAGTAATAATTGAAAAAAAAAATAGTAAAGATTTAAAATATTACTTATGAATATCGTGTTTTCTGAGCTCGTTAACGAGAGTTCGAATTTCGTGCTTCTTGAGAAATAATTTTTCTTTGATGGACAATGCCCATCAAGATATTATTTTTCCTGATAGGGCTTGCCCACGATTTTATCCTAAACCCAAAATTATAAATTTTTTTGTCTTTGTCCATCAAGAAACCCTAGACCCATAAAAAATAAATTCTAAACCCATCAAGAAATCCAAAACAAATATATTAATTTTTTTCGATGATGACTATGACAAATCGAGAAAATTCATCCCTTGATGGGTCTCATTCATAAAAAAATCTAACTAACTTATATTGTCAGTCAACTAATATATTATCTTTGATGTTTATTATACATCAAGAAAATAATTTTCTTGACGTTTGTGGACCATCAACAAAACTAAGGAAACTTTGCCCATCAAAGAAATCAAGAATCCGCATTTTTTTTTTTACATTTTTTCGTATTTCTTCAACAAAAATAAGGAGACTTTTCTTGACGTACATGACCGTCAAGATAAACATTGTATCAAGAAAAACATTTTTCTTGATAGTTCTTTGCCATGACCATGAAGAAAAAATCTGCTTGTGTCAAGGAAGACCAAATTTGTAGTAGTGATTCAAAATAGTAAACATTTTGGTTACATTTATCAATTTGTAATAAAAGTTGGTATAATTGTAATAGAATTTCATTGATAGATAGTTGTGATGGACAAAAGTTGCAAATATAACTCTATTGCTTTTGATCACGTTTACTTAGAATTATAAATCTTGTCATATTTACTATTACGGTTATCTTTTACCTGGTTTTACCTCAAAGCTTTCATGGGTCTAGCTCAAAGCTTAAGCTTGTAGGTAGGGGTGTTAAAAAAAATCGGTAACTTGATCAACTCGGTTACCCAACCCCATTATATATATTGTGTTGAATTGAGTCAGAAAATTGAAGAAAAAAAAGTTGAGCCAAGTTGTCGGGTTGTGCAAGAAAGGGGTGGGGTTGACATGACCCAATCCGATTATATACGTATATATATATATAGGGTTTAGGGAGAGATTAAAAAAAAAAAAAAAAAAAAAACCAACTCATCAACCCAACCCGACCCAACCAATTTTTTTGGATTGAGTTAGATTGGGCTAATTCTTGCATAGAGATATGTTCATTTTTTGCCAATAGATATTTTGTGATTAACGTGACTACAATTTTTCATGACATAATGTTTCAAGATATAATTTCAATTTTATTGAATATTCATTGAATTTAATTAATAAATGTTTAATTAATATATTTCTTGTTTCGACTTCGTTTACCATAAATAAATACGTAAAATTAGATGGATGAACCAAATCAAAGTATAAAGTTATATAATTATATAATTTCTAAAGTAAAATTGGTATAAAGTGAAATAAGAACCTAAATTATTACTTTTATTATGGGGTATTTCTTTAATGGTTGCTTTTTGAGAGAAAAAATAAATCTTTCATACAAATTATATATCTCAGTTTTCTTAACAAAATGGTAAACAAATATTTAATTATTTTTGTTTTTCTTCTTCTTATGGTTAAGATCCAAAGAACTAAATCTACCTTGAAATCAAATTTTGAGCAACTAAATCAAACACAAACATATAAAGAAAAGAAAATTTATAATAATCAATAAAAAAAAAACTATGTAAATGAAAATAAAAGGAAAATAAATTTAAAGAATTTAACTCACTAATTTTAAAAACTCAACAAAAAAAAAAAAAAGATTAAACTAATAAAACTATGTAATAGATCGATGTATACAATATGTAATGTTCACATGAAAAGAATATTTAATACTCATAGAAAGATACATACTATAATAATGGAAACAAAATTTGGATTAAGATTTAGATTTAAAATCTTACAAACTATTCAATCTCAAATCAACAACTAAACAAATTACCAAGAAGAAATCCTTCATTCACATTGTGGATGACAAAAAGAAACCAATGTCATGCTTCACCATCTTTAATATTCTAGATAAAGATTAAAAGGATACCCAACATATATCAAACTTAAAAAATAAAAGGATGACACAGCCATATGAGGAAGTGTATAAGAAATGGTATAGTATGGAAGAAAGGTATAATAATTAACAAGTATAAGACTAACATAAGAAAAGGGAGGGTACAATGGGAATTTGCTTAAATTTGAAGGGTAATATGGGAAGGTAAAAAAATGTTTCATATTTAAGATATAGAATGTATCAATGTAATGTAGAACACAACTAAACCAATGCCAAAATAATTAAATAAAATTACCATTTATTGATTAGGTTTTGAAAGTAAACATGAAGTTGATATTAATTAGTAAGCCCATAAGTATAGTTAAGCCAATAATACATGTCAATAAGCTTAGTTTGTAACCCCGGCCCCTAATAATTTAGACTAAGAAGCTAAACTGACTTTCGTTCTTCCATGTAGCCCTCTCATCCAAATTCTCCATTTCTGCACCGCACCCTCCAAATTCAATCATCTAACACAAACAACATTCACATACCGAAAACACATAACAAAAAACCTTGCGTTTTCTCATCATTCATGGAGATCATAATCTATAAACCCAAACATATTCAATCATCTCTAATATCACAAGTTATTATTCAGTATGTAACATTTTTTCTTATTCATAACCCACCTTTCTTCTTCCTGAAGATTATTCAATTCTCCGTAAAGTTTCTCCGCAATTCTCCCAGGTTCCGATTTACTTCTCGTCAGAATCAGGTTCAGGTTCCGATTGCCATTTACAGACTTAGAAGCTCCATCTCCCTTTGAACTTTCCAGCTTCTTTAACAATCGCTCCGAGTTTCCTAACTCTATTTTTGAAGCTGCGTTGTTTATAAAACCGCGCTCTGTTTTCTCTTCTTCTTCGACTTCGACAGTTCCGTCGCTTGTAATCGACGAACTCCGGTACCGATTACCGTTAAACGACGAGCGATTTGGCGCAGATCTACATCTCGACAGAATGAGAGCGTTTTTCGGCGGCGATGGCACCGAAAACGACGAATAAACCGCATCTCCATCTCTTCCGTCGTCGTCCTCTTCATCTTTCTCCGAATCTTCCGCTTCGTTTCCGACGCGAGATTCAGAGATCCGTCTAATTTCACGTTTTCCTCGGCAGAGCATCGCCGACCTGTTCCAGAACGTTCGACAATGACGTCGATTGAAAGAAAGAACGGTTCTAATCCACCGGCAACGAACGGCAGGAGTTTTATTAGAAGAGCGTTTATTGGTGCGGACTTGTCCCATACAAGTAACCTTCGGAGAGGACGGTTCTTGAGTTTCAGTGGCGACGTTCTTCTTCCCGACGAAGATCGGACTGGAGCGAGACCGACTGCTTTTACTACGATTTCCGGCATCGGCTCTGAGGAAGCTCATCAATGGCGGCGGAAACAGGTCGGTTCGACTGGGACTGGAAATCGATTTGGATAATTGCTTCATTATTTTGTTGCGAAGAATCAGTGGAAAAAAATGATAATATCTCAAAGCATGAATTGAATCGTTTCGGTTTGGATTCGTTTGGTATTTGTTTGTTCGTCCACTAAGAATCTGTGCTGGTGATTGGTCACTTTGGTTTTCATGTCATAGAGCTATCTGTTTATCCCCTTTGAGTTTGTTTTCTTTCTATTTTGGAAAATTGCCATCTCCTCCTTTTTCGCCTTTCAATTTTTTCTTCTTTTGATATTATATTCTTTTGAATTTTAACAATCACAAAATTATTTCTTACTTTCATCTTCATAACAATAATAATTTATGGTTACCATATTAAGTTTTATTCTTCCACACGAAAAAAATCATTAGAAGATATTTTAGAGGTATCTAAATTTGATGTAGTAATTTAAGCCTTCAAACTTATCTACATCCATCTTGAAATTCCACTCTCTAAATTATGTTCATACTAATTGTCCAAGTGAGTTTAATTTTTTTAACACTTTTTAAAAATAAAAGTTATGAGGACTCAACTATTTTTATTGAGAATTTGAGAGTGTAATTACAACTGCATAGAGATGATGGTTGCAATATACTCTATAAATTAAATTAATAATAAAGATTTTGATTTGATTACATGGTGTAAAATACTAAAATGTTGATTTATTTATTTGATATTTCTATTTTGTGGTTTTATAATTTTGTGAAAAATATCTATGAATAGAATATTTTATACCAATATTTTAAAACTTTAACATTTAAAACATTGCTTGCATGTAACATTTTTCTTGAAATAATTATCATATATATATATATATATATATATTTAGGGTTTGGTTGATATATTTTAATTGGATTAAATTTCCTTAATCAAAGTTTATGTTTGGTGGATTTACTTATTTTCTAAAGATAGTAACATCTAAATAAATATATAATTGAAAACAACCAGGTATATACCATATAATAAATAAAAAAAAACTAATAAGATACACCAAATATTTGTTTGGTGGAGTAAGTCTTTCGGTTTGTATGTATTGCTTTTTTTCATAGATTAAAAATAATACATTTGATTAATTATTAAATACTATGGCTATGTTACTTTTATTTTATCTTAGATATAAAATTAAAAGAAGGATATGGATAAATATTATAAGATTCAAATAGGTTGCTATATAATGAAGGAAAAAGAAAGAATGCCCCACTAGATATGGATTATGTTCTTGAGCTCTTTGCATGATTTGACAATGCACATTTTGACTTAGGCAACCACTGCATAATACCTTGAGTAATAAATAAGTATGGTTGGGATTGGAGGTTACACTCTATATATATATATATACTTTATTGTGTACCTAGGTAACACCCGATAAAAATATGTTTGATTATTTTTACTATGTATTATACATAAAACTTAGACATATACCAGTCACATGACCGACTTATAGTTGGGTACAACAGCTAATGGCGACTATACTTGAACTTTTTTTGATATAATATGTGTATGATGAGTAGTTGAAGGATTTGACATGGGGATTTGGAGGGCTTGCTTGGATTCAAATCAATCCCAAGGTCTACCATTTTGGTCTCCGTACCACTCCCTTCTCATCATTAGTTTGGCTTTGGAAATTTCTATCAACAAATCATTCAAACAAACAAACTTAGGTACCAATTTTGTTTTTCACATTTTTGCAATTAAATTTATAAACATTCATTTCATTTATAAATATCTTGTGTTTCTATTTACTATTTTATCAATGTTCTTAAAAATCAAACTGATTTTATGTACATATATATTTTTTAAGATTTTGTTTTTTTGTTTTTTGTTTTTTGTTTTTGGGTTTTTAGAGGTATGAGTCTATTTTTATTTTTCAGATTCATCCAATCAATACCCTATGTGACATATTTGTTTTCTCAAAACTATTTTAGATATTTAGAATTTTAGAATTTTATAATGGAGAATTTGAAAACAACCTTTTTGTTTTATTTGAATTCAAAATTTAAATAAAAATTTGCCCTAAAAAGATAAGAACTTTGACAGATGTATCATTTTCATATTATAAATGCATTATATTTTTGTTATAATTAAATCTAAAATATGTATAAATATAACATAATGTATATCATATGTTATACAATACTATAAAATTAGAATTATACAAAATATATGACATCAACCATGTTTATAAATTGCCAACATCATCGCTAAATTAATATATATATATAAACTTCATAAATTAGTTAACAATAATTTACATTCAACCAAATATAAAATTTTATTTTAATTATTACTATGGTGTGTTTTCTAGAAAATAACCATTCTTATTATAATACATGTTTTAATACGGTTCAAACAAATTTTTAGATTGAAATTTAGTCTATAAATTTGTTATCAAACTCGTTAGAAAACATTGATAAAAATATTTTTCTTTTTTCTGAATCTTTATTTTTATTTTTAGAGTCACTGGACAAAACGAACATACCTCAATTTGCATTTGCATAAAGAAATAGTTACATCTATAACAATTAGACTCAAAATAATTAAGTATATAACAACATTTTTAAAAAATTGTAAATATAGTAATTGTTCACACGAGATTTCGAAGAAACGTATTTCGTGGTATTGAACTTTATATATTGATGAATGTTGTTAATACAGTCTCTAGTATTTACTCCTTTGATACTTTCTCTTGAATATAAGATAAAAACTTTAGAACTTCTTGATCTTCGGTCTTCAGGATGTTGTAGTTGCAAGTAGATTTGAACTTCAATCTTCTAAAATCTAAGGAAAGTTTAATCTTCCAAGTCTTCAATATTTCAGAAGATTTTGATCTCGAGGTTGATATGAAGTTGCACATCTTGAGAGCTTATAGAAGTTTGAATCTTCAATTCTTCCTTCAACCAAAAATCTCCTTAAATGTTGGCAAAAGTCTCTATTTATAGAGAAATTTTATGGATTTTAGATGGGCTTGGGTCCATTTGTCTATTGATACTTGGGCTTGGACTTGGGCCCATTTGTTTGTTGGGCTTGGACTTGGGCCCATTTGCCTGTTGGGCTTGAACTTGGGCCCATTTGCCTGTTGGACTTGAGCTTGGACTTGGGCCCATTTTCTGACTGGCTCGAGTCCCCTTGTTTGACCCGATTTTTCATCAGGCACTTACATTGGGTTGGATATGAGAAAACTTGACTAACCAAAATCCAATCAAATTATAATCATCACAATTTTGCTGTGATGACGTGACATAATTTAATTGACCAAAAATTCTTGCTCATATCTATCAAATTCTATCATCGATAAATTTTACTATATTCACCATTTAAAAAAATATTGGTATGTAATTCATTATTATTTATTATTGCTAAAATTTTCATTATAATTACCCTAAAACGAAAACTATTTCAAATGACGTTGGGCCTCGGCCCAACCCATTTGATGCATTACGATCAACCCTGGCGTCATGGCCCAATTTATTATGTTTTATAAGTTTGCAATATGTTTTTGGAAAAAATGGGAAGAATTGTTCGACTTTTTTTTTTCTTTTGAAATTTTGTAAAAAAGGATTCATTAATCATACATTTGAAAAGCTCACGAAGACGATATTTACATTATTAAAAGTTTTCTTATGTTTTTTTCTTATTTAGTTTCATCATCAATTAAAGAAAATTTATCAAATTAACTAAACCTTTGATTTCAAGAGAAAATTTGACAAATAAAAACTAAAAGCTTCTCGAAGCTGGTATGGAATAACAATATTATAGTTCTCGAAATTAAAGAAGTTGTAGAAAACAATTAAAATTATTATGGGCCATTGAACTAATTCATCATAAACTTAAAAGTTAAACCATTTATTTATTTGTTCAAAGAGTAAAATCACCATTAGATCACACCACACTACATAAAAGCAACAAAGAAACATGTCACATAAGTACACTTTACGCATTTTCATTAATAAAGAAAATCAACAAAAACAATTCTCAAATTCAAAAATATTTAAAGCGTGTCACATCCTTTTTCCATTTTATACACACTTTTTAGTGTATGAAATGTATGGAGTATTAAGTGGATCAATGGTATCAAGTGTATCGATAGTGTATTAAATATATAACAGTAGTATATCAAGCGCCTATAAGACTATATTTTTTTGGCATTTTATGGTTTAGATTTTTTTTTTCTACCACTTCTACAAGTTTTAAAACTTGTTTTGCCAAATATGCAACAAATCCATTTCAAATCTAGGTTAAATCATATTCCACCACATATAAGTTTTTTTTCTCTGATCTATATATAGTATGTTTGTTTCATGCATATTTGATTGAAACGATTAATCATGTATCACACTTTTGAATCAAAGTTTGAGAAGAGATACAAAATACAAAATTTAACCACAAGCACAAATCAACTATGTATTGAGGTGATTGATGTATGATTAAGTAAACAAGGTATAATCACACTTGTGGTGTCATGCCCACAACACACTATCATGCCTTAGGTTAGTGCTTAGATCGAAGTAGTTTTTCAAGTCAAGCTAAATTAATACTTGACTTGACAACAAGCAAGGAGTTGAAGGTTGATGAGTAGAATTAAACCTCAACTCAATCCTCCCAATGGGCCACATCGAGGGTTAGACACATCAGTGATTAACGTGTACTTGTCAGAGGGCCTACGTGTATTGTGTATCATGAAGTTCTGAATCCTATCCAGAATAACTAAAATAGCTTACATATTAAAAAGAATACTTATAAACTTTCAAATGTTGTCTTAATACTCTTAACCATTGAAAAATGTTAAGAAATGTCCTTTACCCCAATATACTCAATTTTTTTAGAGTTATCTTGTATAATGAACTAATAATGGATCCCAAAACTTAGAGAAACAAAAAAATTCTCAAAATTTTAACAAAAATCTCATGTAAAAAAATGATGAATCTTTAACTAAAAAAAAGACATCTCTAAAAACACAACGTAATAGTAATAATACTAAAAAAGAAAGTTGGCAAAATAATATCATCGAACATAATTAACTGATCATAACAATTTGGACTACAAAAAAAAGATTAACAAAGTCTCCATGATTAAACCAAAAAGAACATATAGCTCAACTGACGTCATGCATATGTACTATCACCTTTTAGTCAGGGGTCGTTTAATTTTTCCACCCACAATTTGTTAAAAAAATGTCTTCAAGAATAAAAATTTGGTAATATACATGTTTTCTTTATTTCTCGTATCATTAGTTATTTTCAAAATTATTGTTCAAACTCTGTCCTTTTTTTTCTTCATATATTAGACTCAATCAATGTATTCATACATACATATAACTTTATTGAATCATAATTACAATTGTTTTATGGATATATAAATTATTGGAAGGCAAAGCAGATGCACGCAATTGCATAAAATCTATCAACTACAAATTTAATTATTTGGCCAATTGATCATATGGTTTTATTTCTTATAGATAATAATTTGCTTGTTAATTATTATCACATATATGACACAACAACAACTCTTCAATTATATTGGTGGTTATGAGTCAATTAATAAACACACTACATATATACTAACATACTATGATATGTTCCAAACCAAATTTTGGTTTGTCCAAATTATATGCACATCAAATATATAATCAATCTTAGCTTCCTTCACCTACCAACTTACAAACCATGTACTATTGTTGAGATTTTGTTCTATTAAGAAGAATGAACTTAGATTGATGAGTTGAGTACTATATAAAGTGGATTTAAAACACTTTATTTTAAAATATATTAATTGAATGATCGATTACGTGTTAAAAAATTTGAGCTAGTTTCAAATAAGTGAGATTGTCACTTTTTTGCTCTCTTGCAACAAATGAGGATGGTGGTTAGTTGATTAAGGAGCAAATGAGGTTGATTTTTATATGGATGGTTTTTGTCACGTGAAATTCGATTGCATTTAAGCGATTCGTACATGGAGATACATAGAATTGGTCGCTTAAACTATTCTTCAATCTTGTAGTGGTGATAAATTTGTAAGAATTTTTGATATATTATTGAATGTTCTTAAAATGTAATTGTAGAGGGTTTTGCTAGTAAATTAATATTAGATAGTGCTTCAAAGCATTAGTCGTATGCAAGAAGAACAAACATGGTTAACTTTTCTAGTTTTATTTCTTGAGAGAAAAAAATCAACCCCTTGCTCTCAACGAAAAAAAAATCTAAAAAATATTATTTAAAAAAGAAGAAGTGTTTTGCACATTATCGGATAAAAAGCCTTGAGAAATCAAAATTATTTAAATATAGCCCTATACTAATTAGTCCAACCAACTAAATCAACCAATTTATAAGATTAGCTATGTATATACATGACATTTTCAAAGGTAGTAAAACCTTCCCGACCACGATTTCTTTTTTTTTCATATATAGAGTGGAATAGAAATCAAATTAATTTGAATACAACAACTTTTGCTCTAAAATCATGCATAGTCATGGTCTATATCAAATTTTGAAATAAGGGAAAAATAATTAAGAGGGTGATGTCAAAACAATAATAGAAGTGATGTATGTAAAAGAAAATCACATTATCCAATAGATTGGAACTAAAGGAATCCATTGAAGACCATTAAATAGAAAACATTGAAATTGGAAGTAGTGGATTAATGGGAGGCATGTTTGGTGGGTGTGTGATCAAATTAATAATATCAAAATATTATAGGGAAGAATAAGGCATCCAATGCCAATGCCAATGCCAATGCCAACTCTTATATATATATATATATATATATATATATATATATATATATGTCCAATATTTCCTTAAATTATGTAACTATAAAGTTTTTAATTATTCAAACCTACCCATTATTCTTTTTAATTACTACATCAAATGAAGTAGATTAATTAACTCAATTTTCGATTATAAGATAGTTAAGGTATGAATTGTCTTCATTTTCCTAAATCATTTGAACTAATATACTATCTCAAACATTTAGTTAATTTTATAATTTTTCTTAATATATCTCGTCCATCGATTACCATTTTACTATATGTATATATTTTTTGTTTTACTCTCTTTTTTTGAAGAATCAACCAAAGTAGGATTATTTGTTGTGATAAATTGTGGCCTAAAATTGCATAATGAAAAATAAAGTCAATAAATCAGTATAAAAGTAAGTTTTAAGAAATAGCATTATTTAAGAACCATAAAAAAGTGCATTATTTACCTACTTCCCCTTCTCATTGTATGAAATATGGTTTTATGTTTCTATATTGTTTATTAAATTAGAGTTTGAAACATACTTTTATTATAATAAGTTGAGTACAATACTAAAATATTTAAATGCATATTATATATATAACAAAATGTTAATATATATATATAAAAGAGAAAAGAGAAAAGAGAAAGAAGAAAAGGAGAAAGAAATAAGAAGAAGGGATGTTGGGAAAGCGCGTGGAAGGGGTTGGGAAGAGAGTGGGTGTGGTGTGGGACAATAATTAACCGTCACGAGGCGGCCAATTTGGGAATTGCCATTTGCCTCCCTTTTCTTTTACTCTTTTTATCTTTCTATTAATCCGCTTCCCAATTTTCAAATTAATCCCTTCTTTCTCTCTTTCCCTTTCCTCATCCCCTCTTTTCTCTTTTCTCTTTTCACTTTCCCTTTTTCTTTTTTCCTAAAAACATCCATTTACTTCATCTCTACCTTCATCCAATCCATATAAACCATTGGTTTGATTAAACGTTATCGTTGTTATTCTTTTAGAGAAAAAAGAATATTAATTTTGAAATATTTGTTGTTATCGTTATCGTTATCATTGATCATAATCATAGTTAAAACTATAATAATAATTATGAGCTTGACAACAAAGCGATTGAAAGCACATCCATATCTACATTGTTAAAATTCAAAATTAAAAATAGGTATAAGAGACTACAGAAAAGAAAAACCGTATAATTTTCCTAATGTTGGTTAATCATCGTGTGTTTGGTTTCATATTTTTTAAAATTACACTCCTTTCAATACAATTTTCTTTTCATAAGTTTTTCCCTTTCTTTCTCATTTAAATTATAAAGTCTAATTATAAAGTAGGTAATTAAGAAATTAAAATTACAACTTTTCTCGTTCACCACCTAATAATAATGTTATAAATATCTATTGAATTTCAAATTATTTCATAAATTTGAATATTTAGAAGTACGAAAATAAAAATGAATAGGTCTAAGTATGATAAGATAAAATCATAAAAAAATTATACAACCATCTATTTATTCATATGTCACCATTGAATATTTATACCAAAAACTTATATTATTACATCAATGTAACACATAGTTTATCAATAATTGACATGCACATCTATCCTTGAAGTTAGAGTTTCAAATTTCCTTATCCTACTTATATTTAAAGAAAAATTTGTATTGTCATTTATTACCTAATATTTAACGACGTAGAGATTTGAACTATTTGCACAAACAAAAATATCTTAGTAACCAATAATATTATAAAGTAAGTTAAGTAGCTCATTATATTATTACATGTTTAAACATGTATAAATTAATAAAACTTTTGTACTAAGAAAACCAAATAATTAGAAAATGAATAATCAAATACTAGAATAGCCCAAGTACAATGATTAAAGGAGGACTTTAATTTTAATCTAATTACATTCATATAAAAAAAACATCATAGTTTTAAACGTATAAAAAAATTGTAAAAGAAGAAAATAAGTGCAAGAACCAAGTAGATCTATCTCAAAAGCAATAGAAAATGAAAATAGTCTATTTATCTTATAAAAAGTATGAATATCTTTAGATTTTTCAACGTGAGATTCTCAATATATCAATCGAATAAAGATTTGTGTTTTTTTAGTGAATAAAAAAAACTTGCTTACAATTATACTAAAAAATTATATAATTTAGCTAATTATAATGGCTAACAATTTTAAAAATAATAATTAAGTATATAGCACACTTTTAAAAAATTACAAATATAACAAAATCTATTAATACACTTCTATCATCGATAAACTTTTAATAGACCAATATTTACAACATATATATTAACGATAGTCTTCTATCATTGATATACTTTAACATATTTTGCTATATTTACGTCACTAGTATTTTAAATTTAATTAAAAAAAATATCATCATAACACTTTACAACCATTTGTTTCTTTATCAAATTAAAAGGAAAAAAAACATCAAAATGATTTATTATTGTCAATGATTATGAAATGGAAAACTATGATTAATTGGATAAGCTCAAATTAAATGCTTTGTATATGAATGGACATTACCGATTAAATGACATTAATAACCTTTTTGTCAACTACTAAAATCATATTCTTCTCTTTCAAGATTTCACATTTTTTTCCTTTCAAAATTATAAGGAAATTCAACTTATTCTTCAAATATCACAAAAGTGTCTTTCACTAATTTACATTATTTTTAAATGTTGTCATAATATTTAGTAACACACTAAAGTTAAAAAGTAAAAAGAAAAGAAAAAAACTAATTTGTAAGTACAGTAATAATTGGACATGAAAACGAACTTTTATTCTAGCATGATAGATTATTTCAATTAAAATTGAGCTAAGTTTTACTAAACAAAACGTTAAATTAAAATTAATTAATTAATTTTTTAAAATTTTTATTTAAAAATAGTAAAATACAAACTATTTATATTTTTTGAAAAAAAAAAAATCACTGCACTTGATTTTACTAACTATTTTGCCCACTTTATATTTTGACATTTTTTCAAACATTTAATCATATCCTTGCAAGCAAAAAATATTTGTTTATTTTTAATATATTATAGCTAATAACATTATTTTGTTATATATTTACTAGAAGGAGGATTAAATCTCAAATAGGTTGATAATGCAAGTTAACGTGCCACTATTCGTATATTAATTATTTATTACACTCTTATGATTTGTATACTAAAACAACTTATTTGTTACAAAATCAAATCTTGAATATTCCGTTCTCTATTTTTTTGGTCCAAATAAATTTCAATTCTTTCTAAAAAAATATATAATTTTATTTTAGTAAAAAACAATTATGATCATTAAATATTGATGTAGAAACTTAAAAAATATCTAACAAAAGTCTAAACCTAAATTATTATAATTTAAGTCTCTTTTTAAAAAAAGTAATTATAATTTAAGTCAATTAATGATCAAAACATCTATTTTCAATTTTTAATCCTATTTTTTTTTGTAGAAACATAACAATCAGATTATTATTGTCTTGACAAAAATGAACTAAGTTAAAATTTTAATAATGAAAATATAATTATCGAAATATGGATAGATCGATGGTAATTATCGAATCATCAGTATCGAAGTCAATATATATCACATTAGTATATACTCACCTAATAACAACAACAACAATAAATGATTTTTTAAAAGGGACATTTTTAAAAATAGCAAAATAAAATAAAATATTTACAAGCTATAACATAATTTTTTTGAATTCTATCAGTGATAGTCTTCTATCAGTTATAGCATATGAATGACTATTAGTGATAGAATTTGTTATAAGTTGTAAATATTGTGTAAAATCTACTATTTTTAAAAATTCACCATTTTAAAATATAACCATTTACTAAAATAATTACATTTTATATAACATTTTAGAAATCCAATAAAACTTGGGTTCAATCATGTATAATTATAAAAACAAAAAAGGAGTATTCCTTGTTTTGAGATTTTTTTTGTTATATGTTTGTAATTTTTTCAAGGAATAAAACTAAATAGAATTTTTAAAAGTACTTAGAAAACATTTTTTTTTAATATATGAGAGCCGTTAGGAAGGTCAAATGAGTTGAAAATAAATGTTTTTGTTTTGAGAAACAGAGTTGATTAAGGGGAGCTGTGAGAAGAAGGAGAAGGAGAAGAGATTCTTTAGAGCAAGAGAGGCTTGGTAGTTTGTTCAACTAAGTGGGTCCTTTCGATGGGTTTATTACCCAAAGGCAAAACTAGAAAGTGGGGTCGTCTCTCTCATTACCACAGCTAATTTTCCCTTCATTTCGTTCATATTCTCTCCCCATATCATTCAACCCTTCTTGGCAAGATCTGATTTGCCCCTTTACAAAAGCCAGACGGAGAGAGACAAACTCACAAGCGGAACGGATTCAAATTTCCATTAACAGGGCTCTTCTTCAATTTCTCCATTTCCTTCTCTACAAATTCTACTCAAACTTCTCTACAACCCCTTTTGAGCAAACGAAAAATGGGACCACTCATTTGAACTGAACACTGAAGAAACCAATCTCTTCCAGATCTGAAACTTCTCATTTCAGGTTCTTCCCTTTTTCTTCATGTTCCCACTTTTCGATTTCGTTCTGCTTCCATCTTCTATTTGGTCTCTGTTGCTTTGTTCATTGTAGTTTTGTAATGTGGTTGTGGTTTTGCTTGAAATTTCAATTGGGTATTCTTCTTCTTTCTGGTTTCTTATATTTTTTTATTTAGTAATAGTCTCTTTGTTTAATCTTTTGTAATGGGTTTGTGATTTTGTTTGAAATTTCACTTGGGTATTCTTCTGTTTTCCTTACATTTTTTTATTGAGTAATCCTCTCTTTGTTTAATCTCTTGTGACGGGAGATTTATGACTTTGTTTAAAATTTCACTTGGGTATTCTTTCTATTTTCTGTTTTCCTTCATTTTTTTATATTGAGTAATCGTGTTTTTGTTTAATCTTTTGTAATGGGGTTGTGATTTTCTTCTCAGAACTAGGAATTTCTCTACCCCAATTTTACAATATTTGGGTTGGGAGTTGATTATTTGCGGACTCAACTTGACAAACTATATGTTTCTTCTTTATTGTGGAGAGATCTAAAGACTTGGGGTTACCTGATTTTACTTTAACCTACTCCATCAGGCTTAATCAGTTAACAGGAATCCTGTATTGTATGCTAAATAAAATAACTTTTAACGATTAGATACTTGCATATTGTGTTTGATCTTTACTCCCTCCTTCCTCAACTGCATTGTTCACAGGATACTTGAGTTGATGTATACAAAATAACTTTATTCATTTGAATTGGACAGTGTGGAAATTTCATCATTAGTATTGTAGGTGAGTGAGTGTGATGTCGTTTTTGAGACTGATATATTTTTTTTATGGCCATAAAGGGGTTTAGGTATAGGAATGATAAGGAGATGGGAAAGAAAGAAACTTGGTTTTCTTCTGTAAAGAAAGCTCTCAGTCCAGATCCCAAAGAGAAGAAAGTTCAGGTATGAAAATTTTCCTCATCAGGGTTACTTCATCCTCATTGAGAAGGAGATTTGATTTCAACTTTGTTAGATTTTTAAGTACATTTATGAATAAGAAAGAAAACATGTTTTTGAGTTTCTGATATTATACCAACTGTCTGTGCAGGGCTCTAAGAAGTCGAAGAAGAAATGGTTTGGAAAGCAAAAGCATCCCAATCCAGATTCTACAGAGGCTGTGACATTGCCATCGCCACCTCGGCCAGAAGAGGCAAATATCATCCATTCAGAGAGTGAAGATAACAATGAGCCTTGCTCTGTCGAAGTTGCTTCTCCAACAGAAGCAACGTCTGCAGCTATTCAAGCTAATGAGGCTAGTGTCTCTACTATTGAGCCAACTATTGCTACTCCTTTTGTGGCGGCCGAAGTTGTGCAAATCTCTATGGAAACTCAAATTTTCAGCCCACCTAAGGAGGAAGTTGCAGCAACGAAGATCCAAACTGTGTTCCGTGGATACCTGGTAATGGTTCCTTATAATAATCTTGCCATCTATCGATCTCTCTAATCTTGTGTGAGGAATGGCTGTAGAGATAAATTCTAGTTCTAGACCCACAAATGTTTGATAGTTTTGTTGTTTTACTTCAGGCAAGAAGGGCATTACGGGCTTTACGTGGGTTGGTGAGGCTGAAATCACTGATGGAGAGTTCTACTGTGAAACGCCAAGCCTCAAATACCCTTCGTTGCATGCAAACTTTGGCTCGTGTTCAATCTCAGATCCATTTTAGGAGGGTTAGGATGTTGGAGGAGAATCAGGCTCTCCAGAAACAACTCCTTCAAAAGCATGCAAAAGACCTTGAGAGCTTGCGGGTCTCTTCCATTACCAATCTTTTTATTTGTGTTTATTCTCACAAGTCATTATGATGAATTCTAAAAATGAGAGTTTGTTTATTTCCATATCTTTTGTTGGTGTGCAATCAAAATTTCACATTGGCTGGATAGGAAGGAAATTCATGGTATATAAATGCGGACCTATCTCTAATAATGAAGTCTTTTGGATGAAATCAAAAGATTATCCAAAACTGGACAATATCGTACTATTGTGAAGATATTTGGAGGGTCGTTTCTAAAATTTTTGAGGATAAGATTTCTAAACTCAAAACATGAAAGTAGCTTCTTTTTCCCGCTCATGACTCACAGTTTTGACTTTTGTTGTGATGCTAAATTAAGCAAGCCCCTTGTTTATACTGCAGATTGGAGAGGAATGGGATGACAGTTTACAATCAAAGGAGCAGATTGAAGCCAGCCTACTGAGCAAATATGAGGCTGCAATGAGGAGGGAGAGAGCCCTTGCATATTCCTTCACTCATCAGGTGACGTATTCTAAAATCCTTATTCATAAAAACAAGACTAAAATAAATTTTATCACTTAGATTACTTAAAAGTGACGCTCCTCAGATTTGTTCTTCGGCTATTTAGCTAGTGTGTGGTTTGTGATTTTCATTCTTCTGGCTCATTTCTTAACTGTTCTGTTCATATTCTTGTTGGTTTTTCCCCCTCAACTTAAAGGTTCCTAAGAGTTGCAACTTGCACATTCTCTATCGACAGATCTGAAACTTCCAATCTCATTTCTTAATCCTTCTGCATTCAAAAGTTTCATTCTCACACCCTACATTCTTCTCAGGTTTTATTTACGTTGGATGATATATTATTAAATTTGTCTTCATCAATTTACTTAAGCTTTTGGGTAAATTGATGGTTCAAACTAGTATTAGGGCAGTTGGTCTGTGAGGTCATATTGATTTTCATTCGTTGGGTATTCTATTCGATCCCACAAGTAGAGGGAGTGTTAGATGATATAATATTAAGCTTGTATTCACCTATTAATTTAAACTTTTGGGTCAATCGATGATTAAATGATTTATTTCATAGAGTATCAAGCCTCTTGACAAATGAAATTTGAAGTTTGATTTGAGTATTGTTATTTGTCTACAGCAAACCTGGAAGAATGCTGCAAGATCTGTCAATCCAGCCTTCATGGATCCAAGTAACCCCACCTGGGGTTGGAGCTGGTCGGAGCGATGGAGCGGGGCTCGAGTGCATGATGTTCCTGACCCAATAGGAAAAGAGTCAAACAACAGTCAATCCGGTAAGAAGATGGCAAGTCGTGGCATTGTCGGCGGCGAAATCAGCAAATCATTTGCCCGCTTTCAGTTGAACTCAGAGATGGATTCCCCAACAGGCAGTCAAAAGACAACTCATTCTGCTTTCCAACCCTCCTCAACTCCTTCCAAGCCAGCTCCATCTTCTGCTATAAAAAAACTGAAGCCCCCAAGCCCAAGAATCCTCTCCCTTCATGATGATGACACGAAAAGTATCGTTAGCTTGCAGTCCGAAAGATCACGAAGGCATAGCACAGGAGGACCTTCCACGAGGGATGATGATAACATGTCTACAGCTAGTGCTGTTCGTAGTTATATGACGCCTACTGAATCAGCAAGAGCAAAATCCAGATTGCAGAGTCCATTGGGAACAGCAGAGAAGAATGGAACTCCAGAGAAAGGGTCTGCAGCAGCAGCAGCAACAGCAAAGAAACGGCTTTCTTACCCACCTTCACCAGCCAGGCCAAGACGACATTTGGGCCCGCCGAAAATTGAAGTTGACCCGGATGCAGGAAAGAGCCTTAGCAATGGAGTTGGTGGCTAAATTATGCACAAAACCATATGATTTTGCAGTCACATGAATGACCTGCTGCAGGAAGGGAAAGACTAAAGAGTGAAGAGGATTTGTTGACCTTACAATTTTATTTTATTTTATTTATTTTTCCACACACACCCACCCTATGATTTGAAGTGATCCATGAAATGGTATTTATTCATTTTAAATGTGTTTAAACACATGTTCTCTAGGTATCTGTTAAATTCTTAAGTTTGGTACTGAGAAAACCACAGGACAAAGCAGGATATGTTATGATATGGGTCACTGCTATTATTTACTTCCATTGTGATTATTCTCCCCAAAACTACTGTGTATCATTATTATTTATCCACTCTATTTCTTTATTTCTTGCTTTACCTTTTTGCTATATTTGAACATAGTTTTTTTTCCTTTAAATTTAATTTGCATACTGACTTTACTTTGGTTAGTCCTTACTTAGCTTAAAAGAACGAAGTAACTTTTTTTTATTTTTTTAAATTTTTTTTAATCTCTCTTTTCTTTTTCAAGTTTAAAATAACCCTACATATAGTTCAAATTTTGAATTTTCACCCTTCAATTAGCTGTGTTGGTTTACCTGTGTTTTATTTTATTTGAAGTAGCTGATTTATTGATAATATTACCTTTTTATTATTATACAAAAACCTCTCTAAATTACTTATTTTTAAATCATCATTGACTCAAATAATAAATAAAAGTAAGTTTAATTATATCATCTAACAATTATTACTATTAAAAAGACAATTAATCTTTCGATTCTAGCCACGAATTTTTTTTAAAGTTCCTATCTTTAATAGACTCTATATAATATGAACTCAAGCCAAAAAAGCCAAACATTTATTATGTATTATTTTTTCTTTAATTATTTTAGCAATCTATAATTGGAACATTTTCAATCTATTATCGTTTTTTTTTGTTTTTAATACAACCATTTCAAATTTAAGGTTTAATTAACAATGTAATAAAAATAATTAAGTTTTGTCAAGACTAGCTTAACTGCCAACATGAGTTAAATTTTTTAAAAATATTTTCAAGTTTTCATTAAAAAAAAATTCCAACAAATTAAAATTAGAATTTATAATACAATAAAAAATTAATATTAACTTTAAAAAATTATAATTTATTTTTTTTAAAAATAAACCATAAAAAATTTTAAGGTTAATTATTATTATCTTTTTTTATGATCGAATATTAAATCTAAGTTTAAATTTAGCATTTAATAGGAACTTTGTGAACACGAAAATTGAAATCATACTTCCAAAAATTAAAAAAGAAAAAAATCGGTTTTTGGCTTGTCGGTCACGCTCGTTTTCGGTTTATTACAGAACAGAAATAGATATCGCGTATAGGGACTTTTCTCGACTCGGATCAAGTTCGGTTTCTAGTAAACCCTAGAATCGACTTTTGCGAAAACCCCTTGGTGGAAAGGAAACAAAAAAACCCATAGCCATTGAATGATCTTTATTCATCCATCGAGTTCAAGCGTTCTTCGTTAATGGTGAGTCTTCCCTCATTCTTCGTTTTCTTTTATGTTCTGTCCATGTGTTCTTACGACTTTCCTTACCATGTTTTGTTTGATTTCGAGTTTATTGCTAGTATATTTCCCTTGGGGAGCTTGGAAATGTTGAATCTTGATTCTTTTCAAATTCTAAGACTGGGTTATTGCATTATGTATTAATCAGAATTCGGGGGTCAGTTTGGTTTATGAGAAAATTGGAAATCTTAGCTCGTCTTGAAATTTTGTAAACGTTCCCTGTGCTTTTCTTGATATACCATTGATTCAGAACCCTAGCTTTCAAATATTGAGTTAAGTTGTTTTCGTTCTGATTTTCTGGGATTTTGGCATTTGCTTCTGCTGCTTCAATCTTGTGGAGTGGATTTCAGCTATTCCTTCTTTCATTGTTAGGAGGATTTTCTAGCTTCCTTTATTAAAGAATTTGTTTCTTAAGCTATTCTAGCTTCCTGGATTATATAATTGATTTTCTTAAGTTGCATATTGGCATTCAGCTCTAATTTTCTTGTGTAAATCATTGTAGGCTACACCATTGATTACAGGAATTGCTGTTGCTGCTGCAGCTTACGCTGGTAGATATGGTATTCAAGCTTGGCAGGCATTCAAGATGAGGCCACCTACGGCCCGATTACGCAAGTTCTATGAAGGTGGTTTTCAGCCTACAATGACAAGGAGGGAGGCAGCTTTGATTCTTGGAATTAGGTATTTACTGAGTCTACAATGAGACTATCAAAACCTAACTTCATCGATTTTCCTCCTATTTTTGTTTCCGTGTTCTTGGATATGTTTAAAATGTTAAAAACCCCTTTTTGAAAATGGAATATCAATATGAATGTTTGAGCTATCATTCATCATAATGATCTACAAACTCTCCATAATACATCGCCCACTTTGCCTGCCTGTAGCTAAGATTTTTTTTCTTCATTATATTGTCAGGGAGAGTACTCCAACAGACAAGGTGAAAGAAGCACACAGGAAGGTGATGGTTGCAAATCATCCAGATGCTGGTGGTAGCCATTATCTTGCTTCCAAAATCAATGAGGCGAAAGACATCCTGCTTGGGAAAACCAGAGGAAGCAATTCTGCATTCTGATGGTTGCTGCTCCCAATTATCTGTTCTTTTAGCATAGCATATCTCAACAAAACGTGGAGGATCGCCATTTTTCTATAATCACCTGGTGTGTCAAATTTTTGACCTTACATAAATTTACTTGTGTCCTGATTGATTCACGGGGTTCTTATTTGTATACTTCATACTCTGGATTTATTGATAACAATAAGAAAGTCTAGAAATTCTGTGAACTGTCTGTGATCACTTGCTATTTAGCAATAATAAGTTCTGGGTACTCTCCCTAGAAATTCTGTGAACTTTTCTGTGTTCTTACTTGCATTAGCACCTACTCTTGAACCTAGCCGCATTATAACTGTTTGGTTTTGATAATTAAGCTTGCAAAGACCGTTTCTCTCTATTGAATTCTTTGTTTTATTGTCTTCCTTTTAGGAGCATTTTCAAAATTGAAAACTAAAAAAAAAAAAGTAGTATTTTAGTCTCATTTGGTAACCATTTTGTTTTTTTATAAAAAAATTAATCTCATTTCTTTTCATTTTCTTACCTTGTGTATTAATAGTTGTTTTCTTTGCTAACTTAGTTTTTTTTAAAAACATAGGTAAAAAGTAGACAAGTAAGAGGTTTAGAGACGAGAACCATACAAAATATCCAAACCTTGACGCACTGTACAAACATTTAGAAAATATGCAGCCTTCTAGATGGAAGAACATACACCTATTAGATAGATTACACAGGTTTTAGTTAAACTTATCCTACAGAATTTCAATATTAGGCAAGTTCATTAAGGTCACACTTGTTTTTTAGTATCAAACTCAATAAATGCTAAGAACAACCAACTCTAGAGTTCCAAAATCTTGACAGGGTTTAGTGAAAAATAGTTTATCAATCTTCACCTAAACCCTAAGAACTTTTTCTCAAACTGGTTGTGTACTTGGCAAATCCCCCTTTTACCCTATGGGAAGGTTCCAGAAGGTTAAAAATTTAATGAGATAAATCCAAGTGGGGGATTAGCATTGCCCAAAATGAAATTGACACAGAAATCCAATCCGACTTTGTATTTTAAATGAGTTGCCTTTTTTGTTTGTTTACTTCATCATGTGTTTGTACTAAAAACCTCCTCCATTCTATTCATTACCATGAAGTAAATTTCCCTCTCTTTCTATTCATTCCTATGGTTTACACTCTCCATTTTAGAGTTAGGAGAAGTTTGATCTTGTTGTTATTCTCATAATGAAAACGGAGAATTAGAATATTGACGTCAATATCGATATTAAGTAAAAAGAAAACTATGAATGAAGTTATTCCTACTCTCAAACTAATATTAATATTGTTATTAGTATTTCTATTTATATGGGACTTAATGTATACATTTTTTTAATGTTTTATGAGGATGATAAAACATATCATATCGAATTTTAGTGGTCATTTGAACAACTTTTTAAATACATGAGTAACATGATATGAACAATTGTCTAAATATTCTCCTTAATCTACCTCTTCACAAACGTTTATTGTTATATATGTGTTTCTTTTAATTCAACATATGAGGTGAAGAATCTCTTACCTATTATTTAAGGGAATCAAATTCAAAAATCATGTTGAGTATAGAGATGGCCAAAAGTAGCTAGAGATTAGTACATAATTACAATTATATATATAAAGAGCATAAAGTTGATAGATGGTTCGAGGCCCTCTGAACCTATACTAAATCTACGGTGCGTAACCTTAACCATTAGATTTTTAATATACAAGTAATAATGATGATTCTATTAAAAAGGTTCAACTGTAACGAAATTCATTAAACACTAAAAAATATATCCTACTTTTGAATCAAATTCACAAAAAACTAGGACCAATAGCATGTCTAGTCCTTGGTGATTAATTACAAAGTGACTTGTCCCCAACTTATTGTCAAGTTGCTTTGTTTTGGTTTTGCTTTGATGTTCAAAGATAGAGCCATCAATGCACTCTTACCTTTTTTTAAAATCTACTCTCATTATTATTTTATTGCCTTTCTTCCAAGTAAAGCTACATTAGACATTGTATTGTATTTCAACCAATAAATAAACAGAAGTGGTTGTGGGTATTTTTTTCTACTTTTTTTAATTTTTGGTTTCACATGACTATTTTGGGTGATAACATTTATTATTATTCTCTAAAGTCTATTCATAAAAACTATCAATCTATTGAATCAAAATTTAGAAATCCTATGCTACAAATTTGCATTATTTAGTAAATCTTTACATTTAATTGTACTTAAGAAACAACCTATTTTACATAATATGTGTAAAATACTCAATATCTCAATTTAATCTATTGGATTACTTTTGTTTTCTAAATTCTCCCTTTCCTTAGGACTTGACTTTGGTAATTAATAATTAACAGATGAGCTTCTTAAAGCTGTACAATGCAACACAAATGGGTAATCTTTTTTTAAAAAAAAGGTCCAAACTTTAAGGTTCAATTGACTTTTTTATCATCCAAGTCAAATGGGTTTTACATAATTAAGTAAAGGGTGATAACATAATTAAGTAAATATACTTTCCATTTCTTTTCCTCTAAAACTATTCACATTCTTTTCTGAAGTTGCAATATTATTTATTTTTAGAGTAAAATTACTTTGAAATTTGTTCAAAGTTTAGTTTTTTTACATCAATTTCAGCCTTAATATTTTTAATAAATTGTAAGTTTAATCGTTAAAAAGTTATTTTTCACCGTTTTCATCCAAGAAGAGATATAATATGTGTTGTGTTTTAAAAATTTATAGAAAAAACGGTGAGACGTAACGTATTGAAACTCAAACACGATCAAATGTATTTTAAGTCTCAATTTTCGTAATTTATTCCAAGTCATAATTGAATTTTTACTCTAGAACTGTTTCAAGAATCTCAATCTCAATCATCCTAATGATGAACAAGTTCTGAATTTCAAAGAGTTGCTGTGTTTCACATGGCATGAAGTGTTTCATAAGAATCATGAAAGAAAGAAGAAAAAAAATCAACCCTTTGGTGTTCATATGATCAGCATAAAGAGAAATTGGGCATTTCCCCAAGCATAGAACAGAATGGCTCTGGAGGTGGTCCTTGTGTTCTGTTCATGGGGTCATTTTCATCACATGGATACCCACATGTTAGTCAAGGCAAAGGCAAGGTAACCCAATTGCTTTGAATAAAAAAATTTGTAGCTGTGACCCATATTCAAAGCTCCTTCACAGTTTTCTCAATTTGAAATTTTGGCTAAAAGTAAAAAGGCCAAAGTTGTTGGAATCTGATGGCTGAGTTCTACCTTCCAAGTCAAAAACAGAGGTGGGGGAAGAGGAAACTCAAGTGTAGAGTAAGTGATCTTCCCGAATCACGTTACCTTTTAAGCTTACTCTGTGACTTACTTGTGTTGCTGCACATAAAAACAAAACTTTTTCTTTGAGGACAAACTTCAAACACCTGGTGGGCATAGCTCATTTTGGCGAAATTTTCTTCTATCATTGGCTGTTTTGGCTGTAGTTCAAAACCCATTGAGGAAATTTCGAGCTGACATTTCTGCTTTGTGGGTTAGCAGTGAGATTTTTCAAAAGACAGTGAGATCCCACTTGTGATTTCCCTGACGAGCTTTAAAACAGTAGTATTGAAGGAAAGTCCTTGGCCATATATACTACTGAGGCTACAATGAGATAGAGAGAATGAGAATTATGGCTAACCAGGTTGTTTTCCAGAGCAATTTGCTGTGAGCTACCACTAGCTTTTGGTAAGATCAAAAAGCCTTACAAAAAAATTGTTGAGAATGCTTGGTTCTTATGCTTATTTTCATATCTTGAAATTTCCTGATTTGTTTGAGTGAGGAAAAATTTTCTTTCAATCCCCTTTTCTGTGATGAGTTTGAATTTAGGATCATCTGGGTTTTGAGTTTTCTTTTTGTTTCTTTTTTTCTCTGTTCTGTTATTTTTGTTTCTCATATGATCGTTAGCTGCAGTCACACGACAACCATATCTGATCTACTGGGTTTCAGTACAAAATTTTCATGATATTCTTTACTGTTTCTCAAATAAACAAACCAAAAGTTTGGCCCAGGGAGAGGGAAAGAGCGTTGAAGATTATGCCACTTTTACATATTGCCATGATTTGTTGGGGCCAACAGAGCACTGTTAAAGAAAGTAATGAAGTGAAGAAAGTAATGAAGTGAAGAAAGTAGAGAAAAGAGATTCGAGTGAAAGCATTTTCATATACCTTTTCTTTTAGTTTACGTATATTTTTCTTTTCTGAATATCTTACGAAAGTGGCTTTGGTTGGTAGAAGTGGGGGTGGTTTCTCAGGAGTTTCTTTGAAGGGAGTGTTTGTTATTTGGTTGTTTCATTTTTTCTGTTGATTTTGATTAAGCTACCATCTAAATTTTTGTATTCAGCTTTTCTTTTCTATGTTTGATTTTTAATGAAATAATTCTCTGAACTGAAGCAGTTCTTGTGGGTCAGAGAGCTTTGAAGGTGAATACCAACTATTCATTCAACCTGCTTTTATTCTTCAGCAGGAACTGCAAAGTATGCAGACATCAAAGCCCAAGTAAGATTGTTAGTCTTTCTTGTTCTTTTTCTTCTTTTAACTTCCTATTCAGATCATCTTCAAACTGATATCGATATCATTTTCATTGTCCTTTATACCCCCCTCCCCCCCTTTGGGTCAACCATGGCTGGTGCGTTGATTGTTTTTCTGTTGTGAGTGCAGAAGTTTAGAACCACTGAGAAAACCTCGACCCATCCGACAACTTAAATCACCGGGTTCAGATTCTGTTTCGGCTTCAGTTTCTCCACTACCTCCGAGTAAAATGACGAAGGAACGAAATCCTAAAACTGTTGTTACAAAATCAGTTCAAAGTTCTGTACTTGAGGTACTTCTCCCCACCATGGTTCTGCTTGTTTGAGAGGCTGTTATGAATTTAATTTTATATTTCTTTAGAATACAAATCTTTCTTTTTTGTTTTTTAGTTTTTATCTCTCACTTCCTATTAGTTTGATTACATGTTGAATGAATTTGTTAATTCCTTTCATTTGGACTCAAACTCCCCATTTTTCTTGGAAAAGGCTGTTCATAAACTTATTTCGATCAGGATATGCAACTTCAAGTCCTTTGCAGATGAGAATTGCACATTTGCACCATGTGTTCCTTTTAAAAGTTTTTGAACAAATTCATTTGACATGATTTTAATTCCTTGGTATATCTTTTAAATCCAGAAAAAACGCCCAAATCGAGTTTCTACAATAGAATCACAGATTGCTCAACTTCAAGATGAACTGAAAAGGACAAAGGATCAACTGAACTCTTCTGAATCAGGGAAGAGGAGAGCAAAAGAGGAAGCTGAAGAGGCTAAGCAGCGGCTTATCGTAATGTCCTCGGAGCTTGAGGATTCTAGACAGCAGTTGTTTGACCTTTCGGCTTCTGAAGATGAACGGATTCAAGAACTACGTAAAGTTTCTCAGGATCGAGATAGAGCATGGCAGTCTGAACTTGAGGCTCTCCAAAAACAACATTTAATGGATTCTGCTGCTTTGGCTGCTGCTATGCATGAAAATCAGAAGCTTAAGCTTCAGCTGGAAAGGATAGCTGGTTCGGAGGCGAACCAGAGTAGACATGCCGAGTCCGCACACGCTGAGATTCAGGGCCTCAGGATAGAACTCAAAGAAACACTCTCACTCGTGGAGGAACTCAGATCCAAGCTTTCTGAATATGAGGATTCTGAAGCTCTGGCCCTTGAAGATCTGAAGAAAACACAGATGGAACTGGAAACAGCAAACAAAACCATTGAAAGGCTTCAATCGGAGGGAACCAATGCGATGAAAGCATTCAGCTCCATATCCTTAGAGTTGGAGCAATCAAAAGAAAAAGTTACAACACTGGAGGCACTTGTTACAAGCAAATACCAGGATGATTTTGCGGAAATTGACAGGAAAAAATTGGAGGATCACTCTGAAAATAAGAACAATGACAAGGATGATGAAGCAAATGAATACATTAATCAGCTTAAAAATGAGCTTAATTGTGTTAGATCTGAAATGGGTCAATTGAGACTGGCTTTAGATGCTGCTGATAGAAGGTACCAGGATGAATATCTTCGAAGCACATTACAGATCAGAAGTTCTTATGAAGAAGTAGAATCTTTAAAATCAGAATCGCGTCGTAAAGAGGCTGCATTTGAAGCTGAACTCATTCAAGCCAAGGCTCAAATCAAGCAACTGAGGACGCATCTTGAGGATAAGGAAGCTCAACTTCTGAGCATTGCCAAGGAAAAGGAAACTGCAAGCTTGAATCAGAAAAGCAAAGAAAGTGAAAAAGAAACTGATATTTCTGAACAACTGAAGAAGTTAGAGTCTGATATTGAGGAGTTGAAGGCAAGCCTGCTAGATAAAGAGACAGAGTTGCAAGGGATTATTGAAGAAAACGATATGCTCCGTGTGGGCATTCAGAAAATGGAAACAGAAAGGAAGATGGAGCACGGCGAAACAACTGATCTAGAAGAACCAGCAAAATCTGCAAATGAAGAGACTATGAACAAGCTTGGCAGTGTAAACGAAAACTCAGAAACTGAGGCGGAATTGAGGAGGTTAAGGGTGCAGTTAGACCAATGGAGGAAAGCAGCTGAGGCAGCTGCTGCAATGCTCTCACCAGGGAAAGATGGAAAACTTGTAGACATTGCAGGTTCTATTGACAGCAACTACGCTCTCAGCTCGTACTACTCCGAAGACCTCGACGATGACTCGCCAAAGAAAAAGAATATCAACATGCTGAAAAAGATTGGCGTTCTATGGAAAAAGAGTCAAAAGTAGAAGATAGAATTGCAGCAGCATTTTCCCTCAAGTATTATGCAAATTGGGTTGGTTTGGCTTCTTCTCTTATATCATTTTGGCTTTGATTTCATAGGCAAAGCAAACATTCTATTTGGAAATGTATATTATAGTTGTTCAAACTGGGTCAGTTTTGATTTCTTACAAATGAATTCATGATGCATTTCTGCAAAATACAGTAAGTTTTCCTTTTTCCTCACTGCAGGTGAAAGATGGCAAAAAATAATGTATAAATTTTAAGGACTTTTTAGTCATTTCAAAGGTTATATATCTTCATATATACATCAGGGTCATTGTTCAAAACTACAGTTCAATTCTATCTTCTTCTAAGCGTTCAATTTGCATTATGACAAACAAAAGCATCCAATTTTTGTTGATAGTTCTGAATCCACATTGGCTTTGATGTTATTGTTATTTATGGTGATAAATCAATGATCATAGTCAATTACAATGTCAAAAATGAAACTAAAGAAAACAAAAAGTTACTACGCTAATTTTGGACTCACAAATGTATGGCTAATTTGGGCTGTAGCCCAACTTTTTATATGAAATAAAACAAATGGGGTCCGTGTGAGTCCCAAAAGAGAAAGCTAAACCCTCAAGTTTTGTGTTGTTCAACCGTGTATGAGGAGTTGCCTTCTATCTCGTATAAAGTACAGTTTCTCTCTTGGTCAGTTCACCTCTTGATCGAACGCAAACTGCAAAACAGAAATAAGTTATGAAAACGGTTGAATTACACATCACGCTCTCTTTGATATGTTTTGCAACTTTGCTCTCATATATATAGTGAATTTATTAAAAAAAAAAAGTTCAGTAAAAGTATATAATATTATTTTATTCCTCCTCTTCTCTCCTCTTCCAAACCCATGATCTTTGAATATATAAGGAGACTTCCATATGCAATGGAAATACAAGTTTTTGAATAAAATAATAACAAGTATTTCATTTTTCAAAATTTTCATTCAATAGGAGTTTTACCAAAAAGAAAATGATGAGTTAGAGCTTGTCGGTGGTACTCTACAACCCAAGGGACACCTCATATGAGTGGAAGTCTTTGCACATATGAGTGGGTGAGAGAAGTGCTCAATTCCTACTCGAGTTTTTCCACCAATAATTTCAAATGTTTAAATTTGTTCGAACACTCTTAATAATTTTCTAAATATAGTTCACATTAGTGGTTTAATTGTTTATCTTTTTCAAATATCAAAATTTAGCATTCAAAATATTTACTTGAGCAAGTGTAATGGACTTTTTCTCTTTTAGTGATTTTTTACAATTAAGAGTAAATAGTTTTGTTTTTATTTATTATTCTTAAAAAAACCACTTGTCCGAAAATTATTATTATTATAATCAAACCAATTTGTATCAAAATTGATTGTAACGTTTAACTTTTCTTTTTATAGTTTGTAGTTTGTGGCACAATTACTCCTTATATAAGTAGTAACTATCAATTCTTTTAAATATTTCTTAATTACAGGTATCTTTTAAATTCTCAAAATTGTAATATTATTTTTTAATATATATATATATAGATTTAAAATAAAAACGGCTTAAAATATTTTTTCCATTTCTTTCGCCTCTACCCTCCATCATTATTACCATTATTTTTTCTTCTTCTTCTTTCCTTCTTCTCTATTATATTTCTCAAAATTATAGAAGATGAATGAAGCATAAGAAAATGTTAATATTAATTTGGAATAATAGTTGGTAAGCTTTCTAGCCACCTCCAATCATATATAAAACAATATAAGTCGATAGAATTTAAAATTTCAAATCCTATGTGTTTGAAGTAACGGATGAGAATAAAGAGTGGATGGAGACAGATGCATTAAGATTGATCAGTGAAAACTCCAAGTTTTGTTTTGCATGAAATTGGCAAATGAATCCAAATTTTGAAGGACAAAGTGAAGTAATTGGTTGGTTTCCATTGGGTATCCCACAAGTCAGTGATAAAAGTGCACAACACACCTAGTTTATTTTTTAACATCTATCTGTTTTTTTTTTTTTTCTTCTTCTTCTTCTTTTTTTTTAATTTATAAAGTAAAATTTAAAATATATATATAAATAAAGTCTAAGTTTGTGTTTAATTAAAGTGATAGTGGAAAAGGAGTTTGCAGTTATGAAGATATATGAAAGAGAAATGCAGAGACTAAATACACTTTCACATGAAAATGACATATCATTCATTCTTTTGGGATATGTAAATGCATTATTTAACCAAACACTTCCCCCTTTACTACCACTTGGTTTTTGGCCATTTTCTTTTTACCTTTTAGGGTTTCGACATTTATGAATAAGAGATGGAAGTGCTTCTCAATCTATTGGGTTTTCATCAAAACCCATACCCATTACTACTTTACATCTATTTGTTTGCTGATTCTTTGTTTTCTTTTTTTAAAACTTAAGTATTTGTCTTATACTACTTGGTTTGGTTTCTACTAGATTCTAGTAACTTTGGAATGATGCAGCAAATACTTCTATAATAGATTTGTGATTTGAATTCTTTTATGTATTGGTTTTGAAAAGATAAGTATACTTTTGAAATAAAGTGTGATTTAGGAGTTTTGTTTTAGCTTTTCTTTTTCCTTCCTTTTGTTCCTTCTTATTTAAAAACTTTTTAACTTCTTTTGTATTAACATTTAGTTGATAAAAAAACTTAAAAAGTACCTAAAGTTTAATATTATAATTATTTTCAAACAAGCACAATAATAATAAAAATAATTTGATGGGATGTGATTTTGAAATCTCTTAAGAGACAGTCATTTGGTTTAGTGTTAAAAGAAGGGGCAGAGTCAAAGGCCAAATATGCAGCCGACACTGTCACTTCACAACTTCTACTTAGTTACATAGTGGACAATACAACTCCATTTTCTTTTCTTTCATCCAACCTTTTATTTCCAAGTTGGTAGATATGCCATTACAAAATTTATAAATCTAACAAATAATATAAAACAATTGTAAAAAAATAAGAGAATATAAACACAAACTTACGTGTTCATTAACAGTACGTGTTAGCTTACGTCTATGGAACTGAGCAATAGAACAATTTTATTCAAAAGAATGACGATGATAAAGGCTCTAGTATAATCTTTAATCGTTTGAAGCATACCACATATTCAAGACATTTATGTAGTTAATTACTTTATAGGATTATCATCTCATGCATCAAATGAAAATATGCCTAGTACTCTATTTTAGATCCAACCTCTTCCAATTGCATACAGAACTTTTAAAAAATTATGACCTAAGATAAAAAGAAGATGTATATAAATAGCACTTTATTGACTTTGATGAATGGGAAATCACTGTCAAATGAAAACAAAATTAGGGTTGGAGTTGTTTACTTCATCCACAGTGACTTGCAATCATTCATTCTTCACACACTCCTAGACTCTCTTTGCTTTTTACTGTCCCCTCTAAGAGATAAATACATGTTCTTTCTTTAAAGAAAAAATATTAGATTTTTTTTACTAAAAGATAAAATCAATTCTCAAAATAAAACTTTTAGTTAATCTTTGATTAAAATTGAAAGTGAGCGTCATACACCGAAATATTGAGTTGATCATAACCAAAACAACTGAAGTGAAGGATCGAATGTGGTCAATAAGAGAGATAAAAAAAGGTTTAGTCGATGTGGATTGAAAAAAATTGAAACCTACAACATTTTTTAAAATATTCAAAGCCTTAAACCGACCAATGATTGTCATGATCATAGTCTTGAAGAAACTTTACTGTGAAATTAAACTCTGATTATAACTAAACTTCTTTTTGTTGGTGAGGTTAGAAGGACAAAATTAATTAAATTTAGCAGTAATGGAATTGATTTAATTTGAAATGGAGGAGGAAATTAAGAAGATATGAATGAGTAGATAAGATGTTGAAAAGTGGAATGAGAGTGATGTCCAATCAAATCGATGGCAGAAAGAAACCAAAGGTACAAAAATGGAGAAATTCCCATTATTATTCAGGAGATTTTCATACTCCAAAGGGAAAGAGTAAAATGGAGTGCCCAATGGGGAAAGCCATCACATGAAAACATGAAAACATGAATTGGGACAAATAGTAATCTCAATCTTCAAGAAAACCATTTTCACATCTCCCAAATCGCCTCATTAATTACCCACAACTTAACTTTCTTTCTTTCAATCAATTAATAACACAAAACATATAAATATACATATAAATATACATAGATGACTCACATATATTAAACTATTTAGAGGTATAGTTTCTAAAAGTTATACTCTCTTTCAAACATTTTTTTTTCTAATTTTATATTTTATGAGTTAAAATTTAAGGACGGAATTGATCCATTCTTAATACCTAAAACTAAAAAAACACTTTTAAAACTTAAGAACTAAAAACACATATTCATCGATATTTAACAACTAAAAAGATAGTTTTTAATATACATACCTATACAATAAGATAATAACTCTCTGGGTAAATTTTTATTGAAATTTATCCGCAACACATGCTAATTATTAAGATTTCGTAAAATTTAAACGTTAAAATATCTATTATAGTTTTAAATAAAGGTACACCATATCATATCATAGTAATTATAAAAAGAATAGAAAAGTTTCAAGAGACATCGTAATTTAGTTTAGATAGTTGAGACTATTTGAATTATCAAATCATTTGAAACTCTCTCAAATTCAAACTTATTAAACTGTGACCTTGCTATATCTGAAAATATCAAAACTCATCTACATATGATTTGATTGTTTTAAAGGATTTTTCTGTTATTTTGATGTTTCATTATACATTATCCATTTATACATAAACCTAATATTAACCAAAGGATTAATACACATTGTTAAAACCCTATTCGATCATTATTTCTAAACATGTTAAAATAAATTCAATTCAACGGTATACTAATTAACATTTATTGATATCCATGTTAGAGATTCAATCTTCAACTCTGCAATTGTAATACAACAAGAAACAGTAGACAAAATCTACTACCATAAATATTGATGTCAGCAAATAAACATAAATTTAAGAAACAAAATCGTTACTAAATGAGAAGACCAAACCATAACACAAATCCATCGATTTGGTTTTCGTCTCTCAGAATGTACAAAGAAAAGAAAAGAAAAGGCCAACAATAAGCGAACATAGAAACTATGAGAATGAATAATTAAGTTGGGTGTTGTGTTGGGGTTCTCAGGTCTTGCAATAGAAGTGAGTTACGGTATTAGTGGCCGGAATAGAAGGCGGAATGTGGTGGTGGAGGAATAGCGGCAATGGAAGAAGATGGCGAGGGGAGGGCGGAGGAACAACGGCGGTCGGAGAATTAGAAGGGAATCCTGATGATGCTGCAGTGGAGAAGAAAGGGACTGAATTTGCTCCGCCGTAGGGCACGGAGATTGGCCGCCAACAACAGTTGGGTAAAGATTCAACTTCCATTTTCTTCTCCATTGCTCTCTCCTGATATAACGAATGGTCACACGCAAAGAACAAAAGTATGAGATCCATGCTTTTCTTTTTTTTCTCTTTTCTTGTTTAAAAGACTTATTTTATTTTAAATGTTTGAAAACCACAATCATAAAAATAAAAATAAAAAAGCATAAACAAAAATCCACACAATCTATTTAGCTACATCTTGATAGAATGATAAAATATTAATAGATAATATAAGTTTTGATATAACTTAAATCATCAATCAATCAAAAAAATTCTTTTTTTTTTTACAAATATAAAGTGAAAAAATCAAACATCTAACCTCGAAGTTGTAAGCACAAGATACTCGGTAAACTAACATATTTTAACAATCAAGTTTTTGGTTGATGGACTATGACGAATTTAGCATCATATCAAATCTGTAACAATGGTCAACTATCAAATATTTTTCTTAAAATGAAAAATAAATCAATAACATAGAAATTATGGGAAACACAGTGATAGTCATAAAAATACCTGGTAGGTAGGAAAGAAATTGGGAGGACTCAAAAAAGAAGGGTTTGCTCTTATAGCCATAGAAGCATGTTTCTCAGCAAGCTGCAACATATTTAAATAAAAACCAAACACCAAAATATTTATAAGATATATCAAAATTTCAGATCTATCACTAATGAATACCGATAGAAGTCTATTACTGATAGAATCTAAAATTTTGCTACATTTTCAATGGTTGTCCAAAAATAATTATCTTAGATTAATTAAATCAGAAATAACAAAAAATAATGAAAATAGCCTCACCATTATGAACTCAGATCTCTCAGAATTTGATTTATTTAAGGTACACAAATTACATGGAGCACAGCCATTAAGGTTGTCCTTTTGATCTTCAGATGGACAAGGAGGAGCAATACCCAAGTTCAAGTCAATATCACCCATATCTTTTTTATCCAACCAAAAAAAGAAAAGCAATTTTAGAGAGAGAGTTTATATATTTCTTTTATTCATGATTGCATATGAACAGTAATTATAGAACGCATCCAATAAAACATATGACAACACTGAAAGTACTGTTTGTGTTTTTATTTGTCTTTCATGGAGTGTAAACTTTTGTATAAGAATTATAGAAGAAAAGGTAAAAAAGATCCTTTTTAACTTTGATGTAATAAATATATCCGAGTTACTATCAGTGGATTGATAGACTATTTGTTGAGAATTTATAACTATTTCATTAGTTTCATTTAAATTTTAGCTAACTTAAAATTAACTAATAAAATTATCACTATTAGAAAGTACTACCACAAAAATATAAAATAATTCTTCCTAAGTAAGTCAAGAAAAATAGAGGAAGATTGTTAAAATGAGATTTACTCCATGATCTACGTCTTTAGAAGTCGAAGATTCAATCCTAAAAAAGATATGAAGATTAAAAATCACTAGAAAAACCACATACTATCCATTTGATTACAACGTTTTTCTCTAATATATCTAATATATATCAAATTAATTGCTAAATTTAAACAAGTTTTATATACATGTGAAAATTATGCACAACAAATAAAAGGTTAGAATGGGAAAATGAGTTAGCTGAATACCTTGGTTTTCAGATTCAAAAGCAAGCTCCATCTCATAGGAACTTTGATCAAAATTGGTAACAGCTTCCCTTCCATTATATTTTATGGCAGCCTTATCATATGCTCTAAATTACAGCCAAAAAAAAAGTGATGTCAAACAAAAAACATATTATCTTTATCTTATGTTAAAAGAAAACCATGAAAAAGATATTTGTTGAGTTTAAACAAGAACTGTCTTTTCTGACCTTGCAGCCTCTATCTCACTATCAAACAGCCCAAGATACACATACCTGCACAAAACGCCCCAAAAATTAAAATTACATACCCACTCAATGATTTCTTATTTTAGAAATGAAACCATTTATGAAAATTAGGGTTTATTTTTTTACAAATAAGTGTACCCAAGTATCAAACAACATACAATTTCATATAAGTTAAGTTATGCTTATATTGACAAATTAGATATTTTTGTTTTCGGTTTAGATTACTACATAAAATAATGAATAATGAGTGTGAAGATTAGATCTTTAAAATCTTAATTAAAGTTCATTATACTTCATTATAATATAACAATTAACAAGTAGAGTAGAAAAATATGAATGGCTAAATTGAAAAGAATAAATACATGCCAACTATGGTTGAATTACATTCACACTAAGGGTTAAAAATGGTTCTAATAGTCAGTAAACAATAGGTTCTTATATAATAAAAATCCATAATTTTAGAAATGACATTTCTAAAGACTTATTTGTATTGTATTGAACCATGTTATTAAGAAAAAAAAGGACATAAAGTTATCTTTCAGTAGACAGCTACAAACAACCCTTTAATTCCCAAACTTTTCTCAACTTTTTCACAATGGAAGGTTACTCCATTGGGTTCATCAAACACCAAAGAGACAGTAAAAAAAAACAAGAAATAAATATCAACAATGGCTGTAAAAAAGAAAAGAAGAAAGAAAAATTATGCTTACTTCTTCCCCAAGAACTGCCCCATTCGAGCTTCCCATCTCCCACATTTGTGCAGAGTAACACCTCTGTATTTAGAACTTCCTCTTGAAAATCCAGTGCTCTGCCTTCGAAGAATATGTACAAACTCCTCTTTACTAAAATTACCCATCTGCAAATCCACCATTGAAGCCCGAAATATAGAACTTCATAATCGAACCTCACAACATCATAAAATGGAAATCATTCCCAACCATATCTTCACCTGTTTAATTTCTTCATTATAGTCACTGACATTGAAATTTATATCAGCGTGAACCCCTCGAAACTTTATTGCAGCTCGATCATAAGCCCTAAAATCAAAACCAAAAGATTTTAGGATCATTTTTCCCAAACACATTCAACACAGACATTTCAGTGAAATTTTCTACCTGGCTGCAGAATGAGCAGTATCAAAACCGCCTACAAGAATCACAAATTTATTATGATCAACATTTGAAACACAAAACGGGTTTTCTAAGAAATCGATAACTAGAACAAATGGAAGTTTTCGATTATACCCAAATAGACTTGTTTCCCACTATCCCTGTGCATAGAAACAATCGATTCATAAGCTTTAAACCCAGAAAAATGAATTGGAAATTGGTAGAACTAAACAGAGCGAGTATCGAACGATTTTACTAATTACAAACCAGATATGCGATTCCCATCTCCCTGTCCTGCGATAATACGTAACCCCACGATACTGAGAGCTTCTTGATTTGGGGCCTCGCCGACCCTTTTTAGCTGGATGAGCAGATTGTTGAACCACGATTCCGTTAGTGGCTCTAACAAAATCAGAGTCCACCCATTTCCTTTGAGAATAGACATTGGAGGAAAACCCGCCGGCGACAGGAAACTGAGCCGTCCGGTCGCGCTGATCGTCGTTGCTGTTGTTGAGGATGCTGAAAGAGAAAGTGAACCCACAATCGGCGTTAGAAGAAGAGTCATTATCGCCATTGACGTTGGAATGATCGGCGTTATGGACGGAGGATGAAATGGGACTCTCAGCTTCGGAAGGGGAAAGATTGAAGGGATGTAAACCGGTTCCACCGGAAGTGAACTCTCCGGGGAGAATGCAGAGATTGAGGTCCAACATTGAAATCGAGTGAAAGAAGGCAAAAACAGAGTGGCTTATGTCACCTGAGAAAGGTTGTTCTATGAAAAGGGAGGAGTATTATGAGAATTGGAGGTTTGTGAATGGAGGAATTGGGTAGAAATTTCCATGAAGAAGGTAAGAGAGGGAAGAAGGAGAGTGTTTTGAGTTGTCAGTGGTCATCTTGCTTGCTTTTCATGGCTGCTCTGCTCTGTTCTGAAAATCATTTTAATTCCTCACGTTATTTAAATAATCAAATGTAAAATGGGAAACTTTTTTTCTTGGCGGAAGACAAAGGAGAGACTATTTCAGTTTTTTCCTTTAACATTAATAATGGAGATATTTTCAAATATAACCAAATAAATAAATAAATAAATAAATATATATATATGTATGCTTGATATCGAATAAAATAAAAACATAATTCTTTCATCCTCGACCATGTGAGTGCAATTAAGGTTGATATCGAATAACTAAATGCAAAAGTCTTTCATCTTGGAACAATATATGGTTGAGATCGAATAAAATAAGGACAAAATTATTTCATCCCGAGCCATCTTAGTGCCACTAAGGCACAAGATCGTATATCATGATCTACAATATCGTTTAAATATGAAAGTCATCGTTTAAAATGAAGTAATCGTGTAGATCTACACTTTTGTCTTTCATCTCGGGCTATCTCAATCCATGGTATGCCTACGAGATCGTGTATCAAAATCTACACAATCGTGTAGTGCACGCATGTGATCAATTTATCTCGTTTTAACTAGATAATTTTGGTATTTTATATTATGTGCATTTTTAAAAATAGCAAAATAAATTAAAATATTTACCAGCTATAGCAAAATTTTGGATTCTATCACTAATAGCCTTCTATAACTATAACAATGACTATCAGTAATAGAATTTGCTATAGGTTGTAAATATTTTTGTAAAATCTATTATTTTTAAAAAAAAATTATATATTATGGATTTGAGTTTTTTCTGTTTTCAAAATTGTTCTAAATATTTCGGTGGTTTATCAATTTTTTATTTAAATTCTTTTGTTATATATATATGAAAATAACTCAATTTTTTTAATATCAATTTACAAAAGCGAGAGACTCATAGTTGATTGAATAATAATCGTCTTAACTATAACAAACTTAAACCTGTCTAATTACATCTTTTTGGAGAGCAATATATGGATAGAAACACCAATGTTAACCGTATCAACCACATTGGAGAAATTGGTATCTTTAATACCCTAAAAGCACCTAACTGAGATGCAGCACTCAACTCTTTCTACTTTCTACACTTTGTTTATCTTCCCATTCCCTTTTCCTTCATAACTTTGATTTAGATTTATATATTCTTTTAATGTCTAAGTTAGTACTCAAATCAAAGTAAGGGAAATTAAATAAATAATTCACATTTGATCGAATGAAGCATTACTTAGATAACGGTCCAATGAAAATTAGAGAGTGTGTGTGTGTGATTAAAGAAGAAAACAAAAGTGAAAGAAACCAAAAGGACTACTCTTAATTGGGTGCAAAAGATCGATTGATATTGACACTTATTAAATCATGCCCAAAACTAATTACTTTAATAATTATATTATTAAGAAGAAAAAAAACGTTTTAAAATATGATTGTTGAAGGACAAAACAAAAACAAAAGGAAGAGAGAGTCACAATAATGATCCTTTGAAAACCACCAAAGAACATCCTCAGTTTAGTCATCAAAATCCTTCAAATTATATACTATTAATTACGAACTACAAATCAAATCTACCACCTTAATTACCCAAACTTTAAGTTTTTAATGAATGGTTGAAATCTAAACACATACAAGTGGAGAAAAAAGAAGCATAATGCATATATGCTCAACCGAGTTTTCTTTCCTTCTTTTCAACTACTTCCCACCTTCCGTTATTTCATTGTTTATGATTTTTTTGTTGACTATAGATTATATGTATTTTGATATATTCACTTAAGCAAACAAACTTTATCATCCTTAAAGCTAAATGGTAATAGTTGTCAAGGTCGTTTCAAAAAAAAAAAAAATAGTAAAAACTTTGAACTTTAACATTAAAATGAAAAAGCTTTTATTTTTTTAATCATTAAACTTTTAAATATTCTAGTTTAGTACATGTAAAATTATATATTTTAATCTTTAAATCTTGCATTAAGAATTAAGAATTAGTATACTAAAGAAAAAGAAAGAAAAGTATTTTTCATGTTTATAGTTTCTTCTTTTAAATGATTTAAAATTCGAAGAACCAAATTTAAATCTAAATTTTTTTAAAAAAAAATTTAAGTGCAAACACAATTGGTTGGTTTTAACTTTTAGGTTAATTTCATAATTAATAATTGTAAAGAGTTGGATCCCATATTCTTCTATTAGTGCATTACAATGATTCAATTAACCTTAGTACTTAGATTTCATTGGTTTTTGTTGCTTTCTATTTTTCTTTTTCTTTTTTAAAAAAAAAACATTTTTCATGTTATTGATTATGGGAAAGAGATACATTGTATGTGGTTCTCCTTAAAGAAGAATTTCTTTTGTTCTTTCTTTAAATTACAACTATATATTGTGTTGAGAAATATTATAAATTATGATGAGTTTCCTTTTCTGCAGTGTAGCTTCTTGGAAAATATTAGTTTGAGTTTGTACTTTTTTTTCCCTTTTTGTGTGTGTCTTTCTTTCATGTCCAATCCCATTACCTCAATGTGCAATTTCATAAAATAACATAAAAGAATAAAAGATCTTTAGTTGTTTTACCCAAAAAAAAAAAGGAGACTTATATAATTACACCTAATAATTAATAATTATAAATATAATATGATATAGCAAATAATTTAAAATGTTTTAATGAAGAAGTAGTTTTCATAAACCGCAAATAATGATTGTTATTGCTTTTGAAATTAGGTCTTATAATTAACTTAATCTAGACATATTAGGTTGTTTTGTATAAATTCCTTTTTTGAATTATTAGATTCAATGAACTCACCTATGCTTAATTTTTCTATATATTTTCTGGACCAAATAGAAAAAATTGGAAACAAATTTACAAATTAGTAAATTTTCTTAGAAATTTTTATAAGTAGTTTGTCATTGAAGCATGTTAGTGATTTTTTTTGTTTGATTTTACTATATATTTGAAAACAACTTAAAATAAATGATTTTTAAATCACTCGATTTCCATTTTAGGATTTGCTAATAACCTAAATGACTTACAAAAGGAAAATGGAATGATCATAATAATGGAAGTAGAAGCCAAATGAATGTATAATATTACAACTCATATATAGTTCTAAGATTCATGTGGGAATATATATATGACATTTTTTTCACTCAAAGATTGATTAAAACAATATCATTTTGAAGTTGAGTTTTAATCTTTATATATTTTCATTTGTCTAATTTTAATCGAGCTAGTTTCAATAATTTTAGATTTAATCTCTTTAAAGTTAAATTTCTAATAATGTAGTTAAATGATAATAATAATAATATACGTGTACGAAAATACAAAAATATGTGGATATATTTTTAAGATGTAGGATAAAAATGATAATAGAACTTTTGTTAAAAAATTAATAATGTTGAAATCGCTAATTTTAAAATTTAAATTTAAATTGAAAATTCAAAAGTAGAAACGACTAAAAATAAATTCAAAATACAAGGTCCACAATAAAATTATAAATTTTTTTCTATTTGAAAATTTGAAAATACAAAATCATATGATTGATCGATCGTGGATTTAATTCTTTAATTTTTTTTTTTAATTTACCAATTTGAAATTTCGAAATTTCTCTAAATTGACACCAATCGACTAACTTCAATTTGGAAGTTGGAAGTATCAACGATTGACAAGTTTAATGGCAAATTCAAAGGTTTTATTAGGTCAACTATTGAAGAACAAAAAATATGATGGAATTGGGAGCATATTAAATTAACATAACTATACATATATTTGATTTATCCTAAGTTCTACAATATATTCGTTGACAAGTTGCATTTGTCTCATTTGATAAAGAGAGAGTAAATATATAAATGGTAATGCCCTCAAGTTGAATAATAATATCATCCCCCACTTGATCATACCTTAAAATAAAGCTCAACTTTGATACATTTTTGTGTAAAGATATTGCTTTGAGAAGATTCATACATAATTCTATGCAATTTGAGAGAGACGTGACATTGATTTGATAACATTATTATTGGGAAATGATACACATTTCTTTCTTTCTTTCCTTTTCTAATTAATCTTATAAACCTAAGATTCTTCACTATCATATATATTATATATTTGTTCTTGGTCTATTTATAGATTTAATTTTTTTTTTCAATTTTCAGCTTTCCAAATATTTTTTTTTGTTGGAGCCTCTAAACTTTACATGAAATATTGTTTTAAAATGGATGTAATATGAGAACCTTTCTAGTGGTCAGCTAATCGATTCGATCATCCAAACATGTCGTGTAGAGTTCTAATAAAATTTTGTTGTTAGGTATATGATCGCACTATTTGAGTGTTAAATTCAAATTAATAAAAAAATTTAATAAGATTATAAGTAGAGAAAGTTAGACTAGAGATCATTAATAGTTATTTTTTTAAAAAGAAAAAGTATTGTGTCAAAACTGTTAAAAATACTTACAAGTATAGCAAAATTTCAAATTATATCAATATTAGGTATTGATAATTGATGTGTATATCAATTGCTCAATGATAGATATCGATAGACACACCAACGGAAAGTATGAGTCCAAAAGGGATCAAGCCCCCTCAACTTTAAGCTGTTTATATATATATATAGAACTGAAATTATTAGTTCTTTGGTAAAGTTGTTATTTAGTCCTCTCTCGACTTAGATTTAAGCTCCATCCTTATATTTTTTTTCCTGTATTATTTTTACTGAATTATAAGCCCACCGTCAACAAAATTTACTGCCATGAACGTGATTATTAAGGTCTATCATTAATAGATTTTAAAACTTTTTTTATATTTTATAAATATTTAAAAAATTATGTAAGCTTTCACTTTGAAAAAATAAATGAACATTATATTACAGTGTAGAGAAATTGTAATGACAACATCAACACTACAAAGATAATACAAATTGTTTTTAAATAAACATCCCTCAAGGTTTTTTTAATAAAAAAAAGTCTAAATAACAATAAATTTAGGCTTCAAAATATTATTTAATTACTACCAAACATCTATGCATGAAGACGTAATTGTCTCTTCCTTAACCTTAAAAGCCCTTCATTTGAAGAGAGAGACTTCACCAATGGCCCTTTCTCATACTTACCCTAAAATAAACGTCGTGAAAACAAAGCATAACGAACACATGTATATCGAAAAGATATAATATTATAATAAATAAAATATAATGTAAATAAGAAATTAAAAATAAGATTATTCAAAATTCTCTCCACTAAACTCTACTTTATTTGGAATTTTAGCCAATGTGTATGTCACTTACAAATTCACTAAAAACCTCTAATTATAGGCAAATTGACAAGTAGGTGGTGACAAATAACGAATGTGTCATATTAAGACACATAAACAACAAATAAGATAGTTATCAATTGTCACTAGTCAATCGAAATTAAGCTAGGATGGACATCTATTTAACATTTATTATCATAATATTTGTAATACATCATTTGTTTTATGGATTTGTATGTCATTAATTTCCACCATATATATATATATATAACCCACTTTTCTAATGTGATGTTTTCCAAAAAAGAAAATAAAAGACATGAAGGCATGAATTGTAGACAAATAAGGTTTGGTTGAACATGCCTTAATAAAGCAAAAATGATTTGATAAAGTTTAACCAATAGTCTTTTTATTTCATTAATAACCACCAAATAATAATAACATTAATAATACCATAGCCACATACTTTTTATTATTTTTTACTTATAAATATAAGGGGTTTTTTTATAAAAAAAATAACAAATCAATAAAATATCTATACGGTGTATAAAACAATTTTAAAAACAGAAAAAGCCCATAGACCCTACAATGTAAAATACCAAAATCAGTCAACATGTGATAAATCGGCCACACTCTGGCGAAACGCGATCGTTTAGATTTTGATACGCAATCTCAGGTATACAATGCACCGAGATGGCTCGAGATGAAAGACAAAAGTGTAGATCTACACTATCTTTTACTTCATTTTAAACGATGATTTTCAAATTTAAATGATCGTGTAGATCACGGCCCTTAGTTGCACCGAGATGCTCCGGGATGAAAGAATTTTGTTTTTAATTCATTTGATCTTGAGTATTCAATATCCAGGGATGAAAGAATTTTTCCTTTAGTACGTAATTGGATCTTAGGTCTTAATGGCACCGAGATGAAAAAATTTGACCTTTATTTTAATCAATCTGAGACATACATTGTCCCAAGATATTCTGGGATAAAAGACTTCTATCTTTAGTTATTCGATCTCGGGCCTTAATTGCACCGAGATGACCTAAGATTAATAAATCACAAAAAAAATATAAATAGCAAGGATATATCAATTTATTAAAAAATGATCGTGCATCATGAATTTTTCTTATGTTGTTATACATGTCGTGAATATTTTGCACTTCTGTTATATTTGTGTAAATTTACCTAAATATAACTCAGATTTTAAGATATTGATATGATGAAAATGTCAAGGTGCCAATAGAGATATTTCAAAAAAAATATAAAAATTAAAATTGTATTTAATTTAATAAAATTTTCACATATACAAAAAAACTCGTCAAACTATTTACAAAAATAGCAAAAAAAAAAAAAAAAAAAAAAAAACTAATAAACTTCTATCAACATTTATCAATGATAAACATGTATTTGTTTTATCGTTGATCATAGTGTCAACGATAGGCTTCTATAAGTTTCAATCACTAATAGAGCGTCTATTTGGACGGTAAGGAATGTAAGCATTTTTACTATAAATTGTAAATAGTTTGACTCACCTTTCTATATCTAAAAAACTCCTAAATATTTTCACTTTCTATTTATTATTTATATTTTATATTTCATACTTTTTTACAATACACACTAAAATGCCAATGTAAATAATAATATCAACGAAATATCAATAAATAATATAAACGTATTCACAAAATCTATTTAGTATGAATATTGTGTTGGTAATGCGATTAAAGTTCTACGTTGGTTAAATAAGGTGATGATCGTGAGTAATACAAATAGAACGACTGTCTTTATTGGTATGAGGTTTTTTAGAGGATCAAACAAAAACAAGGTCATGAGAATATAAGTTCAAAGTGAAAAACATCGTGACATTGACATATATCGTTACTTATCATATTGGTTTAGTATGGAAATGTTAACCTCAAAATGGAAGTAAAGCAAGTTATATCTAATGTTAGGTTGATTTTGGCTAATTTTAATTAAGTTTTAAGCGAATCAATTAACTATTAATATCAAGAAAGAATTGGTGTCAAAGTACAACATCCAATATTTTTCTTTATCAATAAAAGAAAGGTAAAATATATAATAATTACAATAATAGGAATATGTATTTATATGAACCCTACAATGACTACACCATTCACTATATAATGACTATTGATTTCATTTAATTTGGCTCTTTTCCTACTTCACCAACTTGCTCATTTCTAAACTTACAACTTGTATATATAAGTGAACAAAGGCAACTAATTAATTAAAAGGGATTGTTATATATATATATATATATATATGAAGAAATGTCCTTAAGAGTAAGACAAGGCTACTCTTTGAGAGGTCAAGAGGGTGACTTTAAATACAAACAAATTGAACTATAAAAATAATGCCCTTTCAAAAAAGTATATTTATAAGTAATAAAAGAAAAAAAAAGAGGGTTTTGAGAGAACAACTTGCAATTGAATAATTGAATTTATAAAAGAGGATTTTGAGTAGACTCAAATCTTGAATATTCAATCTTTTTTAAGAAATTGAACCAAACTCAAATTTGTCAGTTTTTTACATAGAGCCACAACAAACACACCAATAATAATTATCTCTACCTTTCAAATCATTTTTAAACTAAAATGTCTCTTAGAACTCTTTCGAAATTATCGAGAAGCTTGTTCAAGAACTGTCAAACATTCTTTCTCAATTCTCTTCCATTTTTTCAGTTTTACTACCACTTTGAGATCTCTTTTCTATTCATTCTTCCACACAATTGTTGATCCTGAATGCATGCATGTTTGTTTTTATTTTCTATTACATCCATAAATATTTTAAGCTAATTATTCTTTAGATACTGTAGATAACTAAATATGATTTTTCATTAGAGGGCATTTGGGGGAAGGGTTGAATTATGAAAAGGTTAAGGTTATGATAAAACTAGTTTTCTGATAAGAAGTGTTTGGGGGAAGGGTTTATAAATGTAGTATTGTGATAAGATGTGTTTAGGAAAGAGTTATGTGAGTAATGTTACGAGAGTTTTATAATAATATGTGTTTGGGAAATTGATTAATATGCAGGTAGAGTTATGATATATATATTTTTTTAAATTCATATTAAATCCAATATTTTAGTTTATTTTTAAAATTTAGGTTAGAAATTTAAATAACGTCAAATTAGATCTATCAAGTAATCTTTCTTCTATTTCTACTCCATTTTCAATACTTGCTTTTCAAAGGGTCATTTTTTTTTTCTCTTTGGCTATTTTCTTAGTGTGATCATGAATGCATGTTTATGAATTTTTTTTAATTAGATCTATAGATATTTTGAAAGCTTTTCTACTATTATTTTTGTAGATATTATGGATAATATACCAATACAACATTTTTAGTATGGTAGTTGTATCTTATTCTTCTATTTTCACCCGATTTTTAACACTTGCATCTTAAAGGTTTCTTCTTTTTTTTCTCAATACATCTTTGGGCAAAACGAAGTGTTCTTTGAATAAATATGTTTAAACAGATAATCAAATCCTTCAACCATAGTCCAGACATTTTAGCTCAAATTTTAACTTTATGAGCAACCAGAATGTCCAATTTGAAGGCTGACCTGACTAGGGCTTTCTACTTAAAAAAAGCTTATATTTATAAAATATGGATTGATTGGAATTAGTTACGATGAAAACAGATTGTTATTGTTACCATTCTAGAAATTTAGTGTCCTCAAAAGTATACATATATACAAATATAAGAAATGGTCATTGAATATAAATACACAACATTGGTATACAGAATTTTTAACGCAGAAAATTATATTGAAAAAAAAAAACATGAACATGGTTTAAATTCAATTTGGTTTTGTTGCAATAAAATAAGTATTACATAATATATTTGTTATATGTTATATTATAAGATAATTACACAAATTATGAGGCGTAAAATAACTTATAATCAACCTAATCTTTTCTGTAAATAGCTGTAACTATTTTTATTGTTTATAGATTATCAAACACATTCTCAAAATGGAGGCTTTAAAATCTCTGTTTTTTATACCCCAGCTTAGGCACCTAAACTAATCTTAGGAAACAACAAGAGACTTTCAAACTCTTTTCAAATTGATTACAAAACAAAACAGGCTCGTAATCATAGTTCCTGTATACCTCGCATGCAATGGTTGAACTACAAAAATGCGTTTAAAAATCTAACAAACAGAAATCAAGACTTACCGGAAAAATAATATGCCATTGAAAGACAGAAGATAAGCATATCACAGTGCATATAACATATCATAACGAAGAAATGATATAAAGCTGCACTCATTTGTAATTTCGGTTTAACTAAACAAAGAGAAGCAATCTAGAGAAAAACGGGAGAGCAAAACGGCAAAAGTTAATTATCTATGTTATTTCACTCTTTGTTCTCCCAAATTACTTCCCTTCATAAACGCAATAACAATCAAAAGCAAGAATAACAACTCCTTGACAAAATAGATTAACAAAAGTAATTAAGGTCTATGAGATTTTCAATAAAGAAAAACGAAATTACTGGGAAACACCAAGCCATTTTGAGAAGTTCTCAAACTCTGTGTAATCGCTGTCTGAGATCATCGTCTGATACCAAGCCTTTCCTGCGGCTCTGATAGCAGTTGCATCCTCCTGTGAGTTCATGTACAAAAGGGGAAAAGAAAATCAACACCGAGGTTAGGATGTTCTACAATAACAAAATGCAGTTAATATGAACAACTGTACCACCTTATTAAACACAACTTGTGGTCACAGGTATCCTTGATTTTGGTTTGAAACGAGAAATACAGAGTACACAATCGACCAAAACAATTAAACTAATGGATTATGGTAAATTACTAGTACTAAAAAGACTGAGGCAAGCACACAAAAAAAAAGTGTTGGAGAATCCAACCCATCTCGTCAGTTTATAAGCATATAAGCATCTCATAACTCAAACTATAATCAACATTTTGATTACAAATAATTCTAGAACAAACTAAGTCTATAAGAAAAAGGAAGTACAAAGAGTCAACAGTACGCATAAAAATGGATGCATATACAAGTCGTGATATCGTGAAATAACTAGACATAAAGCTTACCAACAGCAGAACCAATAACTGATAACTCATACAAAAAAACAAATAGAATGTAATTATGCAAGTAAATGACCAATCAAAATAAACCATAGTAAATAATGAAAACCAACCCCAAAGAAACAAATAATTAGAAGTACTTGAAGGCAAAGTCTAATACGAACCTATTCATTACTTGATTTCCAACAGAATGTAAATAACAATCGACGAGCAGTATCCAAAAGATCTCACGAAGAACGCAAAAAAGTATACCTTTGTAGTCAAATTCCTCTTCTTGTCGAGTTTCTCCTTTTTAGCCTTAACACGTTGCTCCTCTGCCAAAAGAGCCATTCTTCTAGCAGTTTTAGCATATGGGTTAAGCTTGAGCATGGCGTTCAAGTTCTTCAATGGGTTCTTCTTCAATTGAGGTCTCTTAACATTCTTCTTAATCGGCTTCACAACAGATTGAACTTCATCAGAGTTAATAATCCTTGACAAATCGGCATTCACCATCTTAGACCTAGGAAGGACATAACCCTTCTTCTTCTCTGAAGACTTCTCAAAAGATCCATAGATAGAATCAAGCTTCTCAAAAGCAGACTTGGTCCAGACCACAAACCTCCCAAGATGCCCACCAGGAGCAAGCTTCAACAAATTAAGCCTCTCAACGTTAGCAATCTCAACACCAGGAATGTTACGGAAGGCCTTAACAAGCTTAGCACCCTCAGTTCCGTAAACAATCAATGGACCCTTGCGAGAAATATAACGACGATTCCTCATTTTACCCTTACCAGGACGGATCGCATGGCTATCTTTAGCCTTCTCAGCATCAGGAAACGCCCCAACCTGTTTAAGAACCTTGATTGCAGCAGAGGTCTTCTCAACACCTTCAGCCGAGTCACTCACAACAAGGGGCAATTCAGGGACAGACTCAATTCGATGACCACGAGCAAGAACCAACGATGGAACAGCCGAGGCAGCGATGGCCGAAACAACAGCATACCTCTTCTGGTTCACATTGATCTTACGGTGCCAACGGCGCCAGATCTTAGTCGGAGCGAACATTCGACCACCACGACACATGTTTCCAAAAGCACCCTGACCAGCACGGTGAGTACCACCACCAGGAACACGTGGAATACGGGACACAGCACGTCCGGTACCCCAGGACTCAGCGGAGGTTTGATGACCGGCGCGCTTGCTGACGGCGTAGGGCTGACGACTGTTCTTGGAGATGTTGGAATGGACAAAGCTAACAATGTCCGGACGAATTGAAGCTTTCATGACGTCCGGAAGCGGGACGGTGGGCGCTGCATCGGTAGCCATGTCCCCTTCAAGGGACTGGACGGAGACCAGGGGGCGGGCGGCAGCGGCCATTGGAGAGTGATTGTGTGTGAAGTGAAGAACAGAGGGGAAATACGAAGCGAAAGAATTAGGGTTTTGAGGCTTCGTGTTTATATATATATGTGAATATAAGGGTTTGTTGATTGATGTCGCAAAAATGGATCTATTTTTTAAAAAATAAACGAATTAACATGTGAAAGTACATCGTTAACCCTAACTTCTCTACTTAATGTCGTTTTGGCATTATTTTCATTTGGTAATATTACATATTTTAGTTATTTGATTGAATATTTGTTTTATTTTTGTCTTTCTTCCTTCAATTTCTGAGGCCCAATCTAACTCATTTGGGCCACCCAATAAATAATGATGGCGCCAAGCCCATTTGTTGAAACCCAATACAAAGTCTTGGAAAAAAAATTTAGGTGGCTTTTAGATTCGAGTGAGTTATTATAGTATGTGGGTTATAATAGTTTGTGGGTTATTATAGTCTATGTTTGAAATATATATTATTATAGTTTGGGTTATTATAATCTATGTATGAAGAATTAAGGAATAGTGAAATAGGGGAGTAAGGAATAGTGATACATAGGAGAGAAGAGAGGTGAGGAATAGTGAAAGGGGAGTGAAGAATAGTATAAGGAGGAAGCGAGGAATAGAAGAAATAAGGAAAAATGTCTAATCCTACTATTATGATATCCGTTGGGACAAACATGGAGTGGGCTAAAATCGCCCACTCCAGTCCTTCATAATTTGAGGGCCAAACGGTCCCTTAAAATTTTTTTATGTAAAAAACCATTTTTTGTCATATATGTTAGTAAATATCGTCAAATTTGATTTTCTTTTTTCAAAAAGTCTTTTAGTATTTTTTAGAGTCAAATTTCATTTTTTTATATTTTATTTATAATGGATTCATGTGCATATATTTTTATATTTATAATGATGGAAAGAGAGAAAATGTAATTAATATTATATAAAAAAATTAATTTAAATTTCTTTTAGCCACACAAAAAAAACGTAGTAGTTATATTAGAATCCAATACTCTATTTATTTATCTGTAACTTTATATTAGTTCGAGTGAAGTGATTTTTAAACAGGGTAGTTTTCTTTTATAAAGAAATAAAACACAACAAAGATGAATCAATAAATTTATGTTAGATTTTGAGAAACCCATAAAACAAGTTCTTCAAGATTATTTGGGGAGGAGGGGGAGCTTGAGTTTTAACATAACTTCTTTAGGTATGTAATCAAAAAGGAAAAATAAATCTTTAGATAAGATAAAAATAAATACAATAAACAATAGCTAATCAAAATTAAATGTAAAATAGTGCATATATGAAGAGTGGAGTCCAAATGGCAAATACGGTCCCAATTAACAACGGTTTGTGCTTGAAATGTCCAAATTTGACCTTAAAAGCATAATTGAAAAATGTGATTAAAAAAATCCCAAAAACCTATTATAGTTACATTGGGGCTCGTCATAATGCATTTATTTGTCACCTAGATTCAGTTGAGTTAAAAAAAACTTCAATACGAAACATATCCTAATCTAGAGACATTTGGTGCATGGATGTGTTGTGAATTTATCAATTTTTCACCTGAAAAAAATAGAACAAACAAACCATCTTTCATAAATAAAGGAAAGATTAATTACAAATAAAGAACTTCAAAAGAAAAAAAATCGAAGAATGGAAAAATGTATTTTAGAAGATATTATTGTTATTAAACTAGGTGCGTGTTTACAATAACAAAGAACACATTGGTCACGGTCGTTGGGAATTTTGCCGGTGAAGTTGCCAAAAATGGCATCCACTGGTCAGCCGATGATGGTCACAGAAAGTCATCATCGAAGTGGTGTTCAAAGTTACCTTACAAACTTTCTAGATTTAATTAGAAAAAAAAAAAAAAAAAAGTAATCCATGAACTTCAATAGTGTCTACTAGCCATGAAAAATTGACCCAAACGCTTAGGATGCCTAACCCAAACACAGTTGGGAAACAAACACCCCAAAGGTTCAAATTATCAGCCCTTCACATGTTTTTTTTAATGAAAGAAACATTTAATCGAGGATGAAATAAGACACCTTAACACATAGAAATGCACGTTGAAGATCGAAGATTAAAATAATAGTTATAATAATAATAATTTATTAAAAAAACCAACCATACAAAACACGAGCTTATGGCAATTATTTACCAAATTTTCATAAGCACCTGAAAGAAGTTTAGGAAATTTTCCCGGTACAAGTTTAACAGGCATACCATCAGTTTTCAAATAGTATCTATTCGTCCGCTCTCTCTCCGACGTATAGATTCTCGCTTTACTTCCAAGTGCCCTAGATCTTCTGCGGGAGTCATCAGCTTTCAACCAGAGCAAAGTTCAAGATCTTAGGGAAGATCTTGTGCGTCAAGTGGTGGGATAAATATGACCATTCCCATCTCAACAAAGATCAAATAGCGAATTGGTTCAAGACCAACGCTCATCTTTCCAGAGAAGAAGAAGAAGACCAATTTCTTCTCGCAAAGAATTCAATGATGACCTCTCTTGCCACAGGCCAGTGCTGTTGAGCAACGATTGATTCCGGTTAGGAATGCTTACCGCGACCGACCGATACAAAGAGAAGAGGATGTTTGGGCCGTGAATGGCGGGGTAGCCGAGAGTAAGTCCCTGGATGTATTCTTTTATCAACGAATCAACAGTAGTCGCATGGTAAGCTCAATCATGGCCATTCAAACAAAACCGGGTGACATCACCACTACGAAAGAAGAAATTACGAATGAAGACTCGAGGACAATTGCAGACATATCTTTCCAGCTTTACTTTAAGTTTTTGTCAGTTTGTAATTATTATGTTTACTTTACTTTTTTGTTTTTGTCGTTTTGTAATCATTACGAGAAGATAAGGATAAGTGGGGGTCCTGTCCCACCCAAATCTTATCGTAATCTTTTACTTTTCAAAAAGAAAGATTCGGAAGAGATAAGTTGTCAGGGGTCCTGTCCTGTCGGCCACTCTCTTTGTCTTTCTCCAATGTAATTATTGACGACACGTGTATTGACCTATATGGATAAACGATATCTCGACGAGAGAGTCTAAAAATGTTCGTAATTAACCAAATCCCCTACGAGTATACCGTACTCAAAAGGGAGTCTAAAAAAAACAAAAAAATGTTCTTAAACCATCTACAAAAATAATAATTTCTCACATTTGATAATTGAAGATCGTAATAGTTTAGGATTCACAAATGCCCACCTTCCAGCTGCTTCAAAACTTCAGAATCTGAAGCCTCTTCTAAAATATCTATGGATGTAATAGAAAATAACAATATATTTTTTTAAAGAAAAAATATCCTAAATCTTCATATTCTTCAATACAGGAGAAAAAGCTTCAACAACAATAATCTTCATTTCAGAATTTTTGTTCTTTCACATGTATAAGCCATAACATAAAGAATCTGATATTCAACTCTGAATGCCACCAACATAAAATAATCTAATCAGTTTCCTTCAAACGATCATACTGAATCAATAATTGATTCAACAACTCCTAGAAGCTTATATACTGCACTCTAAGACATGGTATAAAAGATAGATCAATGTTTACTAAGGTTTAGAACACATCCGGTACCCTAAGAGAGTTTGATTAAATCTCATATTCAAAATTTAAAAACCAAGAAAACATGAGTAAAAGAATCAACTAAGGAGAGTTTTTGCTCGAAGTCAGGAGAGTTATAGCTTTTCAAATTAAAAAATTGAAAAGATCTGTGAGTTTCAAGTTCACCTTGGGAATGCAAAACACATCATCCATAACATGTAAGTTTGAAAGTATGAAATGTAACCTTCCCCCTACAGATTGCTGCTTAGCCCCATGCATATATAGTCATCAGTGAACTATATTATACACTCTTCAAGAGTTGCTGCTTCTAGGCAAACCTTTTGATTGTCTCTATACCCATCTCTTTTTGTCAACAAGGGAACATTTATGACATTAGTTGACGATTCAGTCCAAGTTCCACTCAATCATCATCTTCAGAGCTTCCTTCATCACTAGTGTAATCACTACTATCATCATCTTGGTCAAGAATATCCAATTGAACATGCCTAACTTGAATTGGCTCAGGAGGTTTATGCAATCCTGTAAGAGCATTAGGCCTCAATTGTGGCTCATCAACTCTAGTAACAGGAAGAGAGTCCATTGGTGGTAATCGCACAGGGTCCCCAGGCTTCCATCCAGGAGGGGGCATTGGTAAATCCCCAGGTAACTCAACAGGCATTCCAGGTTTCCAGCCAGATGGAACAGTAATATTAGGAGGAAGCAGACCCTGAATAGCAGCCATATTAGAAAGAGGATTAGCATCTGCTCGCACCGGAGCTGGAGGCTCAATCATCGGCTCAATAGTTTTCTCAGTGCTTTCAACTGCTTTAGGTAAACCAACATCAAGGTTTGCAAAATTATACAACTGAGACGCACGCATTTGCTCGTCTTGCGGAGCAGGGGGAAGTGCTCCACGTAATGGAGCTTGTCCAGCACCAAATTCAGGTGGTGCAAAAGTAGTATAGCTTATCCTATGAGCATACGACAATATATCAGATAATCTCAACTGGGATGCAACTGTAGTCGAACACAAAGATTCATTTTCAGCATCACCCTCTGTCTTAACCCGTCGAGGATGCTGGTAATCCGCATAATCATCAAACAAAACATCAAGTACCTGCTCAGCATCCTTAAGCTTATTAGCAAAAGCACGAAGAGCAGCATCTTTAGCTCGTATCTCATAAGCAATCTTCTGCTTAGAGTCTTGAAGATCAAGAATCTCCTGAAGCTCGGCAACAGCTTCAAACAACTGGGTCTGAAGAACATTAAAGAGCGACAAAATTTCTTTCGAAGAAGACGGAGTAGAATCAAGAAAGGTGGAGGGTGAGGACTGGGTTTGAGAAGTAAGAAAAGTGGGAAGAGACCCTCGAAATGCAGTGAGCCAAAGGGAGCGATTGGGGGAAACTTCAAAGAGCTTGGAAGCTAATGAAGCCATTTGAAGGAGAAGTGCTTGAGCTCTAGGAAGAGGAGGAAGTAGGGGAAGGAGGGTGGAGGAAGGGGTGGAAGAGGAGAGATTGGATTGATTTTGGTGATGGGATTGTTGAGAAGGGGGCAATTTAGGAGGAGTAGGGTTTTGAATAGAGGGAGAATTGGGATTCGTCAACCCCAATCTAGCTGGGGATTGAACAATTTGATGCTGAAGCATATTTTTTGTGTGCTTCAATGAATTGTATTAGGGTTCATACACAAAAAGAGAGTAAACAACTAAACTCTAATATGCCCAAAACAAAATTCAATCTAAAGAATAAGAACACCAAGATATCTAGTGTAATCATACAGAGTTACACTGAATCAAAAACCCCCCAATTAATTATAACCCCTCTCACGAAGAAATCGATTAAACCTCAATCCTTGACATATTCAAGCTTCAATCAAATACACACTGAAAATTCTCAAAGAAAAACAGTTACCGACATCGATTTAGCCACTGAACCGTACCCACACCACCGGCGCACCGCCGCTGAACGGAGACCCAAAATTTCTCTCACAGATTCGGCGTCCACCTCACACAGCCGCGCGTTATTCTTCCTCTCTCATCTCAGAGTGGATTTCCAGCCCGAAAAGGAAAATATGAATTTAAATTTTACCCATAAAAAAAGAGGACCAAAAAAAAAAAAAAAAAGATGTGTGTAAAGTCCAAAATGCCCCTCACTTTTAACATTGAATAATTAATATAAATTTTAGATTTTTTAATGAGAATTCCTCTCTCTTTTTAACATTGGGTTAACATAATGAATTACCTAAATTAAAGAGTACAACTTCAAAATGGCTAAATTAATTGGAGATTAGAAAAATAGCTTTGATGAAGTTATATTTTTCACTTTCTAACTCAACTATAAACACTAAAGAGGCTAAGTGCATGTTTGTTTTAGTTATATTAAGTATTATGGTGTAATTGTTTTATTGTTTTATATTATGTTACATACTTAGGCTTATTTTCTGAATGTAATAATTGACATCTCTAGTCTGTAATATTTAACCCCCTCTCTTTGTTACAATACTTTGAGAAACCCCAACCAAGATTCCTCCATCTCTCTACTTGATTCATATCTCTAGCAATTATACACAACCTATAAATATTCCAAGTCAAACTCACAAAGCTAGTTCCTACATCAAGTGAATCCAAATCGAGAGCTTATGGCTTTAGAATAAGTTTAGAGTTCAATCGAAAGTTGGGTGGCAATTTGACTATCGTATATTTCTCTCTTCTCTATTCCCTCCCATCCATGAACAACAGAATATGAGCAAAGCATGTTCAAATTTCGGCTTAATTTCAGCCTCATTTAAGAAAGAGGAAGCAAACAACGACAGAGAAATTTAAAGAAAAGCGAAGTCCCAAATTTTTGGTTTGATTCTTGACAAACATTGCAAGAAGCTGAGTGTTTTTCCCCCTTCCATTGAGCAGGGGCAAGAAATTCCTGCTCGTAATGAGAAGCTAAAGCTAATATTAACCTGATTTACCTAAGAATTTCATCAACTAGCTCTGAATATAAAAATGCTAAATTCACTGCACCCTAGCAGATTATTCCAATCAAATCAAAGTTACCCAAATATTATGAGTTGGAACTCACTTGGTCAAGCCGTCCGAATGGACGAACCAATCATCAGAAAAGATTGCCTTTTGTATTTATTTATTTACTTTAATTAGCTTCAACAGACATCTTCATGTCCATCATTGTGCCATTGTTGAAATCTGAGTCGTATCTGGTAATAGTGTTCATTCCAAAAGGCAGTAGTATCTTCTTTTCAATCTTGTTCTGCTGATTTTTCCGCATTTTTCTTTTCCCCAATTGAGAAATTCGTCCTGTTTAGCCAAGAACAAATGAAGTTGCAGACATTTTAGCTGAAGATCTTAAATAAAAATGGTCATGTGTGATTTTGGTTTAACAAGAAGGCTGCTTATTGGAAAGAGCTCGTGAAATCAGCCATGGAATGTTAAATCATGAATGTCAGTTGAAATGCATTCAACGTAAGTGCTCAACGGAATGCATTCAATGGCAGTGCTCAATAAGTGAAGAATTTTTGGGATTTAGTCTAAGCTCTTTTACAACTTTTATATTACTCACAACCTGAGGGAGACACCGATTAGGCCTGTCTGCTCTGGTGCTTGTAAGTCCTTTTCAAGGCCAACAACATATATTATTGTTACAACTTTTATATTACTCACAAACTGAATCAGCACACGACCCATTTTCCTTTTATTTAAACAAGTTTAAGTAGGTACAAAGAAAAAGAATATACATCGACTTACTTTTTAGTCTATTGACCCAACTAGTATAAGTCTTCTTTTCCTTTTCAAGTTACATAATTCTCCTTTCAGTTAATTGTAGTCCGACAGACAAAAGGACAGCTAAATTATATTATATTGATAATATTTTTTTACACCAATGGAAGACACCTGCTTATACTTACCAGTCACCACTATATATAGATATATATGGAATTACCCTACACATAAAACTATAAAAGCTCTGTCCTATCTTTCCTCTATTTGTGTGAGACAAAGATACTCACTCATTCTCTAGCTTTGCGATTCAAGTGCAATGAACAAAACTACTGAACCAACAAGGTCCAAAGCAACGAAGGGCAGGCTGCCTCCTAAAAGAGGAAGTATCAAACTAAAAATAATATCCAAGTTCTATGCGGTGGTGGTTGGCTTTGCATCAAAATTAGCAGGACGACAGAACAAAAAGAGTGTAGATCAAGCAACAACAGAAGAACCATAGCCTACACGACCATGCAGCCAATTTAGATCATTATGATATTACGTATTCTGCTAGTTTTATTCTACTATGTATGAATGTGTGAAGTATTTTCCAAAAAGAAAAAAAAAATGTGGAGAGCAATGCATTGTATGGGTCACTTCCTCTTTCTATCACCATTAAAAGTTGATGATAGTGCTTAAGAAAGAGACGTAATAAATTGCTATATGGTTTGTCCTTGAGGAAATGTTGCCAAAGTTGGTGCTTGCAGGTCATGGTTAAACCCACTGCATTTTGCCAACATCCTAGATCTCTACTGTATATCAATCCTTGTGCTCTTTAGAACTGTCCTTTCTGCATGATTGCAGAAAATTTACCTAGCTTTCATGATAATCCAGTTAAATATTGGAGAACTGACATTAATAATAATTAATAGCTGATTTCATATATTAAAAAACAAAAATAAGAATAAAATAAATAAATATGTGACTGATTGACAATGAAGCTACAATTCCATTCCAAATGAAGACATCCATGTTTATCTACAATATATCTCATCAATATAAGTAGTGCCGACTTCCAAGTTAGAAATATCTATGATACAACCTTTTAAGTTACCTTGAAGATAGACAACATTTTTTAGTCAAATTGAAAAGAACATCCACAAATTTTGCTGATTCTAGAATGTCCATGGAAATTTATTGCCACTTATTTTCAGTCATATTTTATTTTACTTTATATTTTTAGTATAATTGAGGTTTGGAGGGATTCGAACCATAAATTTCGTGGTAGCTAGCATTCACTATGTTGCAATTATTTTGACTATTTCAACAACATATGGGCAAGAGGGAGAATTGTTCTTACATCCTTAGTCGTTGGTAGTTGGTTATATTTAGATTGGCTAAATAAAAAGATTATACCAATAATAAGTTTGTTTTAAGAAATAGTATGAAACAACTTAACTAGATTATATATACCCTACAATTATATATATATATATATCTATCTGTATACATGTAGATGTATATATCTGTATTTATGTGTGTGTTTATATATATATTATCTATTTCATTATAGTCATTATGTTTTCTATTTTCATTTTCCTAACTTTTTTCTCTAACGTATCTTCTTTTTAGAAGTTCTCCCTCAAATAACTTAAATCTCTTACTATTTTGTTTCATCTTAACGCTCCAACCTTACTCTGTCAATACATCTTCTCTCTAAATTTTCTCATTTTCTTCCTAATGTTCTCTCTAACTTCTCTCACATTAACATTTCTCTTCCAGCAATGTTTCCTTTTATTCCTCTAACTAATATTATCTATCTAACATATCTCTCACTCTTTAACTTTTCGATCTCTTAACATTTCTTTGTATTCTTCTAGTCTTTCTCTCTCTAAATCTTCTTATATATCCTTAAAGTTTCACTAACTTTTCTCCGTGAGAGATTGTCTCTATGCAGACTTTTATTTATCTGCCCCACATATTTTCTTCTCTCTAACAATTTCTTTTCCTTCTCAACCTTTTAAAAACCAGAAGAAAGAAAAGTTAAAAAACATAAATGGTTTTTGCTTCTTATAAAATGATAAAATCATAAACCAAAATGGTTATCAAACGATACCTTATTTATTTGCTCATATTCGATAATATATTCATGAGTTACCACTAGTATTTACCAAAATGATGCATTCATCATTATCAAGCAAGCATTGAGGGAAAGTTATGGTCATTGTACACAAACACTAAAAACATCCTATCATTCTTATCAAAGACAATCGAATTCTTACATATCTCCACAATGATATTATCCATTCTGAGCATAATTTCTAGGTGGCTCTACCTTAGGTTTAAGTTAAAATGGCTTATAGCAATAAATAATGGTCTTCACCTATGTACTAAGATCTTTTTCCTCCTTAGTCTATACGGGACTTTGTTTGCACCTTTGACTATTCCAAGATAGAGTAATAGAGCAACACTAAATCTGGTTCTTTGGATGTTTCGTCAGGTAAGTAATCTGGTTGTTTGGTTGTTTCATGTAAGCAAACTGGTTGTTTGGTTTTTCCATCTAAGGGAATTGAATGTTGAATTGATGAGCAGAAGAATGTTCATTGTCCCCTAGCTAGCAGGAGTGTCCAAAAGGATTGAAAACTATGTATACATTGGTTCGTGATAGTTTCGTTTTAGCTCCAATTGTCATTTTCCTTGAAAGAAAACAGTAAGATTCGCATAATCTTAAGATATCTACCTAGATCAAAATCTTCTCACCTTTGAATTTCTGTCCAAATATCAAAAGAATAGATTTGAATGGATTATCTTGTACACACGTATGTGACGAGGACAATTGTGAGAAAAGTTTATTGAATAAAATTATTCATCATACAAGATTTAAGGCACAAGTCAAGAGAATTTTTCCTTTATAATGAAAGTCATTCTAGACTCTAGAGTAAAGAAATACAAGGGATGGTTTAAAATTTTAGTGATTTCGAAATAAAGTATTGCAAGAAACAATGAAATATCTCTATTTTTATTGTAACTTTGACTTTTTGGTACGATAAATGGATACCAAGCTCTCCAATGCTCCTTAGTGGCTGATTTTCCCAGACTCTTTGGATATGATCCTCAAACAAATTCACAGGGAAATTTTCTATTCAAGGAGCTCACTCATAGGATTGATTAATACTCTAAGAAGTTAAAAGTTGTTTATATGGGACCTAACAACTAAGCTACAAACTCTCGTAACACTAGACAAAAAAAAGGTTTTTAACCATAATATTTTACCTGATTGATGCATTATGTGCACGAGAAACTGTGAAACACAGAATTAATTGTTTTCTAGTGAATATGCCGGCAAAATTTGAAATATGCTTTTAGTTACTTTCGGCAGGCAGACCCCATCCCACATTCTTTTTCTTAGTGAGGTCATTGCTAAATGAAGAAAAGGGACATCCTTTGGATACAACTAATGAGAGACTCTCGTTAGAAGGGACAGCAAGACCTTCAATGACAAATGTTTCCCTCATGGTAGATTCTTAGATTAGATAATGTTTTTGTTTAAGTTTTTGGGTTGTGGAAATGTTTGTAATTTTCTCTTTAAGAGATTATACCTCCAGTGACCTTTTGTTAAACAGGATGTTCTTTTTTTTTCTTTTTTTCTTTTTTTTTGTAACTTCCAGTTTACTTGATTATACCTCCATAAATGTTAAACAGGATGTTACCATATCCTCAGTAACTTTCTTTCTTATAAAAAAAAATACTTGGGATTTTTAGCAAAAATTAGAACAAATGTGTCAAATAAGACAGAACTTTTAATTTCACTATAAGGCAATCGAACAATCCATACAAGAAATTGCTGAAAAGAATAATCGACCAAATTCAATCATGCTTTTGGGATCATCCAATTCAAAGTGGGAAAAGTGGGAAAAGTGGGAAAAATCAAACAATGCCTCAATGATCGAAATATATATATTTTTAGCTTTGTCTCAATGTCTTACGGTTGTCTAGCACTCAATATATTTTAGTTGTTAAATCCAACAAAAGTTAAAAAGCACATTTGCCCAACAATTTTTTAAACATAGAAGTTCAAAACAACCATTAACCATTGAATTAATGACTTGATAAAATCAATTAAAAGTCTATGTACCAAAATTATGGCCTTCGTAGCATTGAATTCTTGACCTCCTATATTTTATAATCGATTTATACCCTCAATAATATTTCATTTAAAAGGAAAAGGGAGGGAGAAAAACTTATTTACCCTTAGTTCTTTTGTTTTGTAAGTTACTCTTTTATAACATTTATGGAATTTTAGACAAATTTTTAGATATTCAAAATAATAAATTTTTGTTGCTAAATATTTGATTAAGAATTAAAAACATTCTTAAAAATTAATGAAAATTGTGAACGGACAAACCAAATCCTTAAATACAAATACCTAAGGGTTTATTTGATAACAATTAACGACTGTATTTTAATTTGTCCCATATGTTATAATTTTAGCCTGATATTTAGTGAAAATAAACTACATCTAAATTATGGGAATAGTGAATAGAGAAAGAGAAAACCACAAGAACTTATGTGATTCGGACTATGCCTATATCTACGGCTGAAGAGGACGAGAATATTTCCTTTTCACTAGAGTTAAAAAAATGGGATTACAAAAGAGCACACATTCTCCTGAAAATATTTTATTGAAAAACACTATTCTCCAATCTATTATCAAACCCATTCTACTTGATTCAAAGTTTTAATAAGTTTGAGTTTATGAACTCTACAGCAGAGGAAGTCTAGACTGACTGTTTCCATGTTTGGACTGTCAAAATCAAAAAGTCGTAGTATTAAACAAAAAGGGGAAAGAGAAACATCCTAATGTTTCTTACCTGAAAAGTATAAAATGGGTCATACAAATTTAAATTGATGGATTTAGTGCCATAATCTTAGAAAAAAAAAAAAAATGATCTGTGTGTTTTGTCCAGCTCCACAGTTCTCATCGGACAGCTACTTAATCTTCTTACATTTGGTCCCTAAAGAATTTATTGGATATTAAATCTTAGGTAGGTGGACCCATGTTTTCTATGTTTTCTAAGGCCTTTACTATTTATATTGTGTTTCTTGTTATAAGCTTGAATCTTTTGTAACCTATAAGTTTGCATAAATCTATATTTAAGGAAATGGTATGTACTGTTGGAGACTGATGTAGACATGCCTTTTGCACTCAATAATAAGATTTTAGTGCAAGACAGTGCAATGCCAAAGCAAGCAGCCGCCCCTTTTACAAATTCGATTTTCTGTACTGAGGCCAGACAAGATATCAGTTCAGTACCCTTTGTTGGTCTCCTCAGTCAGCGGATTGTGTTTTTTACATGTATCCGTTCTCGGATTATTCAAAGATTTTCCAGATTTTATTTCTTTTTTGTTTTTCTGTATTATTTATCCAATTTAAATTTTACACAGAGATAGTCAACTTTTTAGGGGAAGAGAGAGAGAGAGAGGAAGGGAGGGTACGAGGGGCCAATACCATTAAAAAAGCAGTCATAACTCATGAATGTTCCAACTTTACATTGGAGCTGTTCTTATCCATAATTAGTCAAATCAAGGTTGTAAACTGTCACTACTACAAAAATTGGTTTACTTGACGTTAATACAATGTTAAGTAAACATATACTTGACGTTTTTAAAAGTGTCAAGTATAGTTACATTACTTGACACTAAAAAACCGTCAAGTATACATTTACTTGACACTAAAAGAACGTCAAGTATATGTTTACTTGACACTAAAGAACCGTCAAGTATACATTTACTTGACACTGTATTAACATCAAGTAATCTATCGCACTTGATGTTTATTACATGTCAAGTAAGATTGTATACATGACGCCTTTTACGTGTCAAGTAAAGTCGTATACTTGACGGTTTTTGCACGTCGAGTAAGATCGTATATTTGACACTATTTACACGTCAAGTAAAATTGTATACTTGACATTTTTTTACATTTCTCATTTCCTATATAACAATCATTCAAATAAAGACAAATTCATCAACAAAATAAACCTTCCAATCAACAATTATTTCATTCTTCAACAATAGGTGACATAATTTACAATAATATACATAATTTACAATAATATTATACAAGTAGTATGACTATTCATGTCTCTCCACAAACTAATCTCGATTTACAAAGATAAACAAAATTACTAACTATAAAACTCTAAAACATTAAATTATGTTCTAACCCTCAATAATTACGTCTTTTCGAGTGTTAATACTTCATGAAGCCTCATATTAAGTTTTACCAACTAATTCTTGAAGCAACAACCTACAATAAAATTTAGCAAGTTTTAGCAAAAAAGAAAAACAATTCCATCTTTAAAAGTTTGCAGTTTGATCATCTCAACAAATACACATATAAAACGATACTATGAAAAGGTTGCACATTGAGAATGTACATGTTGTACTAACCTTCATACTATGAGGAATCCTCGAGTCAACCATTAGAACAATCATCCCTCAAGTATTTAACAATGACAATATTAGGAAGTACCTAAGAAAGACAAGGACAATCATCAATGAAGTATTTAACAAGTCAAAATACAAGAATTGTAGGTTATATTAATCATCAATTGTCTAAGAAGAAGAATAAAAGACGAACCGCAAACATGTGTTATCCTCAACAAAAACTTTATCCTCAACTACTATGCACAATTCAAAATCACTAATACAAAAATTGGATATGTTGTAAATGAAGAGGTGAGCAAATTTCTCCGCAAACATAGATATTACAAATTTACACCTATAAACTAATCAACATTTAAAAGTGATTTAGTTAATAAGGAAAATGAATCTACCATTACTGTGAGTTCATATTCAAAGTTGATATTACATACAAAACAAAAAATATAGAACTTGTTAAACAACCACAGCATCATGCATGATCAGATCTCTCAATGCACTAAAATGTAAATGGGAGTGAATAAAAAACAACAATGTGAATGCTTTTTGAAATAGCTCAATTCCACCCACCCCTCTACATTTGCAATATTTAAAGTTTATATATTCAGCAAAGGAAAAATTTTCCCTTCAAGTCATTAATATTTGAATATTCTCCTTGCTAACAAATCTTCTTTAAATGAATCTACGTTGCTATTTATGAACGGCTAAGGTTGCATAACTATAAACATCACAATTTTTTTTCTTATTGCCCTAAAGTAAGAACATTTTGAAGAAAACAAAACCAAGAAATACTATAGTGCTAGCAAAAGGATGGATTTTAGGAAGAGATGGACAAAGAGAAATGTTAAGACAAAGAACTTGTTAATGTGAAGAAATTCAAAAGAAATTTTATAGGCTTGACTTGTTGAGTTAAAGAGGCTTAAACACATTATATGGCCATTGTGATTGTAATTAAATTATCATGAGTCTCATCTTCAACTAAAATAAGTTAGTTGAAAAAATTAGTATGAAAGGTAAGAGACAAACACGGGAAGAATGGCTCTCCATTCATTCCACCTCGAATGTATAAAAACACTTTCATCACATTGGTTGAACTCTTAGATTTCTGTTTACAAAATTTTCATTCATATATTAATATTTTTTAAACATCTTATAACCAACTTCAGCATGACTGAACTCATTAAGGCTAAAAATAGATAGATCATTTGACAAGTTAGAACCCAAAAATACAAATGTACAATCTATAGAACTGATTCAATTCAAGTAAAGTTGTGACCATTTCACAAGATAGACGTATCAAATCCACACCTACTTTTGTAATATTTATATTCCAAAAGAAGAAGAAAAAACTACTTCTACAAAACGTGTTTATGATCTTAGTGGCATAAAAAATAGAAATCAAACGTTTTTTCTTTTTTTAGTTTGGAAATTTAGCTTGGCTTCAAAAGTATTCCAAAAATTAAAAACTAAACAGAGAGAATATCGATAAAAAAAATAATAAATAAATAAAACTTGTCATTAATCATAGTCTTAATCATCTAGAAGGATGACAAAGTTCTCTACTAACCGGAATGGTACACAAATAATTAGAGAACCAAGAAAAAGAAGTAGGGTAAGAATTCAATCAGACATGAACACTAAAATCCAACATAACCCGACCCCTTATTTTTAAAAAAGAAAAATGAAAACCGAGAAGATACGATATGAATAATGTCAGTTCCATTTTTTACTTTCCCTAACAGATATCAGGAGTGAGAGAGCAATGGTAGTTTGGTAATTGATCCAACAGGAAAAAACATTAACCATGTGAAACCATAATTAAAAATAGTACATGTTCGTTTTTTGTCAACGAGGATAACAAAGCTAAAGAATAAAGATAGGACAGAATATTAGATTCCAACCACCATGAAACTTTGACACAATAATTATAGAGCATTAAGAGAAATGTGAATGCAACACAAATACGTTGGAACCTTTTGCCCATTAGTGAACATGAGAAGAATAGAAAGTCATACAAAAATTTATATATCCAAATAAAATGCTAACTATAGGCTTATAGTGTTATTGTGTTGCTGTTTTTGTTTACCTTTCTGGAACAAGTGTAAAAGTTAAAATGAAATATAGATTAAAAAAAATTAAAAAGAAAAGGATTAGGAAAGTGGAGGGCACAAATTTAAAGGCAAGAGAGACTATCACTCAATATTTATGAACCATTCTTCATTTGTAGTGGGATCACGAATTAAACATAAAAATGTAGTTTAGAAAACTATTTTCAATCTTTCATGGTAAACACATCTGCTTATGCTTTTGAATTATGTTGAAAGTAAGTACAAAAATAGCACATAAGTTTACGTGAAAACCTAATGCACGATGGATGGAGAGTTTCTGTTATTATTTTCTTATGAATCAACGTAATACAAGAGAAGGGAATAAAAAGACACCTAAACTAAAAAGGAAAGGATAATTAGGGTTGCAAAATACAAAAGAACTTTTGGGCTTTCAACATACAAAAAGCCCACTAATTCTAAAAGCTTTAACTTGAAAGACAGCTGTGTTTTACAGTTCGCTCTTTCATCCTTGAACCCATCTATAATTACACCTATGAATTTCTTCCGAAACTGCCCAAGCTTCATTTCTTTTTAATTAGAGTGTTCAAGAATTAATCGTACTTCTTGATATCTAAAATGTCTAAGGAAGAAAGATACTTGTATATTTTCTGCAAGGTTTGTTCATGGAAATTCTTTAATTATGCTTAGAAATGTGCTTATATTGAAGTATTCGTCCATAACAAATGTAATGGAGTTATCAAACATTCAGTAACATCTCACGGTTAAATTGCTGTTGTCGTTGGTAATTTTAATTTGGCCAGGAAAATTTGAGAGAGTAATTTTCACAAAAGGTTAAAATTATTATAAATATACTAATATAAGTAGATGCTCATTAGTGTGTGCTTAGTGGCTGACCATAGCCACATGTCAACCCATTAGTGTGTTAGTGTTCACCATGTGTCAAGCAAACATGGTCTCTTAGTGGTCATGTAATCCACTCCCTACTTGTCAAGTTGCCTGTAAATAGAGAGCTTTGGTGGATTTGTAAAGACACACTTCAATTTGATGAGTTTCTAAATTAATGGAAGATAGTGGAGAAATTTGAGATTTTGTTTTTCTTAATTTTCAAATTTCTTATTTCTTTATTTCTTTATTTATATATTATATATCATTTTATTTTATTATTTAAATATTATATTTTTTCGATTTCTGTATTTCCGTTGTGCCTGTTTACCCAACAAAAATGTGGATGTTTGGAAATACTTTTCAACCAGCAATAAACACGCCTCGGTTAGAACCTCACTAGGTGCGTCATTGCCCCAAGCGCAAAGATAACAAAAATGTGGATGTTGTTGTAACCATTGTTACATTTTAGGGTTGTGGCTCGAGTAATTTCCCCCTTCTAAAAACAATTGAGAGTCGTGGGTATCTATCATTCTTCATGGGCATTTAAAAGCCCGCTATTTTGTATTTCTTTATAAATGTTGATACTTGAATAGGCAGGATTTAGTAGCATATATGCCCAACGATGGTGCCCAAGTTTCAACCGCATCAAACATGAAGCAGAATAACGACAAGGCATAATCAGAAAACTCAAAATGAAGTAGCATATGAATGATAAACCAACTAAGAGAAAAATCAGAAAAGCAAGTTAATAGCATGGAACTTGAGGATTAGGAGACTTACTTTTATGTCTTATTATTTTTGCACGTCAAAAGAACATATAGCAGCCTTCGAATATATAAGCCTTTCATTATTGTCAGTTGCCGGCCCTGCATTAAAGACAATTATAAGACGAGATCAAGATTACCACACAAGTTCACATTAATATAAAAAAAAAAAACACTGGCATCTAAAGTTAACTTCCAAGACCTTATCATGTAAAATTTTGATAGTGCGATGCCAACAAATGGAGGGGCCATTGCCTAAAGCAAAAGGTTCCAGGTGGAGGCTTTGAGTTTGCAAGGATGTGTAAGTTATTCATTAAGCATCGTCTTAGCCATCTTCATCATACATAGTTTAGTCGCCGTTGGCGGTCACTGAGGTAGCTGGTCAAAATTCTCATTTGCCTCTGCATTAAGAACACGAGGAGAAAAAAAGTCAAAATTGCCAATGCCAATCACTCAACTTACCTGGAGATCAGCAAAGGAAGAAGTTAGCCATATTCAGACTCTGTTTTTCCAGAAAGAAACAAGACTTTTCAAATTCCTTTTCAGATACTGAATGGCGTTTAGTCTAAATTTTCTCTTACCAGCAAAAAAAAATCTATATAGGCCAACTTCCATTGTCAGTTATTTTTATTACTTTTGGGCAAAAGAAGGAAAAACTATAGTCTTCTTTTAATGCCAACTCAAATGAGAGGAAATAAACATCAATCTGAAAGAAAAGAAAAAAACTTATGAAACAAACATAAAATTTCTAAAGTTATGTATGTTAAAATTATTTTGAAACAAGTAAATATATTTACTCAAGCACAATGAACGACGACAACCTAAGGGCAAAGCCCTCCCCAAAGCTCAACTACATGAAAGCCTTTCAGTTCTGATTAATATTGTTGGATTATAAATCAAATTTAAGTTAATGTGAGATCAGAAAGGAAAGGGGAAAAGAAGAAAGAAAGAAAAATCCATATTAAAGAATAGTGGGAGTTGAAACTCATTAAAATGATGAAATGAGAACCTTTTCCCCTTTGTTGAACATTGGGAGCATTTAAATTGCGTTCTTTTTCTAATGTTCTTGTTTTCGTTGGTTTTGGTTCAAGTTATTCTCTGTCTTTGATCTCCATTGGGTGTTTTTGCTGTCATCAAGAGATAATGTTTTGCAGCTTTTGTGGTGGCCATTTGAATTTGATGGCTTATATTTTGAGGATTGATGTAGTTAAAGTAATTCTTTTAGAGCTTTGAGAAATCATCGTATTTTTCGGCGGGAAGCTCGTTTATGTGTTCGTTGTTTTGCTTATGCATGTTTGAAGTCCTCTTGGTGATCTCTTTCAAGAACTTTTTAAAAGGTTTTCCATTCAAAGATATCAATCATTGTTGGGAGAGTTTCATTGCTCCTTTCTAATAGCTTCTCCCTTAGTATTTGTTTATTTTACTTTCTGTTTATTGTCGTTGCTACTTTTATGGTTATTGCGTTTTTTTTTTCCTTTTATCTTTGTCTTGTAATTTGGAGCATTAGTCAATAACAAATCAAATAATGTATGTTTGATGATATACTTAAAGAAACAGATGCCACATTTTAAGTTCAAATGGCTGTCACTAACATTATCCAAATTAGTGCTTATATTCCATAGTTCTTCCATTACATGCATAACACAGGAGTCATACGGGTAGATGTTGTTTTAATTATCTTCGCATGCTAAATCCCAAAACAAAATTTATACTAAACCGTATTTCTCACTGGAAATGTGGAATTGGCGATATAGAAGAACTGAGGCAGCCAGAAATAGTCTATCATGACTATTAATATAGAAAACGATAATCATAATAAGACCAGCTCATGAAATCGCACCTTATTGTCTATCCCCTTGGCCCTCCTCAATAAACATCGTTCCAGCCTCCTCTAAAAGAATTTTTAGTTTTAAACCACATCCATCAAATAAAGCATGCTTAGAATGACAGACCTGGCCATTATTTTGGCGTACCCAAAACCAACCATCTCCGCAGCATCCAATAAGTACTTATAAACCTGCAGATAGAGAAATTCAGCCTCTTTTACAAATTTGAAGATGAATATAAAAAAAATTAACAATTTGAACCTTCACATTATCAATTTAGATTTGAAGAATTAGAAAATCCCACCATAGTTCATCAAATAAACCTTTAAGTTGCATTAATTTCGTAAGTCTTGCTAACACAACCGTAGGTGGTCAATACAGATATCAAAATGCAGTGCAACACCATAGTTCATCAGGTTTTTTAAATTGTCATTGCAAATTGTTTACCCATTAGTCCAGTTGGAGATCTAAACTTTCGCTGTCTTCGAGTTGACAGACCATTACTGTATCCTCGAGAAGCATCAAAGCTAGAGCCCATTTTTTTCTCAACACTCAAACGCCAAATAAAATCCTATGTAATTACCAGAAGCAGACAAGAATGGAAAAATTACCAACGAGACCCCGGAAGAAAATAATGCACAATTTAGGAGTTGGTTTATTCAGCTTGTATTCAGTTCTCTTTGACACAACGACCTTCTCTGAAATCTATTTGGTTACAATCTTCCATTACTTCTTCAACTACATAAGAAAATCGCAAAATAGAAAGCATACGATACTCATCAACAACCAATAAAAAGAATCGAGAACCATCTAAGAGATGGTTTATTAAGACCTTCGCACCCATTTTCGTCTCATCAGGCTTGAGGCTTTGGACATACTTCGACACATTTCGGCTCATGTTCTTCTTCTTCGACCCCAAGAAACTTATCCTTTGAAATCTTCTGCTTCATTGCCATATCGCCCTTTGATCGTTGCTGCGGCGGCGTCTCTTATCGGCGTAAGAAACAATTTCATCTATTTTACGGAATTAAATCAAAATCTATATATACATATATCATTAGGGTTTAATTTTCGATGGTGTTCAATCGAAAACCTAATAGTGGAAAGTCTGATGGCATCGATTTCCAGTGGGTACATGGTGAGCAAGAATCGTAATGGTTCATTGATGGAAGAAGACGTGATAGAGAAGACAAACTTCGCGCGGAAATTAGAGCCTTTGAACTCTGCCAGTGGCTCTTCCCATTTATATATTATTTTAAAATTTATAAATGTACCCCGTAACTTTCCATTATATCAAAATAACCCTTCGAACTAAATTGTTGTTGCAATTTATTTTTCTTTTAATGCTCTAATATTTTGATAAAAAAAATATATAATTGTAAAAAATAGTAAATTTATAAAATATTTGGCTTTCATAAATATAAAAAAATCGTAATGGATTTTTGTTTTTATGATATATTTTTTTTAAATTTAAAAAAAAAAATTGATAAAGTATCTAGAACAAAATTACTAAAAAATAAATAAACTTATTACTTGATTTTTTTCAGAAGTATATTTTCAAATGTTCTATTTTTATGGTGAATAAATGGTTTGTTTTTTAATTCTTTTTCTTTTTAAATAGTAAAAATCATTTTAATTCTTACAATGGTTTTCTGTTTTTAAATTCACTTTTAATAAAAATGTTTTTAGTTGTCAATTCAAAATCTATTTACAAAAGTTGTTTAGAAAATAACATTTATATGTTTTTATTATATTTCTACTTTGAATTTTAAATTTATCTAAACTCAGTTCAATTTTTTAAAATTAAACCATGTACAATATTATATAATATCACAAAATAATAACTATACACTTTTTAAATAATAATTTAAAATATGTAATACATCTTTATTTTTAAATCTCCTATAACACATGTCCTACTAAACTTAACTATATAAGAATTTAGATTTTATAATTTAAAATTAATAACGATTTAATATGTAGTAGAATTTAGTATTCAAATTTAATAAGATCTATTGTCTAAATTGTTTTTAATTAAAAAATAAAGGCAAAAAAATATTATTAACTTTTTTTACCTAACAAATTTTTTTTACATGTCATTCGTTATAGCTAATTGAAGATTACAAGATAGTGTTTACGAGATGTAAAATATATCACATTAGTATGACAAAGAAGAAAACGACTTTCATTTATGGGACAAGAATTTGAATAATAAAAATCAAAATATAATGATATTAGTAAAATGATATTTTCGTTAAAAATGATATTTAAGTTATGGCTATAAAATATCTAAAGAAGGAACCATCGAAACGTCGTCGTATTGGTTTTAGCACCGCACCACCAAACAAGCAAACAAATCGCTGCCTTTCAAATTCAATCCATTCCTCAGAATAATAATTTATTCCAACAAAATAAAAAAGAAAAGAGAAAAATGTATAAAATGAAATGAACTGAAAAGTTCAGAACTTCGCTCGTTAACCGTTGGCTAAGAATGCGAGTCTTCCTCATCCTCGGCTCTTCCTCCGCTTCCATTGCCGGACTTCGCCGCTACCGCCACAGCCACTGCAAAGCTCCCAAATCATCTCTCTCCAACCTATCTCCTACCGGAACGCATTTGCCGTTCTCTTCACATACCTCCACTCGCCATTCCCCTCCACCTCTTCTGTCCTCCGTTGAATTGGACATTGCCGGCGCCTCATCCGGCGGAAGAATTCCTATACATCACTATGCCGGTGTCGCATCGAAGCTCGCCGAGGGCGGGAAGCTTGAGGATTTTGCAATGGTGGTGGAAAGTGTGGTCGTCGCTGGTGTTGAGCCCTCGCGGTTCGGTGCGATGTTGGCTCTTGAGCTTGTAGCGAAGGGGATATCGCGGTGTCTTAGAGAAGGAAAGGTATGGAGTGTCGTGCAGGTCTTGAGGAAGGTCGAGGAGCTTGGGATTTCGGCTTTGGGGCTTTGTGACGAGCCTGCCGTAGAATCGCTGAGGAGAGATTGTCGCCGCATGGCCAAGTCTGGAGAATTAGAAGAACTTGTCGAGTTGATGGAGGTTCTTTCCGGTAACTTATGGAATTTGTTTTGTGCTTACTGTTCTTTATCAGTTTGCAGGAAGGAATATATTGAAATGTAGTGTCGCAGACTGGACATTGTCACCGTGATTGTAAAGAGTAAAGACTGGAAGAAGAAATCGGATGATTGGAACTAATAATTCTAGGAGGATTTTTTTTAGGAATTTGAATGTAATCCTTGCGAATTTTTTACGTTTTAGGAGTTGAAGGATTTAAATTTTAGTGTTAAAGCTTAGCATACATGAAGTACGAACTTGTTTGCTTAAATGGGGGAATTAATCATTTATAAACGACCTGTTTTTATCAATGTTCATGATTGGGGTTCTAATACGTAATTTGCATTGCTTGACAACTACCTACGTTTTTCAGGTTTTGGTTTCTCAGTCAGAGAAATGATGAAGCCGTCCGAAGTAATTAAACTGTGTGTTGATTACCGTAATCCTAAAATGGCAATTAGGTAAACCTTTTACTTTTGTCCTTCAATGAATTTTCAAGAAATTTAAATTCACCGAAGTCTACTGTAGGAAGTCTGATCAAAGTCTCACATTAGATGGTGGAGTGTTGTTGTGAGAACAATTGTTATTAAAGTCGTGTCCTTGACTTAGCCACAATTGTGTACAATCATAAGTGATGAATAAAAGTGGTAATCTCAAATAACATGCTTATAGTGATCAAGCACCTTGCTTCAAAATTGAAGAGCTTGCTTGAGTAAGAGAAACTCTCATCGAAGCAAGAGATGTGTAAAGACATGTGAGGAAACTATAAGATCCTATGTTCGACCGAAGAATTAATGGGAGTGCAACCAAAGTCTCATGTTAGATAGGAAAGGGAAAGGTCATGCACGAGTGAAACTGAAGGCAAATGTAAAACCAGAACTTAGGTCTAAAGAAAACAAAATCATATCATTATGAAGATGTGTGGAGGATTGTTGTCCTTAGCATAACAATCCTAAGCCTAGCATATGTTATATATATTTGAGGCAACATATGTTATATATATTTGGGGCTGTTTTAACTGAAAGGACATTACCAGAAACATGGATGGGGAGGAACTATTGCAAAAGTTACGTTCATAGTAATTTGGTCTTTAGTTGAGGAACCATTACCGAAGTTAATGTTTTTAGTCTTTCAGTTTTTAGTTGATTTGGAAGTTATCTTAATTTGTATTTGGAATTCTGAGCAGTAATCGGTGTTTTTACTTTATCTGTGAACCAATAATACAGGTATGCTAGCATTTTACCACATGCAGATATATTGTTCTGTACAACTATAAATGAATTTGGAAAGAAAAGGGACTTAAAATCTGCTTACATAGCATATACAGAATCCAAGGCTAATATGAATGGTTCTAATATGTACATCTACCGCACAATAATTGATGTGTGTGGTCTCTGTGGTGACTACAAGAAATCGAGGAACATCTATCAGGTATTGTTCTAACTGCAAAAGTTCAACTTTTATGCTTATTACTTTAGTTTCATTTTTCCCCTTTTCATGATTTGGGATGATATTTCATCCCCAATCTTTGTGGTTCCTTACAATCGTATGGTAGGGTAGTTCTTGCTCAATTGTCTATTTAGAAATGGTGGTTGTAGGTTATCAGCATTTGAGCAGTTTTAGTTTAGAAAACATAAAGTATTGTTGACAATCGATTTTAACATCCTTAGTGTGCGACGCAAAGACTATCATAAATTATAGATTTGATCAAATTATAGTATTGAATGTATTTATTCGATGAGTAGCAGCTTTAGTTTTAGCAGGTTAAAAAGTACAACTTTCTTTGTAATTTTGTCGAGTGCTGATACTATAAGTGATTTAGTAACAGAGATTGAAGTTTTCTATTTATCAATTTTCTGCAGGATTTGGTCAATCAGAATGTCACCCCGAATATATTCGTTTTCAACAGTCTCATGAATGTAAATGCCCATGATTTGAACTACACATTTCAACTATACAAAAATATGCAGGTAATTCGTCCCTTTCTCTCTTCACACACACACCAACTGAAGAACAAAATAAAAGATCAAAGACACGGAGTTCCTTCATTGTTACTCAACATGTTCAATGCATATAATCTGTTTAAGCATATGCTTTTGGAAGACTGAAGATACAGAGGTCATAGACAATTATCTAATATCAGTATTCATAAATTCAGAATCTTGGTGTACCAGCTGATATGGCCTCATATAATATCCTTCTCAAGGCCTGTTGTTTAGCAGGAAGAGTTGATTTGGCTCAGGACATTTACAGGGAAGTAAAGCATTTGGAAACAACAGGTGTGTTGAAGTTGGATGTCTTCACCTACAGCACAATTGTAAAGGTGACAGATATACTCCGCACATAAAATTCGTGGCTAAAGAATCTACCAGTGAGATACTATGGTACAGTATCCTCATACCTGAGGATTTATTATTATTTTTCAGGTTTTTGCAGATGCAAAATTGTGGAAAATGGCACTTAGAGTCAAAGAAGACATGCAATCAGCTGGAGTCTCCCCAAATATGGTGACCTGGTCTTCGTTGATAAGTTCATGTGCTAATTCGGGTCTTGTTGAGCTGGCTATCCAATTGTTTGAAGAGATGGTTTCAGCAGGCTGTGAACCTAATACTCAGTGTTGTAATACCCTGTTACATGCTTGTGTCGAAGGTCGCCAGTTTGATAGAGCTTTTCGTCTATTTCGCTCCTGGAAGGAGAAGGAACTCTGGGATGGTATAGAAAGAAAAAGTAGCACCGACAATAATTTGGATGCAGATTCAACATCTCAATTGTGTACTACGAATATGCCTAATGCTCCATCTCATGTACATCAAATCAGCTTTGTAGGGAATTTTGCTTTTAAACCCACAATTACAACATATAACATTCTAATGAAAGCTTGTGGTACTGATTACTACCATGCTAAAGCTTTGATGGAGGAGATGAAAAGTGTTGGACTTACGCCCAATCACATTAGCTGGTCAATTTTGATTGACGTATGTGGAGGATCTCATGATGTGGAAAGCGCTGTACAGGTGAAAAATGCAGTTCTTTTTCTTTAATAAGTTGTTTTCCTTTTAGCATTGCCATTGTTTTTGGTTCAATATACTTTCCGTTGTCGTTGAAATTTCATTGCCATTGCACATGTCTATTCATCTACTGTTCTCCCAAAAAACTCTTTCCATGGCCGGGAAGGAAAGAGAAGGGAAGGGGGATTCTAATTCTAGACTGGTGTGGTACTGTCGAATCCTTCTATGGTTTCTCCCTTCATTCTTAGAGGATGTTTGGCTTTATTTTTGAAAATCTGGCTTCTTTTCAATAGACTTTCTATTTGAGAACTTAATTGCCAAAATGATTATATTCTTGAGGAAAGTATTGCGCGCTCTAGCCTTCCCATTGTAATTTGGTTAAGAGGAGGCAGAAGCTTTTACTTTCGACCGCAATAATAATCAATCTCCAAGTTTGACAGTAGTATTATTTCACTTGCAATCTTTATTTTCAGTGCAGATCTTGACAACTATGCGAATGGCCGGAGTCGATCCTGATGTTGTTGCATACACGACAGCTATCAAGGTCTCAATCTCTCTTGCCATACTCATTTTCAAGTCTAACTATTGTTAGTGTTACTAGACTTAACAGTGACGCCCACACATCATCATATTTTAGCTACTTGTTTTCTTAAAACAGCCTTGTCTTCGGCAATGATATAGGTTTGCGTTGAAGGTAAAAACTGGAAGCTGGCATTTTCATTATTTGAAGAAATGAAAAGATTTGAGATACAGCCAAATTTAGTAAGTACTGATTCATGCTTCCTTTGGTGTTATGCTATATCTTATACACCAAATAATGTGAAGGAATACTTTATGGTAGTTTAGTTACACATCATTTCTTTGCACGACTTTCTTTTGTTATGATAGCTTAAAAAGAAGTATTATGGAACAATCACTCAAATAAGTGGAAAAAGAAAAAGAGAGGAGTCAATAATCATGGTAGCTTTCTTTTGGCAGGTGACCTATAGTACACTTCTGAGAGCCCGCAGTACGTATGGTTCATTACACGAAGTTCAGCAATGCCTTGCTATATATCAGGACATGAGGAAATCAGGGTAACGTTTACACAACTTATAGATATCATTCTCCTTTTCTGTAGTGGAACCATGTTGAAATCCAGTTACTGTTGCTGATTTTTAGTCTCTTGTTCATGTTGATTGGTATTAAACTTGCCCACAATGAAGTAAAATAAAACAATATTTCATGCCCTCAGAATTCTGAAATAGTAAGGATTATTATTTCCTTTCAAAATAAAGGTTTGTTTTGGGGCATCATTCTTCTAGTTTGGCAAGTCTTTTTGCAATGCCTAGACTCCCATATTTTCTTTAGATGTGATGGAAATTATTCTAACTGAAAATTTTCAGGTTCAAATCCAATGATTATTATCTCAAAGAGTTGATTGCGGAGTGGTGTGAAGGAGTTATACAGAATAACAATCAGCAGCAAGTTGAGATAACTCCCTGCAACAAAATTGACATTGGGAAACCACGATGTTTGATTCTTGAAAAAGTTGCCGACCATCTGCAGAAGAGCTTTGCCGAAAGCCTTACAATTGATCTTCAGGAGCTAACAAAGGTCTGTGTAAATAGCACGAACAACTCATCCTTAAGTTCGCAAAGTAACATTTGATATTTGTAATTTTGAGAACCTACCTGCATGAGACTAATCATCTTCTGCATTTCATCAGGTTGAAGCTCGAATAGTTGTTCTCGCAGTTTTACGAATGATCAAGGAAAATTATGCATTAGGTATTGACATATTCCTTAGAAAATATACATACTACCATATTTGAACAATATCCATTTGCCACATTCCATTCCAGGGTTTGTTTTTATGAATACAAGGGAATAGTACTTGAGGAAAGCCCAGCTGCATCTATTACTCTTTAGGAATAGTTACATTTTTATCTATCTTGGCTGCAGGAGAATCAGTAAAAGATGATATATTCATCATCTTAGAAGTGAATAAAGTTGAAACAGATTTAGTTCGACAGAACTTCGAAGTGAGAGATGCAATAACCAAACTCTTGCAAGATGAATTAGGGCTTGAGGTTCTTCCTACAGGACCTACAATTGCTCTTGATAAAGTACCAAATTCAGAAAGCTCAAACATGTCACATACAACAAAACTGAAAGGAACTATGGGAAGGAATAAGTACTTCACTAGGAAACCAGCAGATGTACAGAGGCTAAAAGTCACCAAGAAATCACTGCAAGATTGGCTGCAAAGAAATAGGTAATAGTAGAAGATGGATGTTCAAAACTCCCACAATGATTTTTTGTTAAAGATATAATGATGATGTTCAATATCTTGTAATTACTTTTCTTTTTCTGTATAGCAGTATAAGTAATCTCACTCTATGGTCTCTCTTGTAAACTCCAAATGACAATCTTTACCGTCATTCATTAATAAAAAGGTATACACCCCTTATGTTCAATTACTATGTTTTCTTTTCATGAATAACCAAACTTCTATTGGGAAAAGAATGAAAAACGCATAAGGATGAAAAAAAAAAAGAAAAAAAAGCAAAGCAAAGAAAAGCCTACGAGAAAGAGGCGGAATCTACAAAAATGACATTCAATAGCATATAATCACAAAAAAGTTCTACTGGGTAAGGCATCACACCCTCAACTAATAAAAGATTCTAAGTCTCAGCCCACATGTTAGAACTCAATAGAAACACCTACTCTTGTTCTGGTTATTAGTTCCTATTTGAAAAAGTTACAACCACGATAACAAGCGGATTGAAGAGACCGAGACTGGATAACAAAATTCGAAAGAAAATTAGTGTGCATTACTTGATCAGTTTTATTTTTAAATGAGAAGCCAAACTTTTCATATGCAAAATGAAACAACTTAATACAAAACCTTACCAATAGAAGAATCAGATCGAAAGAGTAAGAAGGAAAACCAAAAATAAACACTAGTTTATATTCCTCCAACTACATATCTCTACTTAGGACAGAATTGTTTAGTCTCCATTTAAATAGAAGACCAACCCAAAGAATATGCAGGTATACAATCAGATCAGCTTAAAAAACTGCATTTTACTAACCTCTAAGATAATCTTACCTCATTGATATCAGGATCTGTGATTTCAATTCTTCTTGAATATTATGCCACTGCACTCAAATAAGTAAAATAAAAGAGCAACAAACATGAAATTGGAAGCAAAAGTATGTATTCTAATTCTTCCTGAAAGCATGTATACCTTTGAAAGCTGGATATGATTTGGTCAGAAATAACATAATCCTGATCATTTCTCAACTTTCATAATGTTGCAACAGAAATTCAACAATCGATTACAATACATACTAACAAGCTCTTAGGTCACAGCCAATCCTTCTGCTGCAGCTTCAATGGCAAATAAACCTCTGACAAATACTGAAAACCAAATGAACTCAATGCCTGAATTTCAGCCTTTTGCTTTGTTTTCACCATTAAAGTGAGCTCTTCAACCCAACCAGGATTCTTCTTGACAAAATCTTCCTCTAACAGATCTTTCCCAGTCTTAATATCCTGCTCTGTCATAGGTAACCTGCACTGCTCAGGTATCTTATATTTATCCAAATCGCTCGGCCTAATCCCCAGCCACTTGATATCAGGAGTAGTCAAATTAGCACTGTCATAAGACATATTCTTTGATCCACATCCATAGACAGATAGAATCTTCAACCCATATGGATCACTGTCCACAAGGGCAAGCACTGGGAGCTTCAGCTCCATCTTCATCTTCCTCAAGAACAATCTTGTGGCCACATCTGGCTGTCCCTTAGCCGTCACAATTATACATGGAAAACGATTGTAGAATCTATCCTCAGCTAACCTAATATAAGCAGCATCTTTCTCAACTAAGAGTATAAACAATGCATCACTCTGCATATCTCCAACTCTATCAATATTTGGTGGAATCGCTTTTCCTCCCATACCCATTTTAGTACAATCTATCATATCCCCATTGTCACTAAAAATTAGCCTTCCCACAACCACCCCCTTTTCTGCAGCAATCACATTGAGACTCGACCTTGTACAACCGAGAATGCAAGAAACATCATCAAGCACAGAATCCGACTGAGTCTGATCCTGGAAGAGCTTTACATCCGTGTAGAACAGATCTCGCTTGGTTACGTGGATGTTTTTTATGCAGAGCTGGTGGACAAGCTGAAGAATGCGAGTAGTAATGGTGGATTTTCGGACAGTAGAAATATTGGCGTAGGGACGGAGGGCAGTTTTATCTTTCAAAACGATTCGATCGAGCTCTGGAACGTACAACTGGTTGGCCGCCGATCGAGAAGGAACGTCGAAGGCAAAACCATTGCCGGAAAGAATGGAACGAGCAATTTTAAGGATCACAGATTCAATTGTGGCTTGCACGGACGAAAGCGAAAGATCGGTCACCTCGCGGCAGGAGGAGGAGAGGCCGAGGTCGTCAAGGGTTTTGGATGAAGAGGAAGATGAGGCAGTGGAGGCGTCACTGAGCTCTTTGAGAATTTGAAGAATGAAGGAATCAGGCTTGAGTTTGTTCTTGAAGGGAAGTTGAGCTTCGTCTTCGGAATTCAGTTCAGATCGCCGGCGTTTTCTCTTGTCGGCCATTGAAATGGAGGGAGAGATAAGAGCGACTGAGACGGGAAGAAGCGGGAAATGACTTATCTGCTCTATCAACTATTTAGGGCTTCAAGTGAATTGAAGTGTTGATAGAGAAAAAAATAAACCAAACAAAATAATAATCATTTTCAAATATACCAAAATTAACTAAAATATTTAACATAACAAAATTTCATAAACAAATGTTTATTACCTATAAAATCTAAATTTTATTATATTTTATAAATATTTTAAACATTTATGATCATTCTAAAAAAACAAAGATTTTCTTGATGTTATAAATCACTTGTCTATACTTTTTTCAAAGCAACGAACGAGTGAATGAATGAGAGGGTGAGGAAGAGCACGAGCGAAAGAGAGCAATAACACAAAAGAGGAAAATCAAAATCTGAAGTTAAACAATCATAGTAAAACGTAAGTATATACATACACTGTCCCTTTGTCAAATTCCAAAATTTGTGCTCGTTGACAACACATCAACACATTTTTTTCTTATGGAGCTGAGATTTTCAATTTGACTAACTAAAGGATCATTAAAGAGTAAGAAGAAATAGTAGGGTTAAAAAAGGAAGAAGATTAAAGAGATTTTTAAGTATAATTTGGGAAATTTAATCCAATTATACCAACTAAAATTAAGTCTTTCTGACAGGACAATAATTTAATTATTTAACTTAATCAGTATAATCAGCCAAATAAATTAACATTAGACTCCAAATTTATTCCCATATTTTTATTATTGTGTAAACTACAAGATAATACACATAAAATTCTCTACATTAAGTTTGTCTAAGGCATTTTCATTGCTTCAATTTTCTAACTCCATAATTTGCCTAGAAAGAAAAGGTCACTCCATTAGTTTTAATATTTACTGAGTTTTACTCAATATATATGCGTCTGATACCATTTTGCATGATTCAATAATTATTCAAACACTTTCTGGCCCAATCTGAATATACATAGAAAATGAATTTCATTCACCTGATTCTCTAACTTTATCATCCATATCTACAAGTATTCATAGTATACTTCAGAGTATAAAACTAACTGCTCCCTTAATAAAAATTTATACTATACTTTTTCCTTCGTATCAGTTTTCATTTTCAAGTGGGTTATTAATTTCAAGGTGTTTTGGTTCCATAAGTACTACCTTATTGCAATGCAAACCAGCCTTTAAGGTAGCATTGGATCTTGGCAGTGTGAGAATCCATCTCAACTTTATGAGCAACATGCCTTGAGAATTTCTTGGATATCTGGATCATCCCCAGCTTCTTTATCCTAAAGTTTAGAAAATAATAATATTAATAGTAATAATAACAAAAGTTGACTACGTGAAGCTTTACATCTACCAAAAGATGGAAAGGGGGTTTTCAGAAAGTTACAAAGTTTATCTTAGATTCAACCCTGAAGGCTTGGGGTCGGAGTTTTATTGTTGGTATTGGTATTATTTTACCTGTGTTGGAAAATCTTTAGGATATTGTTTTACCAGGATAATAAAATCGATAAAAATCATTGATTTGGATTCAGAGATAAATAGAAAATGTAAATAGTAGAAAAACGACACAAATATTTATATGTTTCACTGACAGTATTATAACAATGTTCATGGGCAAAGGGAGAGTAGTTGTATTATTAGAGAGGAAGTGCCAAAGTACTGATTGCATGGGTGCCTCAGGAACTAGAGAGATTATATATAATCCAATTCTCTAAATCTTAGCATCAAAATAATAGATTCAAGATATTCCAAGATAACAAATAAGAACAGATATAGGAAAAGCGTCATACCTTGTGAATGTAAGAGATGTTATTTTTACCGGGACCTGCAACTATGATGCCACCTTGCTGCCTGAGAATGGTACGAATATATTTTCTCATTAAGCATAATGAGAGAGATGTGAAAAAGAAACGACTGATGAATGAATCTAAATTCTTTTGATCAATAACCAAGTCTTTTGGGTACTGAACTACATTTCTTAAGACATACAATGATGAGTTTCCCACAGAAAGTGAGAAGACTATCCAAAGTGAATCAGTGATTGTGATATATTATATTCAACATGAATCCTCCGCTTTAATCAAATGAATCGAGGACAAACTCAAATATAAGTTTGCTTAAGTGATAACAGATAATGAGTAGAATATCTCAAGATTAGGGGATCTCACTACCTGTTTATGTCAACTCATGGAATTTAATCGTAGTTCAAGGGTGTAGTCATAAATTTGAATTGCCATTTTTACTCTTTATAACGAGGAATGAACATGTGAGAGCCTACTTAGAGATATATTAAGATTATTAAGTAGGTTAATAGCGAGGGCATGAGGATCATTGGCTAGGGGTACTTTGGTTATAAATATAATATGTTAGGGTCATTAGAGACGTGGATCATTTTAGTAGTAATTTTCGTGGTCAAATTTAGGAGAGTGTAGTCCTCTCGAAAAGCTATGATTTTGAAGTTTCTTCAACGCAATATATATTTTTATCTTTTAGTGTTTTTGTGTCGTTGCCTATTCTTGAATTTTCTTGTTAATTAGGTAGTATTCTAACAGAAGACTACGTACGAAAGAATGAATATTCTTATAGTGGCACATAAAGGAAAGAGTTATGTATTTGCCTAATCCCTTGATGGTGGGGAGGTGAGTTCATAGAATCATCATTCTTCTTCTTCTATTTTCTTTTCCGACTTCTCATTGTTTAACACGGTTTTATAACTTTCAAAACAATGGAGAGATAGAGAGAGAAAACAGTTAGAATTTTCAATTACCAGCCCCCTCTAGTCACAGTGTCCTTTTGGAAAGAAAGATTCCAATCTTGCCGATAGCCTTCCATATATAGCTCAATAATCTTGAGACCCGCCTAAGTATAAAGTCATACAAGCAACCAAAGTAAGCACCACAAGCTGTTATTGCTGGTGAATATTAGTTTACTGTTATACTTAACTCCTAACTTACTTTGGGAGTAAATGTGGTTGTAAACCCAGAGACAAAATTTAGAGCCTCGTATGATGAATGAGCAGGATCAGCATAAACTTCTGTAAAAGATAGTACACGTTCATCAGTCAGTCAAAACAAAAAACAGTCTCTGCTTATTCTAGATTACAATTCTAAATACATATATAACTGGTTAACATCGATTTAGAAGAAAGTCAACAATCCAATCTTACTACCAAAACTTATCTAGATCTGTTATCGTTCTTATGTAATATTGTTTTTAATTTTATCCATTCTCAGGTCCTCAACAGAAATACTTAAAGATAAAAACGACAACTGTTAAACTTTGATAGACCCCCCATAATATATCAATATAGTAGAAGAAAGAAAGGTAGTTAGTAGCTAAAATACTAACTAAAATAGATAGTTAGAATAGTTAGACTGTTAAACCGAAAAACAGTTTAACAGGAAGTTAGACTGTTAAACTGAAAACAGTTTAACAGGAAGTTTGAAAGTTAGTTGAGACCGTTAATTCTACGGTAATAAAAGAGGGGAAGCTAAGAGAGAGAAACACATGAGAGTTTTGTAATAAAGTAGAGAGGCAGATTCTGACATCTTTGAAAGATAAGGTTCAGAAGAATAGAATTCATTTGTGAATGATGCTGAATAGATTCTATCAATAAAGGTTACTCTTAATACATACGGTTTCCATCATATTGGTATCAGAGCGGTGACTATCCTGGGCAAGCAAGTGAACAAATGATGAAACAAATTGAAGACAGATTCGAAACCTTGGAGCGAGAAATCGCCAATATTAAGATGGGATTACAACGGATACCAGAACTCGAAATCAAGATGACAAAACACATGGAAAGAGTCGATGTACAGAACGAATTAAACACTCAACAGACGCAGAAGATTTTGAAATACATTGAGAGCATGATGAAGGACCCCTCATCGGCAACACCAGAAACAGAGAGGACCGTTAGCAAAATGAAAGCGAAGATGACCGAAAACCATGGAGAACCAAGTTCCAATAACGAAGAAAGTGAGAAGAACAACGATCGAAGTAAATTCAAGAAGGTAGAAATGCCTGTGTTTAATGGAGAAGACCCAGATTCTTGGTTGTTCCGTGCCGATAGGTACTTCCAAATTCACAAATTAATGGATTCTGAGAAAATGACAGTAGCAACAATCAGCTTCGACGGACCAGCACTTAATTGGTGCAGAGCCCAAGAAGAACGAGACAAATTCACAGAATGGACGAATTTGAAGGAAAGATTAGTGGTACGATTTCGATCAGCTCGAGAAGGATCTATATGCGGTCAGTTCTTAAGAATCAGGCAAGAAACCTCCGTCGAAGAATACAGAAATCTATTCGATAAACTCATGACACCCTTATCTAATCTTCCAGACCAAGTAGTAGAGCAGACCTTCTTGAATGGATTGCTACCATGGATAAAGACAGAAGTCGAAATAGGCCGACCAACTGATCTGGCCCAAATGATGCAACTTGCACAACTGGTGGAAAACAGAGAGATTATTCGTGCAGAAGCCAATCTCCAAGGAAATTCAGGGAATAACTCTCACTATGTCAAGCTTCTTAAGTCTAAGGCGGGAGGAGGAGCAAACGCTAGTGAAAACAAGCACAACACCACTTGGCCTATGAGAACCATTACGTTGAAGGAAACGACGGCAGGGGAACCAAGGAAAGAAGGGCCATCCAAGAGACTCAACGATGCCGAATTCCAGGCTAGAAAGAGAAAGGTCTATGCTTCCGGTGCAATGAAAAATTTTCTCACGGTTACAAATGCAAAACCAAGGAACAAAGAGAACTCAGAATGTTTGTGGTCCAAGCTGATAACGAAGAATGGGAGATCATGGAAGAAATGGAAGACACTAATAAAGAACTAAACATGGTGGAAGTGACCGAAACAGAACAAACCGTTATAGAGTTGTCCATCAACTCAGTCGTAGGATTATCTAACCCAGGCACGATGAAGATCAAAGGAAGCATCAAGGAGATGGAGGTAGTAATACTAATCGATTGCGGAGCCACCATAATTTCATATCTGCCCGAGTGGTTGAAGAACTACAATTAGCCACCAAGGACACTTCCCATTATGGAGTCATCTTGGGATCAGGCACAGCCGTTAAAGGCAAAGGCATCTGTGAAGCAGTCGAGGTGAAAATAGGCGGATGGCAACTGGTGGCTAACTTCTTACCGTTGGAGTTAGGAGGAGTAGAGGTAGTCTTGGGAATGCAATGGCTATATTCTCTCGGTATCACTGAAGTAGATTGGAAAAACTTAACCATGACGTTCGTGCATCAAGGCAAGAAAATAACCCTCAAAGGGGACCCCAGCCTAACCAAGGCAAGAGTTAGCCTTAAAAAAATGATGAAGACGTGGGATGACTCCGATCAAGGATTCCTAATTGAATGCCGCGCAATGGAAGGGAGAATAAAAAGTAAAGAAAAAGATGACCTGAAAGACATATTAGTTGAGGAAGAAACCATAGCTGAAGTTCTAAAAGATTACGAAGATGTATTCCTGTGGCCCGAGAAGTTACCTCCAAGAAGGAACATTGAACATCATATAAACCAAAAGGAGGGCACTGAACCAGTCAATGTCAGACCCTACCGCTATGCTTACCAACAGAAGGCAGAGATAGAAAAACTAGTAGGTAAAATGCTGACATCTGGGATAATACGTCCTAGCAACAGCCCGTACTCCAGCCCAGTGCTTTTAGTAAGGAAAAAGGATGGGAGCTGGTGCTTTTGTGTAGACTATAGAGCGCTAAACAACGTTACTATACCAGATAAATTCCAATTCCAGTCATTGAGGAGTTGTTTGGCGAACTGAACGGAGCATCTTGGTTCTCAAAAATTGATCTCAAGGCAGGATACCATCAGATTCGTATGCACGAAGAAGATATCAAGAAAACAGCCTTTCACACTCATGAAGGCCATTAAGAATTTATGGTGATGCCTTTCGGGTTAACCAACGCACCCTCAACATTCCAATCACTAATGAACTCCATATTCAAACCGTATCTAAGAAAGTTTGTGTTAGTATTCTTCGACGACATCTTAATCTACAGCAAGGATTTCAAGACTCATCTTCAACACATTTGCTTAGCTCTACAAGTACTTCGAAAGAATGAGTTGTATGCTAATCGAAAGAAATGCAGTTTCGCCATATGGTTCAAAGGAATATTTATTGAGAATAAAATATATAACTAGCAGTAGCCTAACTAGATAACTTCCATTACATCCTGCACATTTCTTCATCAACACCTGATTGATCTCTATTATATAATGTACACATAAAGAAGCCACAAAAACTCGGTTCCAAAATTTTTCTACATTGGCAGAAACTTACCTCCCTGAAATTTTGTTTGCTCACTGAATGCTTTTGCCTACATCAGATTGTTAACATTAAATAAGGATCAATAAAGTGAACCGACAGATTTTAATGGGAGATAATGATGCAGTGATAATCTACTAATGATCCATAACCATACGGTCCAACTCAAAAAGATAGAATGGAAATAATGTGGCTTAACAAATAAAGTGTGTCGTAATACAAAACCCAATACCTAATAAAATCCCCAGCATTCTGCAAATTATTCATTGAGACTAGTTTCATACCTGATCAATGCTACCAGGTCCAATCAGCACAAGAGCCACACCGGATGCATCCAATAAATCCTGCTACCATATCATGAACTGTGTGACTTAATTCTTGAAAATATCTTTTATATATATGTTGTGTGTGTATATTTGTATATGTATAATCAAATTAATGGTAAGATACTAATTCTATTTGCACCATAAACAGTACAAAATTATAAATGGAGCAAGGTAATTAATTTGATCAAAGATTAAGAAGGCAAATGTCTTGAAGTGAACAATATCTCCAAAACATATGTATTCAAATTTTTCTAGTATTAACACATGAGATACCATCGTAAAACCAACCAACAATGAGAGGAGTAGCTCATGGTTTTATAAAATCTTAATTTATATGATGCGAGATCCTCAAACATGTCCTTCAAAATGGTGTCTCTTTGGATTTACCATTCTTGGATTGGATACTAATTTATATTATGGACTGTAGTTTCTTATACCATATTAAATAACATGAAGTTCCAGCTTAAAATTAATTGACAATAAGAATAGTAGCTCATGTATCCTATAAACATTCTGATCCTCAATGTGAAAATTGAGAATTTTAACCTCCAACTTCAAGTGAACATGAATAAGTAATGTCAACTGCCTCTGAATCAAGTTGAAGCAAGTATATTCAATTTAAGCAAGTATTGTATTGATAACTCAGCTTCATTACCTTCTTGGATGCAAGATAATCAGCACGTTTTCGACAAAAGACACACCTGTAACAACGCATATCTACTCATAAACCGAAAAATAGAAATTGAAGAATTGTTGTCAATTAGCTATAATATAAAATTCAAACAAAGTACCCAAAATGACGCGCAAATGCAACAACAGCTTTCCTATCTTTCCAGAGATCGGAAATCGGAATTCCATTCCCGTTCAAGTCAAACACCTTCACCGATTCCAGTAAATCTGCAGTGTTCCCACTCTCCACATACGATCCAATTCCTGTAAACCACGTTTCATGAACCACATCCCGAAATCACGAGAGCAAAACCGTAACGCGAAGAGCAATTTGACTTACCGGGAGAACCAGATATTGCCGAGACAACGACGCCAGTACGCCGTAGTGAGAATCTCACAATATTGCTGCAGTGCGAAAAACTGTAATTAAAAAGAAGATTCCGACAACGAGGAATGTAGAAGACACGCGAAGATTGGCTAAATTTCCTTTGAGGAAGTGCAGAATTGGAAGTCAGTGAAGCCGATAGAGTCGCCGCCATACGTTCCACCAAAAATGAGCGGCCGGCGAGTGCCGTCGATGAAGGAATTTTGGAGCTGAAGCCAAACGTGGCGGGTAGATGAACAGAGAATTTAACTTTTCGTACCAACAATTTTAAACCAAATATTAAGCGGACCAACCATCAATCGCCACGTCGTCGCTCTTGCAAGTACAGAGGGGAAGTTTCTAGTGGCTTTATTAATTAAATAATTTGTTTAAATACTATTGAGTATTCATAGTATAATTCTCTAAAGCTCCTTACATTGCCAACAATAAATGAAACTAATATTTTCATACTATCGTAGTACTATAATTTAGTTTGTAGAGTGAGTACATTATAAATAAAGTGTTAGGCACTTGTGGTGGCATTTTGGAAGTTGAACATTGATTAATGTTGAAATCTTATATTTAAGGTGGATTTAGACTTGTACATATTGCAAACTACTCTTAGGTCCATAATATTTCATATTGATAAGATAAAATTAAAGTGTATTTGGTTTTTTTGGAATATCGAGAGTTATGGTGAGAGAGAAATATGTCATAGGAAACTCTCACTTTCCATTCATATTCGATATTGGATACAGTATTCAAATATATAGAAAAAGCATAGATGAAAAACTATTTTCCTATACTCACACACATTGAATTATGCCGCGTATAACAAACATGTTCTAGAAGATTATAAAGAGGAACAAATAAGAAATGGGTCCTTATACAATTAGCGTGAACACATAAAAGCTTGGTTGTATGACTTCGTGAGCTATCTTAACCGGATTAGATTTTGAAGTGTTTAAGTTTGAAAAAAAAAATTGAATTTGTCGACAGTAACTTAAAATATGCACTCTCAATTGTTTATCTTGAAGTTTTTATTATTATTGTTGTCGTCAAGTGTGTTTAAATAAAAACGACATTTTGAAAAAACAGTTTTCTTCAAATGTGTCTTTTAGTTATTAATGTAATCTTACACAAAAATACATACAATAGTTTGCTCGTGGGTTTATACTCATATCATATGTTGGTGCATTGTATAACACATTGTCTTTATCTTTCACACATGCTAAAAATGTTCAAATGAAGTGTCCTCTTTGAATGATTAATTTTATCGTTATTGACTTGTTCTATTTTCACTTATCTCTTTATTCCACTTATCATATCAAATAAAATATATAAAAACTTTTGTTTATATTATTTTGGTAAGACATGAGATTATGTAGTTTCGAATACTAATTTGTTTGATATACAATTTATTTACTTTTTCGTATATAAAATGGGTTAATTATTCTTTTTATCAATTAATGTATTAGAATAAGATTTAGGAATGAGAGGGGGGAAATTAAAACTTTGTTATTCGTTGGAACGACACGACGTTGTTGAAAACTGCCAAACTACGAATTTCACATTCACGATTGTATGGTTGGGATGTTAAACGACAAGTCGCATTGATGTAAGACCTTAAAAAGAAAAAATCAACGCCGTTGCCGGGGATCGAACCCGGGTCACCCGCGTGACAGGCGGGAATACTTACCACTATACTACAACGACTTTTTTGAACTTATAGATTATTCAGAAATATAAAAACCTTTTTTGACTTATTCGTATTTAATATTTATGATTTTTATATATTTATTTGAACATTTTTTAACTAAAAATTTTTTTTTTTTTACCAACCTTTAAAAAAAACAATAAAAATTAAAGCATCTTTAGGAACTTAATCATGTGTACATATTAAAGTTAATATTGAACGATGCTAATATCACATATAAATATTTTTTTAAAATTAATACAATAGCCAGCTCTAAATAAAGTCAACCCGTAAATAAATAAATAAAATACATACTCTAATGTTCAAAACCATGCAATATAATAAAATACATTTCTATGCTAGGGCATGCAACAACTCTCCTACCGTAAAGGGGAATGGCATTTGGTGTTGTAAAAATAAAATGCAACAGATAGAAGTAACTTAATTTATTGGTTGCTTTGGGTTAAGTTTTTTTTTCTCCTTCTTGCATTTCTCTAATGTTAGATTCATGGAGATTTAAATATAACAGATATTGTTTTTTTATAAGTACAACGAGAAGTGATCAAAACTGTATACAATGACATTATCATTTGTTGGAATTTAAGTTTGGATGAAACGACAATGGTAAATTTGTTTATACAGAACGAGCTATAATAGTAAGAAGAAAAAAGAGTGAGGTTACACATTAAGTGAATGTCACGTCCATTATAATACTTAATAAATAACAAAACAAACAAAGGAGTATTGAACCACATCCATTGTAAACAAACATTTGTATTTTACTCACTGTTTAAGGAAGCTCAGTGGCATGTTTATAAGTTCAATGTGTTGATCTTATTGTGATTAAGTTTCAAAATCTCTCTATAAAGCTTCTTACGATTTTTGGGCCAAGCAAATGGGTGAAAAAATTGTTGGACTAGACATATAGACTAGGAGCTCGGAATGGGGTATGACTCACTCTTTCATTTTTCGTTGATTCATCAAGCTCGAAAAATGGGCTCCGACCCATTCTTTTGGTTTTTTGTTGGTCTAAACAACATAAAAATAAAGGGTATTTAACTAAGATGACCTAAATTATTATATGATATTACATGAAATGCTATAATTTCTAATAAATTTCACAAATATCCTAACTGGATCTATATATTACTTAAAAGTATGGCCCAATTTACGTATATACCCACGTCTATTACTTTATTGATTTTACATTAATATAAATGAAAAACAACGTGGGTTACGATTTTGGAAAGAAGTAAAAGACACTTCAAACTTTCCTTGAATACCACAGTCCTCTCCTTCCATTATATTCGAAGAAGCCACCGTTTATATTGAGAGATTTCGTCGATAAATAAAAAAAAGTTCGACGTCTAACAAATACATAAATTTTTTGACAAAATCTAGGTCTAAATTTCGAGGTTAATACTGTATATTTCGAAACATATGAATATTATGGTATATTAAGTATATTTTAGATATTCGATTAATTGGGGTATATATATACTTAATTACAAAACAAAACAATTACGTTTTAGGGATATATTAAAATATATATTGTTTATATAAAGTGACAATACTATAGATACATTGAGAATGTCTTACTCTATATTATATTATCACTTTATGTAGTTTTATATTATATAACAACAAATTTGAATGTCTTACCATATATTATATTATGTAGTTTTCCTAGAACGTGTTAACTTTTTATTCTATTATATTACTTACACACACATATATATCACATCATATATACAATAACACATATATCATAATTATATCATCATATATCATTATATATGTGTTATTGTATATATGATGTGATATATATATGTGTAAGTAATATAATAGAATAAAAAGTTAACACGTTCTAGGAAAAGATCGATGTAATGGACTAACTAATATTGAAAAGAATTGAGAAAGATAGTTAACTGAAAGTTTAAAAAGAACGAAATGACGAAATAAACTAAAACCAAATAATAAACTATTTTCATAATAAAGTTATACATTAATTATTAATAGATAGAAAATTATCATTTAAATAATTTTAATGAAGATAAGGTTCTAATTCTCATAGAAATATAGAAAATTCTAATAAAAAAATAAATTAATTTATGAAATATGTGAAATTCCGTATTAAATTTGGATCTTTTTTCTAAATTTTCGTTGATGTATTAGAATAAGATTGAGGAATCGAACGACACGACGTTGTTGAAAACTGCCAAATTACCAATTTCACCTTCACGATGGTATGATAAGGATGTTAAACGACAAGTCGCATTGAAAGTAAGACCTTAAAAAATAGAAAACATCGCCGTTGCCGGGGATCGAACCCGGGTCACCCGCGTGACAGGCGGGAATACTTACCACTATACTACAACGACTTTTTTGTTTAAAGGGTTTATTCATTTTAATAAAAATATTTAAATAATCTCTAGGAACTTAATCCTTCAGGCATACTAAGGTTAGGACAATAAATGATATGACAAATAAATATATTGTTTTTAAAAATTCAAATACAATAGGCAGCTACAAATTAAGTAAACTCATAAATAAATAACACGCTAATATTCAAACCATGCGATATAATAAAACGCAATAGATAGAATAACTTAATTTATTGGTTATCTTTATGTTGTTTTTTTTTCCTTCTACATTGAGTTTGGTGGAGATTTAAAGATAGCAAATATTATTTTTTAGTACAATGGGAGGAGATCAAACATGAAACAACAATATTATTGTTTGTTGGAGTTTAATTTTGGATCAGACAACAATGGTAAATTTATTTGTATAGAGTGAGTGAGGATCTTACACAAAAAAAAACAAAATTACACATTGAATGAATGTCACATCCACTATGATACTTAAGTAAATAACAAAACAAATAAAAAAGTAATAAACCAAAAACACCCATGATTTACTTACTTTTTAAGGAAGCTTGTTTTCTTGTTTATAAGTTCGATGTGCTAATCTTGTTGTTAATTTTTAAAATCTTTTTACAAGGCTTTTATGGTTCATGGAACAATCGAGCAAGTGAAATTTTGGTTAGGCTGATCTGTCTAACTAGACTTTAACACTGAGGAGCTTGAAATGGGGTATGGCTCACTCTTTCCTCTTTCGTTGGTCTTGCGTGATTAAGATATTTTTTTTCGTTAATTTATCAAGCTCGAAAGATAGACTCTGACCCATTATTTTGGTTTTTTGTTGATCCAAACAATGTGAACAAAATAAAAGTTTCCAATCTAATTTATGTTGTACCTAATACTAGACCTTACATGCTTGAGGCTCTAGCTCTCATTCTTGAAGTCATTTTGTCTAAAATTATTTGTAATATTAAATTGAGCTCACTTTAGGTTTATAACACGGATGCTAACTATATATTTGTTTTAGGCACTTTGATGACAAGTATTTGACCTTAATCTAAAAAACTATAGGTTTAAATCCGATTTTGGTATATAAGCTTTGTATATGCATAAACTTTTAAAAAACATTTGTTTTAGTAACAAATTTTTAAAACTAGCATATCTTTGGTTATCATTGTTATGATTTTGTTAACATATTCTCCAATGAAATGGTGAGACGACGATGGAGGATTAGGTCGTCAAATAATATAATCAAATTGATTTTAATTTTTAATTAGAGGTCATGTGATAAATTGATTTTTTATTGGATAATTCAAAAAGTTCTTTTGCCTTCAAGATTTTGATCGTTACTATTTTGAAGCACTGACATTCTAATTATATGAGTTACACTTATTTTACCTCGTCATGGATGCTATTAACACACCAATGTCTATTCTATTTTGTCTATTTTACTAAATGTTAATTTGTTTTGTTTCAACGTTCCAAATTTAAAAACTAGTAAAGGGTGGGAGAGGCCTTGAAGGGGTGTGAGAGATTTAGTTTTGGAATAAAACTGAAACAAAATTAATTTTTAGGTTCGTTTAATAAATGTGGTGATCATGTTTCTACGTTAATTAGTATAAAAAATATATTATAAATTAACAAAATTATTTTGTTATATGATTAAAGAATCCAAACCTTAATATCACACCATCACTTAATTAATGAATTAACAAAAATACTAAGATGGAGACTAAAATAAGTATTTTTATATAAAATGCACGGATTAAAACAAATATTTTAAAATTGTTTGGATCAAAGTAGAACTTTGAATCAAAATAGGACAATATGTTAAGGTTAATGACCAAAATAAGATTTAAAATTAAGAAAATTGTAAAAAACTAGAAATTTGATAAAAATATTTATAAGATATATCAAAATTTATAGATTCGAACATTCTATTAATGCATTGATAAATAGTAATAGAATTATATAAATAGTAATAGAATTATACTAACTATTATTAATAGAATACAAAATTTTGATGTGAATGTTAAATATTTTAATTTATTTTGCTATTAAAAAAAAATTATTATAATTGCGTAAGTCCATTCTTAATTTCATATAAAATCTCAAATTAGCAACATCCATTTTCAACACGCGCGCGTGGAAATTCCCGCTAAAATTCACAAAGGATTTTCGTAACTAACGAAACCCTAATTATAAACCAAATCCTTACAGCCTCTGCCATTTCTCTTGGACGAGATCGGCGACTTCCACCACTACAGTTCCCATGGCGGCCTTGATCCGCTACTCGAAATCCTCTGCGGTTTCGTCTCTTTCATCCACTTCTCTCCTCAGGAGATGCTTCTCTTCAACCGTTTCATCTGAACTCGCATCATCTCCTTCTACCGCTTCCCCTTCCCCTTTCACTCTTAACCACAATCTTCCCCGGAAAGATCCCAAGGATCGCAACGTTCAATGGGTCTTTCTTGGATGCCCTGGTGTCGGAAAGGGCACCTATGCTAGTCGTCTCTGTAACCTTCTGGGTATCCCTCACATCGCCACCGGCGATCTCGTCCGCGAAGAGCTCGCATCCTCTACTCCACTTTCTCGCCAGGTAGTTTCTTTCACTGGAAATGTAATGTGTCTGGATTTGGTTTTCGCTCCTAATTGCATTTGTCTTTGGTATCGAGACTTATTAAGTCGTCACTGTGTTCATTTACCGTTCTTATTTATGTGTTTTTTTCACCTCGATCGATGCAGCTTTCGGAGATTGTTAATCAGGGAAAATTAGTATCGGATGAGATCATAATTAACTTGTTGTCCAAGAGACTTCAAGCTGGTGAGGCGAAAGGTGAATCTGGATTTATCCTCGATGGTTTCCCTCGGACAATTAGACAAGCGGTGAGTATGCTGTGGTAAACATGGAAAGTGTTTAGCTTTTTATGTTTCCATCTTTATCTTCATTTATTGACACGAAAGAACGCTAAGATTGACAAAGTAACTCGACAGCAATTGGCATGGCTGGTTATAAGAATATCATTTGGCGCCTCTGGGATTCAAGCTCCTTAGATTGGTTTTAGTTTCATAGTCTCGAACTAACCCTTCTGTGAAAAATATTATTATATCATTTTAGTACTATCAAAAACTCATTTTTCTTAATAGTCGCTTTAATAACTACGATGTTCGGATATGTGTTTTTCCCTACTGTTTCTTACCCATTCTACACTATATTTAATTTCTCATTATGCATATATCATTTTACCGGCCGATCTTTACAGGCTACATCTTTTATTCTGGTTTCTTTGCTTGCATTTTAGGAAATTCTGGAAGAGGTGATTGATATAGACATGGTGGTTAACCTAAAGCTTAGAGAAGACGTGTTACTAGAGAAATGCCTTGGGAGAAGAATCTGTGGTCAGTGTGGAAAAAACTTCAATATTGCATCCATTAATGTGAAGGGAGAAAATGGAAATCCTGGAATGAGCATGCCTCCACTGCTTCCCCCCACACATTGCATGACTAAACTAATTACTCGGGCAGACGATACAGAAGCAGTTGTAAAAGAACGTCTTCGAGTTTATTATGAAAAGGTGACTTGCAGTTTTCTTTCATTGTGAATAACAGATTAATATTCAACAGATGAAAATAGAACATTTTCAGAAGTCTGCCAGTGCCATTCGTACTTCGAACTTTACTTTTCACTTGCCACGATGTTCATCTTTTGATCGTATTCCCTTAAATTCATGGTTTCTTGTTTACTTATTTTATTTATTTGTCTGTGATATTAGAGTCAACCTGTTGAGGAGTTCTACCGCAGTAGAGGGAAATTGATGGAATTCAACCTACCAGGTGGCATCTCAGAGTCTTGGCCAAAGCTACTGCAAGTTCTGAACCTTGACGATTTTGAGGAGAAACTATCTGCGGCAGCGTAAATTAAGCGCTGCAAATGATTGGTTAGTTGATTATTTTCAAACATACACGTCAGGCATAAACAATTTTGCAGAACAATAAAAAAAAACTATAAATTAAACAAACTCAGAGGTTTAAATTTTTTTTTCATTCTAAATTGTTATGTTGTTCAATCTGTTCCCCAATTGGGAGGGGAAATACTTCATTTTTTTTTGGTTGAGTAGCTTCGCTGCAAACAGGGATTTGCAACAACATTGAGTATCAAACTCTAGGAGGAATAATGTTATTGAATTCTTGTAACTTACTATTCATTATTCTAAATCTGTTCCATTTGAAGGTTTTTATGAAGTTCTGACCCTTAGTAGGAAAGAAACAAGCAGACTTTCAGTAACAAATTTCTGACATTTGACCGATTTACGGAATCTATTTTTGCAAATGCTTCTTTCTGTTTACAGGTAATATCTTAACCATCATTTGATCGGGTCTTTCTGTTGTAACCCTTGTTCCCTGGTACCTTCCCCCCACCCCTTTTTTTTGTAAATGATCATAGTTGAAATCTCTGTTCCTCAAATTTAAAGAAGAGTTCTAATTAGGAGGTCAGTTCAATCCATGGTGATCATTAGGGTTGGCAAAAAATTCCCTCGGGGACCCATCCCGATCGGGGTGGAGAATCCTTGGTTTGACTGGGGACAGTAAATGGTCCCCAAACTGGTTCTGAACGGTTGGGTTTGATTTTGGTTTCAGTTATCAAATTCGAAATAAAAACAAACTGAAAATTTTGGTTTCATTATAGTTTTAATCGAACGGAATATGGATTGGTTTGGTTTTGGTTTGCTAGGGTGTTTCTGATGCATGTGGGTGATATGTTCTTCCTCGTTTTGGGACGGGGCCAGGTTGGTTTTGTTGGGTTCTTTGTTTTGTCGATGTAAACAAATCAAGTTAAAACTAACTTATTGGCAATCAAGATGAAGTGGATATGGTAATCTAGCTAAGCGAGAGTAGAATAATTTGCAGCTGGCCGAGCTGGTTGGCTATAGTGTTTGCCAAACAGTAAGTTTACACAGCTGCAGACATTGAATACAAGGGCACACAATACCAGCTCTTGACCACTATAGTTTTGTGGTTCAAGATAGTATGTGCTCCATACTTTGTAAGCTCAACATACTGCACATCAAACACACCAATGGAAATTCAAAATTATTTATTTCAATGTCAGTGCATATCATCATGCATCATTATACTTTGTGTAAACATTAGCTTTGTGTTCTATGATTTAGTGTTTTAATCAAATTGCATCAGTTTGAATCTTGAATTATTGTAATTGAAATAAGTTAGGCCTCTATAGCAGTTGTTCGGTTTTGAGTTTTTGAAAATGAGGCTTTGTTTTCTCTCAATTTTTGGTATAGTTTGTATCTTTCATGAGTAGTAAAAAAAGGGTCCAACTTTGTCAAATTTGAAAAACAGAACTAAGTTCTTAAATTCTTTTCAAGTTTCTTGAAATTGGCTTGTTTGTTTAAAATGTCGATAAAGGGTAGCTAAGTACGTAAGAAATTAGTGGTGAAATGGTTTTTGTTATAGCCTTAATTTTCAATGGTCCAGATAAATACGCCATTTAGGGATATTTTCATTTAATTTCTTTTTCAATTAGCTCGAAATAAAAAGTTCAAAATATATCTTCAATGTTTTGGTATCATAATTTTTTTATTCACACTTGGTTCTTTTTGTTTACATTAATTTTTTTATTCAAATAAGTTTCATGGATGTATGTAAGTTATGCCTTATCAATTTATAATGGAATTCTAGTGGGTTGTACTAAAGTTTAGGGATATACATTAAATTATTTATAAATGCACGTTAGGTATGTGGTTGCTTTGTTTCTATGATACACATTTAAAGAGCAAATTGAGAATATTAATGTAATCTTGGATAATTATGAAACTTTGGTATCCATTATCAGCACGATTTTGAGTCAAAGGGAAGCTTTTAATTGAGATATTGTTATTATATTTTATGTAAGAATAGAATAGAAGGTCACATCTTCAAGCTCTACCTTTTGAAAAATCTACCTTTGTTCTGGGAAGAAAAAATAAAATTCTATATAATTGTTATAAGAACATTTTTAAAAAATCATTTTTAATTGCAAATGTCAATGTGCTGCTCTATGGGTAATGTTTCTTTTCCCCTCTAAGAACCTAAAATGCTAATGGGAAAGTAATTAGGATTTGCTCTGTTAAAGTGAAGGAAACATGTGAAGTGTCCCACTGTTTTAAGTGTTTTTCTTTTTATAACAGATTGAATGCCATTTAATTGGATTGTATACTCAATTTGTAAGACTCAAGACAACATCAAAATCGACACGTCTTTCTTCCATTTAAATATAGTTCAATCTATAACTGAGGTCAAGATTTTAAATCCTACCTCTGCATGTGGTCAAGTTAAGCAAAGAATAAACCCAGAAAAGTACTTTGTGTGTATTTTGGACTTTACTTAACCCCTTCATATTGATGCAATTGCATTGTTTTTTTTTTTTTAGAAATTGACATGTTCGATAATCATTGCGTTATTAAAAATGGGGTTAAATAAAAAACTTCAAGAAGTGGTTTCTCTTGTTCTGTTTATATTTTATTTCAAAGTGTAGATTTGGTAGTTGGTGAACACTCCTCAATTCTTACATTTTTGTTTTATATTTTAAGATTTATTACTTTTATTTCTCTTACAGACAACCCAATTACGATTTTTCAATATATAAATTTTGTGAATTTTAAGATATTCGTTTACGGAATATATCATTTAAAATTTAAAACGAATGACAATTAATTATATTGTTATTATTAATTTTATTTCAAAACTTATGTGTATTTGATAATTATTTTTCTAATCTAATGCATGTTATATATATATATTTAGAAAAATTGTCAAAAATATTAAAGTGGATAAAATATTTATATCCATATAAAAAATATGTCTTTTAGTGATTTTTTTTTCTATACAGTTTTGTTTAAAAAAATTGTTGAAAATATAATAAAATTTCAGATTCTACAAATGATAAACACATTGTCTCTTAGTAATATATATAATTTTGCTATATTTTATAAATATTTTTTGTTTATTTTCTATATTTGAAAATTTTGCTAATTAAATTATATTTGAACTATAAAATACGATAAAAAATAAGAAAACTAATACAAGAAACGTGAAACAAAAAATGATTACCAAACAAGTTTATGTTCTTATTTCTTTTTTCAAGAAATATGAAACATGAATAGTTTTCGTACATTTCATGATAAAAAAAAAAAAAAAAGAAGAGGAAATACAAAACAAAAAACTTGTCAAATGAACTCTTAAGTTAGACAAGTATTACTCAAACAAATGTCGCTTGCCCTGATGTGTACTTCCAATTAAATTCATTTTAATTGTGATATAATGACACAATGTCGTAAATTCGTATGGCTCATACTCTCCATTGTAGGTAAGATTATGTATTTTTATGATATCATGTGACATTACTCCTACAATATATGTGTTATATATATATATATATCTACAGAAGTCAAATGCTAGAGTGTGACCAAGTTCTTAGAAGTGTAAACGAAGGACTTAGAAATGTTTGTTAACATAAGTAATTTGATTTTTTTTCTTCTAAATTTCAACTACCTCACTAAGTATCATCCTACAAACTATCACTAACAAAACTTTAGCCTTCATTAACGTACATGGTAAAATTGAAAAATGTTTAAACAATTAAAAGCGGTTAAAGATAAAATTCAAATTTTCAAAAACTAAAATATTTACTCATTAAACGACAGTGAACATAGTTGAAAGTTGAAACCATTAGATAAAAAAAATAGTAACTTGTCTAATATTGTAAAAAGTTGAGAGGCCCTCATTTTTTTTTAATACAATTGAGATTCTCAACAGAGTCTGGAAGATGACAACTCTTTTAATTTCATTAATCTTGATTTGATTTCAAATTTTGTTTATTGGACCAAATAGTCGTTTAGGTTTTATGAACTATGATGCAATATTAGATAATACGAAGTAGAAGTGTTAAAATAACTTGACAAGCTATCCAACTCAATCCAAATTGTAAGGGTTAGGTTGAGTTAGATTGATTTTTTTATTTTTTTTATTTTTTTCGGGTTGGTTGGGTTCAGGTTACATTTTTAAAAATACAGGCTGACCCAATCCAATCCAAATTTCTAATACTATTAAAATATATATTACAACTTATAACTATTATAATTCATACATATTATTATATTATTATGAAGTTTTTTTATAAAAAAGATTTATAGTAGATGTGTTGAATTTTGATATTTAACATTTGAGTTTCATATAAGCTTTACGAAGTTTTAGTTATCAAAATGTATTGTAAACAAATTAAAGTATTTTAAGTTAATAAATAATATACTCAAGAAAATAAAAGAAATAACCCTACAACATCCACGTCGGTTTAAGATCTCATTTGCGTGTTGTCAATTTAACCAATTGAAAAATTCGAGTTGATCCAAAAAAGTCTATCATGTACACCTCTAATACAAAATTACATCTTAAAACTAATTAACAATAAAATGAGTAACTCGTCCCGTTTCACCTCGGTTTTTTTTTTAATGTATTGTAATAAATGTGGGGTGAAGAGTTGAACCTAGACGACCTCTTGTCCACAGGTGCCAGTTGAGTTAAGCTCATGTTAACATTTCAACTCGGCTTTTTCGATATGTAATTCGTAATTAAAAAAAAAAAAAAAAAACTACCCTAGTTTATCACACCAGCACAATTTTTCAAAAAAAAAATATTATTATTATTGATTTACTAAATCTTTTACTTTCAACAGAAGTATGTTGGAAAATGGGATGGGATGTGGAATGTCGACACGTGTAATACTTTCAACGTCAAAGAGGAATATCAGGCGCTAGATTGACGGTGATGATGCAACGTGGCGCGTGTTTATTGGATTCTGATATTAAATAATTTTTTATATTCGGCAGGTAAAAATAATAATAAGGACAACGTGTCGGAAAACTTTAAATTACTCTCTCTCTCTCACACACACAAATTATAATGTATTTTTTAATTAGAAGAAAGAAGATTTATATGTGAAAAGGAAAAGGACGTCTCAAGTTTCTGTATGATTGGTTATATCCTGCTACCGGCCGCAGTGTATTCAAACCCCCTCCAGGTATTCATTTTCTGATATTTTTACCCGATCAGGTGAGACTACAAATGACGGACCAATCAACCTACGTTTTCGATTGCTCACCCCATGACAGTCTGGTGCCAGCCTACTTTAACGCCGTTAACCTTTTCCACTCTTTTTTTTTTTAATAAAAAAACTTATTTTCCACTTTAACTTGTTATATTGTTTTTTTTTATATATAAATAAAACACATTTTTATCCGTTAATTTTTGGTTTAATTTCTAGTTAGTATCTATGTTTTAAAACGTTATGTATTTAATTGGTAAGTTTGCAGAACATTTTGTAATATTTTGTAATTGAGTATTTAATAAAAATTGAAATTCATAAAACAGATGTTTTATGGACTAACTTGAACAAAATTTTTATCTTAAATGTAAAATTTGAGCATTTTGATGATTAAGAACCGAAATGAAATCAAAATCAAAATTTAAAAACTAAGTGTGTAACTTATTATTATTATTATTATTTTGCTAGGGTTGTTTTAATATTTAAAATATTTGACCTTTGTTTTTGTAAAGGAAAAAAAAAACTAGTAATCTTATAGATTAAAACTCTCAAACATGAATAACAATAGAATGTAATATATGTATGTATGTAAAATTGAAACGAGACTAGTGACGTAATGAACATTATCTCATGAAGCATTTAAATATTGAATAAGTGGCAATGACGAGTTTATTTGCCTCATTTTTAGTTTTTGTAATATTTTTGTTGTTGTGTTAGGTGTGCTTTGTGGGTTTTTCTATGATATAATAAAATATTGATTCATCTTTTATGATGATACCAAATCTATAAAAACAACACGTCAAGAGAATTATACCTAATTGCTTATTAAAGCATTGCATTGGCCATAAAAGAATGTGAATATGTTATATAAGGGAGGAAACTATCAATTATGATATAGCTTTTTTGGAAAATTAGAAACGAAGTTATGATATCAACAGTCATGCCTCTTGCTTGGTCAATTCGATAAATTCTTTAATTGTCAAACAAAGATGTAGTGAAGTCTAAAAAATAGTAATGATATGGTGATTTGTGATTAAACTCTATTGGAGAGTTAGCGTGTGCTTGGATAGAGAGGAGTTAGCCTTGATAAGAGTTAGATGAGATGAATGATTAGGGAAGACACAATGGTCGTCCTTCATTCAAGGGAAGAATCGATTGTTGGGAAAGCAACCAAAATATACATCGACTGGACAATAAGATAACCATAGGTAGATATGCAAAAACAACACTGCCTCAATAGTTCAGTGAAACAAAAACAAAACTCAAAAGTGTTATCTTTAACGTAAACAAAACCATAATATTGTAAAAATGCTTACAGGGTCGTTGTCTCTACCAAAACAAAAGGACAAAAATTATAATATTTGTAAAGATTATGATTTAATTTATAGACAAATTATTCTCAATTAAGTAGAAACTAAGGTAGGTCTTGAAATGATTAATTAAAAAGACTCAAATTAGCCCTAAAGTTGATACAACAAACAAATAAATTCATATTCCAATGCATTGTTTGTGTGGATAGCTCAAATAAACATTCATTAATGAGTAACACTTCAACGCTTACCTAAGTTTCACCAACCATTTTCATATATATCTTTTTTAACCACAATAAAAATCAAAACAATAGATTATTAAAAAAAACCAACCGACACACATTTAGATTAGAAAAAATTGCAAAAACCACTTCTAGAGTATGACAGTGGTTGCAATTACTCAATTATAATAATAAACCTTAAATTTTTACCACCGTTAAAATTAGACCATAAAACTTAGAATAATTGTAGAAATTGCCGGCAAATGATAAAATTTGGGCTTTCAAGATTAGATACACCTTATAGTTTATACAATCATGTACATAGGAAGGTTTGATTTGGGTCAATTTCGACACTTATATGAGTTTGAGGACTTAACTTTTAAATTAAAAGTTGACCATACTAAAAAAAAAGGTGATTTATGCAATTTACTCTTTAAATTAGTTTAAATGACATTTCTTGCAGATTCTCTTTTAAATAATAGTTTTCTCCCTTGTTTTGAGACCAACATATAAAGTTGGAAATTCCTAACATTGAAAATTTTGATATTATATCTTTTAATCATTTGAATTAAGTTACATTTTAATATGTAACAATTTAGTTTTGATATTTATAATTCATAGTTGTGTAGCATAACATTTGTAATATTATATACTTTATAATGTATAAAATCTTAATTAGAATTTAAATATTTTTATATGCTAGCGATACAAAGACAAATTAAACGTGTTAATACTTAATATATCACATAAATTTATTTGTTATATCTCTAAAAAAAATTGAAAATTTACCTTCGTTAGATTTTAAGATAAAAACATATAATTAAAATGATGTTAAGAAAATACAAAGACTAAATAATTATATATCAGCACTTATTAGGAGGTTTATTGTTTAGTAAAATATTAATTTCTTTATAAAAAAAGATAATTGTACAAGATTGTTAAAAATATTTGTAAAATATAAAAAAAACCAAATAATATAAATGATAAGTCTTCAAAGTTTTGAGAGATGTCTATCAGTATATAGATAGACATTGATAGAAGTCTATCAATATCATTAGTGTCTATCATTGACAAAATCTTAAATTTGACTATATTTTATAAATATTTTGGTTTATTATGATATATTTGAAAATATTTTTTTAGTTCAATAAATTGATATGAGAAGTATTCAAACCCTTAAATACATTTGATTCATGCCAATTGAAAAAAAAATTAAGAGAATTAATATAGAATTGAATGGATTTCGCTATAGTTTATAAATAGTTTCATATGCTATTTTAGAAAATGAATTATATATTTATATGCATTAAATTGGATTTGCAATAGTGAAAGATATTTTAAAATGTCACACTAGTGAAGGTTTTGGTGTATTCAAATTTCAAACGAAACCATTGACTTTGGATTCTAAAATTATATATTAAATGGAATTTAGAAATTTCTTACATTTCTCATTAGAAAACTACTATTAGTTCCTTTATAGCCACACGTTCGTAATCAAATAATAATAATATAAACATATAATCTCATTTCATTGGTAGATTTGTGGGTAATATTTAAATTTAGTTAAGACTTTCTACAAACCTTACCGTTCATTTATATCGTTAACGTTCGTTTTATTAAAATAAAAATAAACTGTCACTATTGTTATTTATTTTATACTAAATCAGATCTAAACAAGTGACGAATCCATAAATTTTAAATAGGAACACCAAACACTATATAATAAATACACTAAAAAATGTTAAAAAAATATCTCGATGTTTCACTAACATTCACTACATCTGTAACAATAAAAAAATACCGACAATTTCTACATGATTTTTTTGTAATGTATATATGTAGATTTAAAAATAAAAAATTGCAGAAAATAATTAAATTATTAATATTTGGAATAAAACTTTTAGGAAAATCATTTGAAAAATTGAACCTATAACTTTATGGATTTAAGGGCACACTCGCTACACAAGAACTAAAATTTAGTTAAAATGAAACATTATTTAATATATATTGTAATCTGACACTTCAAAATTAATATAAAAATACAAAAATCATTTGAGGAGCACGTACCCCGACTCCTTTAATAAATTCGTCCTTGATGTAAACAATCTTAAAATTTATTAAAAAACACAAAACTTATCTAAAATGTTTTATTAGTTAAATCTCAAAATATTTATAATATGAGTGTCTACACGTCAATTTTAATCCATCACTATATTATTAATTAGGAATTTCAATAAATCTATCACTTGTAATAACCGAATGCATGAATAATTTTCAAAGAACTTGAATCGAGCGATTATAAGCTATCCATGGTATTTTTGAGTTAAATTTAAGTTGAAATATATAAAATGCAAAATTGGTTTTATGACGTGAGTGAAAGAAAGTATAATGCGTTTGTGTGTATTCTTTTTTGAATAATTATCCAACGGAAAATGACGGAAAATTAGGTAAATACTTGACGTCCGTGAAAACGACGTTATGTTTTGGTAAATCAGCTCTAGAATGACGCCACGTGTCCAGAGTAAATCTCCCGGATCCATACAATCTCTTCTCAGCTCCCGGCTTTAGATTTCGTTCCGCTTCTAAAACCCGTGGCCCCAAGTTTTCGGCCACGTTGGAAATATCTTCGTCCTGCGTGGCACATTTGGACCATCCCACAGCTTCAATTTGTCCACGTCATCCCCCCGCGTACTCTCTGCGATATCTTCTTCCATTTTTTTTCTTTAATTTTTCTCTTCCAATTAGTTCCGAAGAGAAAAGAAAAAAAGAAAAAAAACTGAAAAATCGGCCATTACCCTCTTTCTTCAACCTCTAGCCTCCTTGTTTCCGAGGCTGGTCAAGCAACTTCGTCACTGCAACTTTACTCGCAAACAACATAGAACGCGAAATTCAGCGATTTCTGAATTGGAGATAAAGTTAAGCTTTGAGATTTTACGTTTCTTCAGACCCTCTTTTTCCCCCACCTCCAGCCTCCAGATCGATCTGGAAGCTCTGATGGTGATGTTCTTCATACGCGGTTCTTTTTCTAATACTACTGCTGTTTTAATTCGTACCTACTCGTTCTTTTGATGATTCATACTTATTCTTTCATTTGCTTTTTCTTTGTTTCTTTGTTTTTTTTTTCAGTAATAATCAATAAGATTCTACATCAAGTTTGCATATGAGAAGTCTCTGTTTTTTATAGATCACTACGTTGATCTTTCAAGGTAATTTGTGGATCGGTCTATTGAGGTTAATGTCAGGAGATTCTCGGTTTGCTTCACTTTAGGGTTTGATAAAAAAAAATTCTTTTTTTAATTTTTTTTTTTATGGGTTCAGTCATGTTATTCACTTTCTTGCTGCTGCTAGGAATATGATTAATTGGTTAACGTCTGCAAACATTTGTTTTTCCTGTTCGTGTTATTCTTGTTTTTAATGTATAATGGTTAGGCTTTTAAGGTACTGTGGTTTTTCCAGGGAGCAGGCCACCATTGGATTTTGCGCCTCCTTGTTGGATTTAGAATACGCACTGATTCTGTCTCCAATCCCCCACCGTAGTCTGTGTGGACTTCATGGTCGTTTCCACTTGTTTAAGTTGAAGGGTGCCTTTGGGTTCTTGAACAACGAATAGAGTTATGTGCTTTTGTTCTGTTGATTGGAGAGTGATTTTAGATACTGGGAAACTAGAGTTTCACGTGCTCAAGCTTTCTGATTCTGATTGACGACAAGTGTCAACCCTGATGAGTGCTCATGCCGGCAGGCTGAGAGAGTTAAGAGAAACAAGTCATCACGCGCATGATGGTAATGGAAGCGTGAATAATGGGGTATCTGGCAGGGAACAGAGCCCGATTGAGGAAAATGAGTTGAAAGTCAATGGGTTAACTAGAAATACAGAGGATGGTCGAAAATCCACTGTCCATGCACAGGACATTCTGCAAATACAACAGCAACAGCAGCCTCAAGGATCTATGGTCTGCTGGGAGAGATTTCTACATCTTAGGTCTCTCAAGGTTCTGCTTGTTGAAAATGACGACTCAACTCGCCATTTAGTCACTGCACTGCTTCGTAATTGCAGTTATGAAGGTCAGTAAATTGGTCTTTCTCACCGTTTTCTACATTCATATGACTGGTTGTTTTCAGATGTGTGTGCGGACACATGTGTATATATGTATATATGTTTTAATTTAAAAAATTTGTGGTCTCAGACTCTCAAATTCCGCTATCATCTGACCTTCTCTGATACTGTAGTTAGGAAGTACTAATATCATTACACAAGCAGTTTCTATTATTGCGGAAGTACTAATTTGATGTAGCTTCTATTTTATTTTCTTTTGGAAAAGGAAACAATGTAGCTTCCATTTTCAAAAGAAGATCTTTAATATCTGCTTCCATCCATGGCTTCGAGCTGGAGTATTCTTGATGAGCTCTTTCTAGACCCAAGAGTTCCTCTCTGAGCTCCTTCTAGAGCTTGGAGTTTCTTATATTATTTTTTGTGCACATCCTGGACCTCAGTCAAGTACAAGTTGACAATTTTCTTTGTGTACTCTTCTTGCAAATAGCAAGGCACTTTAAATAATCCCGAAACATGTTGGTTTTTGTCAAGTTTTATTCTAAAATATAAACATATTGTCCAATTTATCAAGAAGAGGTCCCCTACGAGAAACTATCTACAGTTCTGGTTTCCTCAAATGTTTTTCATTCCATTTGTGTCCTATTCCATACTAGAAAGAGCACTAGCTGCTACAATTCATATACCTGCATGTCATTAGATACAAAACCTTTTGTGAAGTACTAATTTCATTAGCTTAGTAATGATTAAAAAGTTCTTGTTCTTCATTGGAAGCAATTTTTTGCCCTTACAAGTTTGAATTTGATTTTTGCTGTAACCCCATATTTAATAGCGCATAATTGTTTCCCTGGTTCCAGCATCTAAATTTTTGTACTAGAATTCTTACGTACAGCAGTAAGGGAAGTTGGCAATTGGCACGACTGGTATCTGGTTTGTAACTGACATTGTTGTCGATACTTTAGGTTGCCTTTGGGGGTGGGGAGAGGGGTTGTTATTATGTTGGTATTTTCTTATGTGTGCATGCACACATATTCTGGTTAGAAACCGTACTTTCATTTAGAAAAAGTGAATTTTAAATATAGATTATATATTTTTCATTTTTCTGTATAGTGTTAGGTCACCAGTTATAATGAAACATAGTAGGAAGGGAAATAAAGGAAAAGCATGTGTGCGTGGAAGCATTGCTTTCGTTGGGTCTGGCGACCATAGTTAATTAGGAAGTAAGAGGGGAATACGTGTGAGGGAAAGGGGAGGAAGGTGTCGGGTGATTTTGAGTATAGGGAGTCTTCTCTCGGTTGTGGGAAGAAGATAGTAATCTCCATTCTTGTTCTTCTTGTTCCATTTGATATTGTAACAGCATTTGGCTGATTTCTGAAGTCAATAAAGCTTTTGGAGTTGGTGACCTATCAGATAGCACTCATGGAAAACCATGTAGGAGTGAATTTAAGGCATCCTTTATTTATGAGCTATTCTTTTCCTCTAACGTATTTTGGTAGACGAATAGTTATGTGGATCCTATGTCTTTGGTTGATCTTTTAATATCCTTTCATCAATGAGTGCCTAGTTAAAAATAAAACATTCCTGTGTATGATCTGACTTTCATTTGTTTTATGTTTCTTTTGTCCTTGTCTGGTTTACCACCCTTTCTTGCTTGTCGACATTGTTAGTAATTGCGGCTGCAAATGGACTACACGCATGGAAGATGCTTGAAGATCTGACAAATCACATAGATCTCGTCCTAACAGAGGTGGTCATGCCCTGCTTATCTGGCATTGGTCTTTTATGCAAGATTATGAACCATAAAACGAGGAAGAATATACCTGTAATCAGTAAGTTTCTTGGAGTATCTAGTTTATTAAGCGTATTGCTCTCAAGTATTTTTATCTTTTTATGCCAGCTAATCTATTGGTTTTCTTAAGTTTTATTTCATTTAATTTTATACTTTGATGCTATATTCATGCAGTGATGTCTTCTCATGATTCAATGGGTTTAGTCTTTAAATGTTTGTCAAAGGGTGCTGTTGATTTTTTAGTGAAGCCCATTCGGAAGAATGAGCTTAAAAACCTTTGGCAACATGTTTGGAGAAGATGCCATAGCGTGAGTACTTTCACTTTCTTGTGTTCCTTCTTGATTGTATTCTATTGATTAGCTGACTTTATGACTTGTTATAGATGGATAAATATTGAAGAGTGAAGTACTTTTTAGTTTTTGTTGTCCTTTTAGCTAATTATCTATAATGAATGTCACTCTCCTTTCTTAGATCTGCCTGAATTTTTGCCGGGCGCATTCTCAGAGAATTTTGGCTCACATTTATCTTCTATGTACTAGGGGTATTGGACACTTGATATTTTCCTAGTAATTATGCGTACTGATATCTATTGTTTCTCTTAGTCTAGCGGCAGTGGAAGTGAGAGTGGCACACAGACCCAAAAATCTGTGAAGTCAAAAAGTGTTGAAAAATCAGACAACAACACTGGAAGTAACGATGATGAAGAAGAAGACAACGAGAGCATTGGTTTCAATATTGCTGATGGGAGTGATGATGGTAGTGGCACACAGGTATTGCATGTTTTTGTCAAGAGGCTAAGGATTGCTTTATATGCACGTGAAAGAGTGTCAAACATATTGCATCAAAGATAGTAGGGTCTCTCTCTAACTAGTTTTGGCTAAAACAAATGCTCTTTGAAAGAGTGGCATCATGTTTAAATAGTTGAATTGTTAGTATTCATTAGACGTTGATTGTATGGTCTTGTTTTATTTCCCTTGGCTATGTGTTAGCTACAGCGCTAGTTACTTGTTTGATTGTAGATTAGATTATCCAAGAAAAATTTCATTTTTTTTTCTTCTCTTACTTTTCAATTGGCTCTGTGTTGCTGATGTGGCATGTTATGCATTTCTCGATAATCAACCTTATGCTAGGATATATAGTTTTGAATAGGCTAAAATGACATATATAAAGTGGGTATTAGAGTGAACGCAATCACTCTATGATAAGACAAATGTATTTACTTCAACGCAATCACGCATGTGTTCTGATAAAACGAAGTAGTTACTGGAGCCTTTTGCTAACTAAAGCAACCTAGTGATTGAACCAGAAAACTTGGCCTTCTACCAGGCAAGAAATACTTCATTTTTTTCTTGTCTGTTATCTTTCTTGGGATCAATATCCTTCCCAGCATGCAATTTAATAAATAAGTTATCAACTATTTCTACATTGAAAGATTGGTTTAAAAGATGTGACCGAGTTTCAGTCTTGGAATTGTTAGGACTGCATAATTGTTTACTATCAATGATGGTTGGTGTCCTAAATTCTGAAGGTTTTCCAAATCAACTACAAATTGGGAGAAAAAAAGAGAGGTCATAAAGGATTCAAAGGGCATACCAAAAACAGTCCATACTATGGGGGAGCCAAACAACATGCTATATAAAAAGAATCTCCAAATTGGCTAATACAAATGTTCTTGGACCCTCATATAGAAGCATTAGACCTAGCAAATGACCAAATTTCGTCCCAATATCTTTCCAAATTCCTAAATGTTCAAAGTGTTCCCTAGCCAACAGTAACTAATATCCCTTTCTCTTTCTAGTTTATTCAAGTACCATCTTTATCTAGAAAAATACCATATTTTTGTCATAAGCTTATCTAAGGATTCCCAACTTTAGTGCCACTTCTCACTTCAATTAGATCAAATGCATTTTAACTTGTATAGTGCTCTTATCGTTGCCATTTTCCGTTAAGCGGGTAGCACTTGTTTTTCTGTGATAAGACGGGTCCATCCTTTAACCAGTTAAAGTTGTTCAGTTTGTTTGGTTGTTTTTTTTTGTTTGTTTTTTCTGGGTAGAGCGGGGTGGATATCTTCTTGCTAATTTCCATTTCTCTTTCTGCAGAGTTCTTGGACTAAGCAAGCTATAGAAGTTGAAAGCCCTCGACCGGTATCTGCATCAGCATGGGATCATAAACGTGAACGTCCTGATAGTACTTGTGCCCAAGTTGTCCACTCAAATGCTGATGCATTTGCCAATAATGCAGCAATTATTTTGACAGCAGGGTGCCAGGTGCAGAAAAAGCAACTGGGTATGCCTTTAAATATCTGAGTGTGTCTGAGAACTATACGAACTGTTAATGATACGTCTAATGTTTTTCCATTTCATTCTTCTCCAGAAACTGCTACCTTGGCTAAAGTTGAATTAGGCATGCACAGAAATCTAGATTTACAACTTGAACTCTCTACGGAGCATCCAACCAAGTTAGTTAATAGGAAACAGAACATCAGGCTTGAGATTGGGTCTAGTGGATTCAATGAGCAGTTCAACAAAGGACATCTGGACCTCAACTCTGAGAGCCCATCGAGCAAACTTAAGTATGAGGAAACAACTGTTACCGGTCTTGCTACCAATCTTACTGATTCCAAGATGGATGTCACTGTGTTTGAGGCACCGAGCTGCTATCCCAAGACCACAGACATTAAGAATAAAGATGTTACAGATTCAGAAGATTTTCCATCTCTTGAGCTTGGGTTAAAAAGGCTTAGAGGAGTTCAAAAGACGGGGAAAGCAGTCCAAGATGAGCGGAATGTTTTGAGACGCTCAGATTCTTCAGCCTTTTCTAGGTATGTGAGAAAATGGTCCATCCTTCCAAATATTGTTTCAAAATGTTGAGGCAATTCCTTTTTCACCAAAAAAAGTTCACTATCCATACAATCACAGGTACAATGCTGGCTCAAATTCTAACAAGACTCCAACTGGTAATGCTGGAAGTAACTCTCCACCTACTAATGGCTTAGAAGCTACAAATCAAGAGAACATGCAAGATGTTCGATCTCGTTCCAGTGGTAACCCTCCCAATCAATGCTCAAATGGAGACAGCAATAATATCGACATGGGGTCCACTACCAATAATGCATTTTCCAAGTCCGTAGTTACTAATAACAAGTCAGCAATGGGATCAACAGTCAACTGTTTGTACCCATCGGCAGCTTTCCACCCTGTTAAGAATGACAGTCTATCTGTTCCACAGCAAGCTGATAATGTTAATAATGTCACAACTGCAACAATGCAAGCTCAGTCTAATTCTGTGCACAGGGAATCTCAAATGCAGCAACTTTGTTACACGTATGATCCTACTCATCAGCTTGTCCACAATATGCAACGATTATCATCTGAGCATAATGATTTTTCATTAAAGAAAATATCTGCAGCTGCCACACATTGTGGGTCAAACAATGTTTTAAATGGTACTGTAGAAGGTAATGCAGCGAATTATAGTGTGAATGGTAGTGCTTCGGGCAGTAACCATGGAAGCAATGGCCAAAATGGTAGTAGCACTGCAGTAAATGCTGGAGGGCCGAATATGGAAAGTGACAATGGAGTTGGTCGAAGTGGGGATGCGAGTGGGAGTGGGAGTGGGAGTGGGAGTGGGAGTGGGAGTGGGAGTGGAAGCGGAAGCGGAAGTGGAAGTGGAAACAAAATGGACCAAAACAAAGTTTCACAAAGGGAAGCTGCCTTGACAAAGTTTCGCCAGAAAAGAAAGGAAAGATGCTTCCGTAAAAAGGTAATGCTACTCGGTCTCTCTTTTAGTCCAATGCTCTTTATATTTTGTTATTCCTCGTCATGTAAAGCTTTGGTATTCATATGTATAGGGAATTGTTCTATATCCAATCTGAGCACTAAGAGAAGCACAAATATAGACAGGGCTAAATACATATGTATATATGCTATGCTTGATTATATGCATATGCATCTCTATACATTTCAATGATCTCACATCAGATGTTTATTTATTACGTGTGACTGAAATGATTAAATATTTTTGTTTAAAGGAACTTCAAGAACAAATTACTTGTGTTTTTAATAATACAGTCCCTCACAGTAAATGCCAATGGTTTGAAGAAGATTCTAAATGCAGCATATAAATAGTTAAAATCAACCATCTCAAGAAAGTAATTGTCATTTTGCTCTTCTATTTCGGCCTAGATCAAAATTTGTGCAAAAATGATTTAATGTTCCAGCTAAGTGTTCGGCAAATTTTCATTAAATGTCAGTGTAAGAGAGATTGGCATGTGTTGGTGATATATAATTAAAATTGCCTTCAACCACAAGCTTAAGTTTTTGGGTGAATGGGTGGTTTAATAGCATGTATTCAACAAGCTTCACATACCTTTTCTATGATTACTGGTGCATATAATACATGCAGGATAGTAAAATGATATTTTTCTACAATAGCTGGTGTAATACACGATTAGTTACTAAAATGTTATGATTTGAGTCTGTGCTTCAGTAAGGATTGCGATATAATTTTATTACTGTTATACTAGTTAATTATTGAGACTTCAATGTTTTTGCAATTAGGGGAACTTTCTTTCATTGGTCATACGAGAGTTCATATGTTTCTTGCTCACCATTTCCTCATGTTTATTGATAATTTTTTAAGCACATTGAATAGTTGTACCTTCTCTGGGGCCGGTATATTGCATATTTACTTCATCAACGTGCAAGAAAGGGATTTTATTTGGAAAAGAAATTGTATTCCTGGGTAACTTTCTTGAGCCATGTTAGAATTACCAATGGGACTTTCTTCAAGTTGCCTTTGGAACCTCTAAATGGTCTCTCGTTACGTTGTGTCAATTGGAATCCTTGCATTTACTGCTATGCTTTTCTAAAGGTGTATCTTGCTTTAGATTCTGAGTTATTATTTTTAAGGAAAGTATGAGATTGTTCTTGTGTGTTTCTGTTGAGATGCTAGTTTTCTGCTAAATGGACTACTTATTCTTTCACAGGTCCGATACCAAAGCAGAAAGAGATTAGCCGAACAGAGACCCCGTGTCAGGGGACAGTTTGTGAGACAAAACACGAGCGAAAACACAAGCAATGCAGGAGATGGCTAAAGTCATTGCATTGTTTTGGTAAAAAGCAAAAAAGAAAAAGAAAAAAAAAATGGTTTGGTTTTCCCTTTAACAAGAAATGTCACCATGTGCATGTGGGAAAATAGATAAATTAGAGTGTACCATTTTAGACAGAAAAATGATGTCTTTACTTAACAATTCTAAATTAGACAGACAAAGCTGAACTGGACTCTGTTGCCAGTGGCTACTGGACTTCTAATTCAAGAAGGCCTTTTGCCTTTCTGCATCAGAAAACTCTATTTTAGTTTTGTATTTGGACACAATGTGGGTGTATTATTATTATTCATTGTTATTACCTTCATCTCTTCTTTCATACATAGCTTACTTGCCGTGGTTTGATTTTTTAACACAAACAGTAACTTTCTTTTTGTGCACTCTTCTTCTGCCATTGCCACCGCCATAAGGGGTTCAAATGTTGCACGAATGGCGAGTCGACTTTTGTGCAAGTACGTGACTAGTTTCGGCTCTCCTCTACACAGGTCTCAATTTCTCACATCATCTGACTACTACTAATGCTGTTCAAGTTATAGCTTGTATGTGAACTTTCATGTTCTTAATTTGTACATTGTGTACACTACTGATCAAATTATATTGGATTAGATTTTGTATAGTTTGGATTTTTTTAATAACAAAATATGATAAACCAAACCAAACACTTGATAAATGATTTTGGTCCCATTTATTAGGAATGAAGATAAGAAAAACTCAATTCAATTCGAAATCAAATTTGGTTTAGCTTTGCACACTCTAAACTCTACCACGCTACAGGCATGTGGTGATGTGGGTTCATTTTCTATATATATACATATTGATTTCCAAAAATATAGTGTTTGTTTTATGGAAATGTACGTCGTCTATCATTTATTATTATATATGGAAAATTGCGGAAACTAATACCAAAGATTAAAATTATATGTACGAATTTTGGATAACACATTGCCCCAAATGTACGGAATCGTTGGTTGGATTGGACTGCATGCCTTTAGGTAGATGCTTAGATTAGATATGAAATTGTTATTATTATACCTTTAAATAATTCAGAATGTAAAAAGAAAATGGACATTTTAACTTTAAAATATGAAAATGCTGCGATATAAATGTTCACAACTAGGGATGATCTATCGGTTGGTCGAAGTTAGGATTTTTTTAGAAAGAAAAACCAACTTTGAACTGGTCATAGTTGCTTTAGTAAAGTGCCAAACGAACCTCGATTTCGATGGATAAGGATTGATTAGTCTATCGGATCGATTGAACGCTTAAAATACTATTTGAAAATTTTTGATTTGAAACTTTTTGGCCGATTTTTTCTTCTATCCTGCTCATCTATATTCACAACCATGATTTGGTTATAATTTAACCTTTGTTTCTAACTCTATATGATAAAAAATTATAAGTACATGAATGTAAATCCATGTAGATCAAATCTTCTTTCTTTAGGTGACTCGAGGGTGTTAGTTAGGTGACTTGGGGTTGTAAAAAGACTATCAAAAGAATTCTTTTTTATTTAAACACTTCTTTGGTTTTTATATTTAAACTCTTCTAACAAATAGAGTTCATAATAAAATTTGAAATTGTTTTAAAACTTCAAGATTTACATAATAAAATTTGAAATTGTTTTAAAGCTTCAAGATTTACAAAGAATTTGCCACGTTAGCACAACTCATCATTTTTATACTATTTAACAATAAATTAACATAGAAATCAATTAGAACCATTTTCGAAATATGGACCAAAATATTACTTTTGAAACCTCATTAATCAAATAAATATTAACCTCAAATCCCAAGAACCAAAAGTATATTTTACATTCATTACTATAGTAATTATTGTACATATTTTTTGGGGGAGGAGTGGGGGTGGGGGTAGCAGAAAGGGACGACAATAACTCACCTTTGACATAAGAATGTAACGTTGAAAAGCAGAGATTTAGAGCTACGAATCATTTATCTACAACATAAAGGTTCTGAGAGAGAGATTTGGAATTACTAGAAAAGAACAAGGAGAATAAATTCATCTCAGCACAACCACCAACGAGTTGTTAAAAGAATGGTTCTTCTAACCTCCACGATCTGTAGACAGCAGAACGGTTCTATCATTCTTTTCTTCCCGTGAATAACCGTGGTTCCAGTCAATAGTGACATGACAACAATTCTGGCAATCATGAAAAATAACAATTAGAAAGTAGAAAATCCCAACATTTAGTAATAGAAAGAACGTTAGTTTTTTTAGTATAACAACTTAAGATAAAAGATCGAACTTTATACCTCCAGGATGGTGGGTCATGTACTGCTGAGCTAAACTAACTTTTGCTTAGAAAGAATGTAGTTATGGACACTTGCTCTAAATTTTATTCCAGCTTATTTTGAAAGAATCGGAAGTTTCACTCTCTAATTTCTATGCCTCCCTACTCTACCAATTCACATTCAAGAGTGGTTGAGTTTCGAAGAGTTAACCCTGTTTCCTCAAGTGTTCTTACTATGGTTTGCATATAATTTCTATGCCTCCCTTCCTCATATCTTTAGACTTGAATATAAGAGTTAAATACACCAAATTCAAGAAAAGAAAAACGTTTCAACTAATTTTATAGGCCCCGTTTTGTACCCTTGATTTTTGGTTTTTAGTTTTAAGCTTACAGACACTCCTTTCCTTCCACCTCCATAAGTTTCTTGTTTCATTATGTACTTTCAACCTATGTTTTTAAAAACCATACTAAAATTTGAAAATTAAGTAAACTATTTTTTAAAAGTTTATTTTTGTTTTTAGATTTTGGCTAAGAATTCCACTCTTGTACTTATGAAAAAGAGTACAACAAGAAAATGAGGAAATATAGGCTTAGTTTTTAAAAAATGAAAAATGAAATGGTTACCAAACAAGCCATAGTTTTCAAATTTTGGCTTTGGTTTTTTAAAACATTGATAAAAATAGATAAGAAAACAAAAAATTTGAGGGGTGTCTATAGGATTACTTTTCCAAAACTAAAAGTCAAATGGTTACCAAACAGCCTAAATTTTTTATTTAGAAGCTTGAAACGGTACACTTAAGTTGTTAATTTTTCAATTAGAAGCTTGATAGGCCTTTTCTTTTTTACCAAAATGAAGAAGCAATAACTTACTTCGATTAAAGCCGAACACCCTCTCTTTCTGTTTTTCTGATCAATCAGCCTTCTTCAATAGACTCAAGAGAACACCAGTGCTCAGACTTGTTGCGACAAATCCAAGAGATGCCTCAGTTGGAACGTGGAATCCTGCATGGAGAGTGAGGTCAATGAATACTCGAATTTTAAAATGTATGTGTCATAACAGATTTGAAATTTCAAATGGACACAAGCGTGCTCACCGAAGAAATCAAGGATCATCTTGCTCCCAATAAATGCTAAAACAACGCCAATGGAAGGCTGGAAGGACATTGAAAATATGGAGAAAATTTCCTTCAGTGGACGTTTATAGGAGAGCAATAACTGAGCCATTTGTAAGACTTGGAAAACACCAAAAAGGCTTGCAGAGTAAGGCCATAGTATTTGTCCACAATTATATGATCACCAAAAATATTTTCGAATTGAGTTTTCAATTTCACCATTTTATTTAAATCAACCGAGTCCTAAAGTGGACGTGCTTCAAGAATGTCAAGGGCATTTGGAGCAGGAGTTAGTTATTATAGTTATATGTTAATACAATTGGATAATAATAATTTATGTTTGGGGTATAAATTATTTTGGTTTGAGTTAAAATAGTATTTGTTTGAAGTGTAAACTATTTTAGTTTGTAAAGTAAATAGCGAATATTGGAGCAAAGAATAAAAAAATGATGAAGGTAAAATAGTAAAAATTGTAGCAAAGAATAAAAAAAAATGATGAATGTAAAAATAGGAAACAGAAAACATTGTAACAAAGGAGATTTTGAAATAATAGATTATACCTAATTGAGGACTACAAAATAATATTTACTATAGCATCCACCAAGTAAGAGAAAAGTGAGATACAAGAATGATAGAACTTGACATGCTCTTCATCTGTTTTACGTCTAAAATTTTACCTGTAAGTACTCCAATTCTGACATCCCATCAGCTACAAGAATGAATAGGGACCGCAAACCTGTAGCACACAAAAATGGTGGTCATTATGCATCTCCAAAAAATTTAATGAACAACTGGATACATACCAAAGTTCTCAACTTGTTAAAGGAAACAAATGAACAATAAATACAGTATCCTGACACATCTTCCACGATAGATCTTTTGATTTAATGTTTCCTTTTCAAGAAAAGAAAAAGAAAAAGATAGAACTTTCCAATTTAACTACTACGAAAACTCTTGAACCCATTAGCCACTAATGTTCCCATATTTAATATTTGAGCGAGTCATTAGATCAAACAAATGTTGGCAAATTATTTAATGATTGAAGTGATGTAAAGAAAAGAAGAAGAAAATCAATTTCAATGTTGTTAGGATCCATTTATCCAAGAGGTTAATTCGAAGAAGGGTACGTTACCTAAAATGGCAAAAAAATTTGACGTAATTACTATGAAAGGGTCCCTTGTAACACCAAAAACAGCAGGTATTGAATCAACCTAGCACCATGTTCAAGAAAATAAAGGTTGAATGAGCATTTCCATAAACTAAAAAGGTGAAGTAAATAACATCCTGATGCATATATAACATAATTGAGTCATGTATAACGTACTGCAAATGCTATATCACTGAGCTCAATAACAGCTACGGTGAGCAGTAAAGGTGTTGCCTGTCCAAAATGTTCGAGACCTGTTAGAAATCATGTCAAATTTAAGTTTACATGACAGATTTATAAGCTTCCAATAGAACAATGTGACATGCTTCTCGATAAGAATCTTCTCTTATTTCATGCTCAACATGAGGAAAGGTCATCAATGGTATTCCTAAAAGCTACAGTAGAGTCTATCATAACTTACTTTCTTCACACCCTCCTGAAGTGTAAAAAAGTGATTCCCATCATAGGTTGCTGCAACAATATAACAGGGAAAGTAATATCTAACCATGAGCATAAAAAGAGAAAAAAATAACCATTAAAAGAGAGAGAGAGAGAGAGAGAGAGATACAAATGTCCCGTTTGAGAGTAAGCCGACCAAATAGACTGGAAAAGTAACACTTTCATACACTGTTTAGTGTTTTCCTCATATAACTAAAAAACATTTCAATTATATTGCATGAAAATTTTCTTTTCCTGTTTATTTTTTGATAAATCCTCTTAATAATATCTTCATGAGTTACCTAAGCAAATATGGACTGTGATTTAAGGAAAGTTGATCATCATAGTAATGAGGTTCGCCATTTTTCATGCAGCAAATATACAAAAGTTGCAAAGGAGTCTACTTTACTTCCTCTGAACTAATAAATGTGTTAAGAAAATAGAATAAATGATCAAGCACTTATCACGAGTACATACTCCAGCACAAAAACAAATATACTCTAATTTCAAAATACCTGTAACAGGAATTAATTTTTGGCACGTCTTTACTACAAAGTTGTCTGATAGATCGCCGTCATCCTCTTCATTGCTCGCAAACAGCTGCAGAATTCATGATACATTTAAGCTAAAAGGTCCTAATAATTGATCATCAGAAAACATATGGAAATTTAAAAGTAAAAAGTTTAGAACAAAAACCTGAAATGATGAGAATAGAAGTATAGCAGCCAGAAGCAGGTTCACAGCCTCAAATCTCTGAAATAGTAGATACAATTCTCAGATAGACTATATGAGCAAACTGGAATACAACAGGAAGAAAAGTTACCTGCAGAGTGGCTGTTCCCAGAAGTATGATTGTTAGACGAAAGACAATTGCACCAGAAATACCATAAGTAAGCACCCGATTCTATATTTTAAAACCAACAAATCATCAACATGCATAGACATTAAATTATTCAGGAAAGCAAAGTAATTGCAATAGTTTGCATGCTGACTAGCAATTTAGTTTTGGACAAACTTAGCACCTGATACTCCGTTGGCACTTTAAAGTATTTGAAAATCAAAACAAAGACAAAAAGATTGTCAACTGACAAACTTTGCTCCAGAAGATACCTGAAAATTGTCGTAAAATCAGACATTGACAGAGCATAAAGGAGTAAAATAAAGTGAGGAGTTCTACAAATACAAGGTAAGGTATGTTTGGATCTTCCAAATCTCTACATTAATGTTACAGACTACAAAGTTCAAAACTAAGCTTGTACCAATACGAAATGTGTACATGCGCTCTTGTCCTAGATAATCTGCACAGTTCTCCTTAAAAGCTAAGCATAAGCCACGAATCCACGAACCAATGTAACCAAAACAGTATGGGACTTGGCAGTGCAAGTCGCATTCTGCATAATGCTTCCCTGTACGACATTTTTTATTCCCCAATTACCAATGAATTTATAAATCGTATTTGATTAGGGTCAATCTCATTTGTCATCCTATCAATCAGCTTGCTAAAGGAAAATGACAGACAACCGAAGAAATCGTCTGTTTACTGGAGAGACGATTGTAAAATGTAGTATGTAACATACCCGGCAAAAAATTCAGATGCCTTGCCAACTCCATCTTTCAAACCCACCCCAATACCAAATGCCACGGCAGTAGCAACCTAGAACAGAGAATAAACACTAGCAAAACAATTAACAACGAACAGCCATACTGTTTGATTACATTAAAAAATTAAAGCCCAGCAAGTGCTTACACATAGAGCAACATTTCTAATAGAAGAAACTTTACTTTCAGGCCCCTCAATCGTTCCTCGGACGGAAGACGTCCTATTGGCTTCTGCAAATTCGTCTCACTGTTACCATATGATGAACAAGTAACCACAATTGAAAAATGCCTCGCTATTATCCACCTCTAATTGAAACATACATGTACGAATATCACCATTAAACTTGAAGAAGAAAAATCTCGCGGAAACACTCACTGACCTGCAGTAGACGGATCGCCTTCCCTCTCGATTCGACTGGAGCATCGAACCAAAGAGCGTGGAGAAGGATGGCAGTTGAGGATAACTACGAATACGAAAGCATACATTACTCAATCAGATTACGCCGATCTTCACAGTGGATAGAAAAGGGAAGAGTTGAACCTGGGGAAAATTGAGGAACGTGATTGTGGACAGCCTCAACCCATGTTCGAGGATGAAAATGAGGATGTGATGAAACCTTAGGCCATGGAGAATCGAGCTTCGAAGAAATTTGAAGGCCGTTGTGGATGATTGAAGCCATTTCCACCGCTTCGAATAGCGGAGACTGAGGACTCACTATATCTTATCCATATTTTTTTGTTCTTTGGAGCTTCGTTTCAACTTCAACGTGATGCTGAATTGTCATCGTAAGACTAAGAGGTCAATTAAGCCGACATGTCGAATCACAGTATGTGGTACGTTGTATCGTAATCGTATCGTATCCGTATGTGCGCTTCAAAGTATATGTGATTTCCTCGGGAGCCACTAGGAACAACATACAAGCATTTTAGATCCAATATTCAGCCTGATCACCTGTGAAAGAAGTAAATTGATTATTCAAATCTATCCGCTTCAATCAATTCTCGTAACTAAGAATGCAAATCCAAGTGAGATTTGTATCCCAATACAAAATCCTATGCAAACATTTTTTCCACCAAAAAAAGAGCACTCAAATAATAAATTATCTATGGACTCAACTCTACTGATACACGTAACATTGTCATTAGGGACATCATAACATCGTTGTTTGACACGATGACGATTCTACAACCAATTACGACAACAGGTCAATAAATGAAATAAAGTATATGAATGCCACCCAAAACCAAATGAGGCTAGCTAAGGCACTAGTACACGATGCTTGTGCGTAATGATTGTCAAGCAATAGTGGTCGAAAACAATAAGAGAACAAAGAGGGCGTTAGGTTACATTCTCATCCCTCCAATACTAGTATGATGTACTTAGTGATCCCTAAAGGTAGAAGGTCAATTCCAAATCCCATCAAGCCTTGATATGAAAATTAGGTAAAAAAATGACTGCATTTAGAGGACGAAGCCCCTTCTAACCAAGAAGAATGCCAAACTGAATAGTGTTCATTAACAATGGAAAAAATGAACCATTGGCCACAAACTATCTCGAATGCAAATAATACCCCTCCAACACCAAAGCAAACACATAGTTCAAGTCCTAACCACTTAAATACTTCAACCACACAAACTATACACCTTTACCTAGTAAACCCACAAATACTCACATGTTGAAACACAACAAGCCACATAACTTCATGATAACAACAACGTTACCAAATGAATGTGGCGAATACCTATATCACCTTTACATACGTAGAAAATAAACATATGCTCAATTAACATTAACCCCTCGACACTACCTCTAAATAAAAAAGTGAAACGAATTATCAAAATCATGATCAACAACAATCAAACATAACAAAAAAAAAAAGTCCAATAGACTTGAAAGCAAAAGAAAAAAAAAACGAATAAGTTGCAATTGACCAACGTAAAACAATGCCTAATAGACTGATTCCTTGCATAGTTAGTAAGTATCTCAAACAAAGGAAAAAAAACCAACATACGAAAGCTTTCCAAATTTATGAGGTAACCTAAACTACTAAACCCCATAAAGTGACAATGCTAACACAAAATATCAAGCTCTCATTAACAAGGGCAAATAACTCCTTAAACATTCCCAAAACAATTCACACACACAAGGGAATTGTAGTTTGTGACATTCAAGATCACCAAATCATTAACAAAACGTAAATGAGCGGGCCAAATATGATCACAACAATAAAGAAAACGAAAGAAGAGGTGAAAAATTAAAGACATCACTTTTATGACAATCACAATGTTATCTTCTTGTCTAACAATTCTCCTAAAAATCATCCCTCAGACTTAGATGAATGTTGCAACTTTTACGTAGTGAAAATGATTATTTGAAAAATTACAACAAGAAATTGATATATAAAAATTGCATTAAAATGATATTTTAATAAAACACAACAAAAATTTATGCATTAGTACAGTTACAAAATAAATAAAATTACATTACTATATAACATATAGTTGATGGAAAGTGTAGTTGGATAAAATCTCATGAATCAATTTAGTATATGGAATAAAATCATAAATTATAAGTTTTATAAATCATTAGAACTAAATTATAAGTTTGTACAAAATTTGCAATCTAACCCATTTTCTCTTATTCAACTAAAACTAGATGGGAAGATGCATATTATTTTTGGAAAGAAATATGGACCAATGAAAAGCCAGCACGTAGACATATGAAAGGGAAATATCCCCGATTCTCATTTGGATGCGCATTTACATTATTAGCCCTGCCATTCGCATCCAAGATGTGAAATATCTGACCAAACCCAAAAAACGAATAGAAAAGCTGTGCCCTCTCTTTCACGCGGCAATCCCCTTTGCAGCTTTCGTGGTTCGCAAGCAGCTCCGATTAGGTTTCCGGTCTCAAATCTGCTCCTCCAATGGCCACGGTAGCACCCGCAGGACTCAATGACATTAACAATAGCAAGAATCCGCTTGGAGAAAACCCTAGTCAAACCCTAGAAACGACGATTTCTTCATCTGCTCAGCCTCCTGCCGCCGTTCCGCCTTCGTCAACCGATGGCGGGTCATCCAAGGAGGGGGATGAATCGAAATGCTCCAGTAAGCCGTCGGCTGAAGATGACGGTGCCCCGGTTTCTGATGTTCAGAGGAAAATGCGCCGTGCTGAGCGTTTTGGGATTTCGGTGCAATTGTCTGAAGAGGAAAAGCGTAATTCTCGAGCGGAACGGTGAGACTATTTCTTGGTTATCGGTCTACGCTGCATGTATGTGTTCGTTCTTGTGTTGTTGCGTATTTGAATCTATTTCTCTTGGGGGATCAAGGGCTTCTTCCCAGTTATTTTCCTGTGCTTGCATTGAAACTATATGTGTTTATCTCTTTTTACCGACAAATATAGTGATAACTAGTCACGGCCACTGGTACAAATATTACGTTACTCTCTCGCAAACTGCCGAGTAGGGATTTTAACAATCCAAAAAAAATTCTTGCACCTCCCGTCATATGTTGGGTCGATGGTTTGCTTGTGCAGTTACGAGGTGATTTGGATCTTGTAGATTGTGAACTTCTGGAGCATATCAGACATGTATCGTTAGTTTGTCTGATGCTTCGGTTTTAATGCTCTATCTAATTGTTTGTTTATATTCGGGTAATGGTTTGAAGTTCTTATCGGAGTGGTATTGGCGTTCTCTGTCATCTCGTTTCAATAATTATAATATTCACCCTTTTCTTTCTTTTCCAAGTTATGCTGAGAGTCATATTTCTCTTTTATTTTTCCTTCAAATATCTTCAATGTTGATTCTTGGGGATGATTGCAGGTTTGGTATGGGTACCACAACTAATGGATTGGGAGCATCTAACAAGACAGAGGAGGTGAAGAGAAAGGCTAGAGCTGAGAGGTACTTTTGATTGAATTATGTATTGATGGCTCACCCTGTCAAAGGAATTGTATTTATAGTCTTTTACTTGGTTAACTTTTCTTTCAAACTCTTGCCCCCTTATTTTTGGTCTTTTAGATTTGGGCTTTCTGCATCTGTGACCACTGATGATGAGGCAAAGAAGAAGGCTCGTCTTGCTAGGTTTTCATCAACATCAAAGCCAGACCCTCAGGAGGAAGAAAAAAGGAAAGCAAGGGCAATCAGGTAGTGGGCTTGGTTTTTTCTTTCCCTGGTTGTGGCTAATTGAAAATCCTTCCAGTTCTATCATCTGTGGTTCATAGAAATCTTGTATGGAGTCCATAAACATTAAAATGCTATCTAACATATTGTTTTGTTTTTCCCTCTATTTTCTGCATGAAGGTTTTCTAATCCAACACCAAACTCTCTTACACAAGTGGATGGGAAAGGAAACGTTGAGACGGTAATGTTATGCTATTGTTTTAAGTTGATTTTGCCATCATGTAAGATTTAGGAAACAGTAGTGTGTTACTAGTTTCCAATGCTCTTGTTCCCACTGATGATTCCTATTGTTTGTAAACAGATTGCAGATGTTGCAGGCAAGTCTGGAGGTGGTGCCTGAAAAGAACATTCCCTTTTGATGGCAAGATGGCTTTTGCTTGTAAATTTTTTTTTTTGTGGTTCGTGTCCCTCTCTCCTTTTATTTTATTTTATGTTTTTTTTTTTTAATTTTATAATTTCATTTTAAAGTTTGATTGGCATTCCGTCTTCAGATTTATATCTTATCCATATCTATATTGTTTCTTGTTATACCTGTGTTATTGAGTCTGATGATTGACTTATTTCTCTGGCAGGTCTAGTATCCTGGCTAGGATTTCCCGTAATGGCTTCCATACCCTTGTGCATTCCTTTATAATGTTATCTAGTTCAAAAGTCTTCCATTCTGAGGGCAGATTTCATACTGCGAGGTGCTGTACTATGTGCTGAAGTGAGACAGGTTCCCTAGATTCAGTTGTCAGGATAATAACGCTCTGGTTAGTTGTTATGTAGTAGCAAATACCTCCCTACGTCAAACCTATATTACAAGTTTTTTAAAGAATATCAGAAATTTCTGAAGTTTTTAGCCCTCCAATGTTCTGGTTATCATCTTCAGTTTGTAACTCCCTTGTGATGACAAGTTGGATGTTCATGATATCATTTGAACGGCAGTGTTAAGTTTCCATGTGCATTGGGTACTAGCTGATTCTGACCGGTTGAAATTTACTAACTTGTCAAATTGCCCTTTAGGATTAGAAAGTTAACATATCTTGCTTTTCTTTTAGTTAAATATCACTAGGTTTTTAGTTTCTAACTATAATTTAGTTTGGATTTTTATGTTGTTTCTTTTGAATGATAGGTTTTTACTTCGCTGACTGTAATAGTGTAAGACTAATGGCAAAATTTCAATATTAGTAAACTTGCATGTATTTCTTTTGCTTTTATTATCCAATCACTTACGTTTAAGGTTTGGTCTCTTTATATGATGCCAGCACGTCTCATCTAATGGAATTACTTATATTACTTATCATGGGAATGACTGCTACACTCTTTAGATGCCTAGTTTTACTATAACCTGCAGAATGCTTCGATAAGAATGGCCATGCGTTGAATGTTATTTAGAACTGCCGTTCAAAATGTCATCATGAAATAATAACTCCAACTTGTGTGAGAATAAACTGAAGATAAGTTTTGGAAGGGGAAGAAATTATCAATTCCATTGGTAAGTGGTCGTGTGGGAGAAGCTGAATTCTCTCTTCTAACTTGGGAGTTCTCTGATATTCTTGTTTGGTAATATAGGATAGGGCGTCTTTGGAGGTATTTGTTGATCTCTTAAAAGTCTGTATCGAGGTCTGTAGCCGAGAATGGATCATACTCAAAAAGGAGGTTTCTCGTTAAGTTTTTGCTGTTTCTTTCTTCTTTTCCTTTTATCTTTAGCAGCTACATGTATTTAGTTTCTTTTGGATTTTTGGTTGGATGTAATGGTATGGAAGGACCGCAACATTTATTGAGGGAATCAATATTTTGATCAAATTTTCTTTTGCTACACACACCTCTTGCTCCTTGCAAACAATTACCAGAACGAAGTAACAATTGTAATACCAACGAGATATATGGCTTGTTCTTGGATGAATCTATTTGCTGCATTTTTAGGAATCTCATTTTGTAGTTGGTTATGTTCTTGGGCCTGGAGCTTTAGCTTTGCAGAGGAGAACATCAATCTGGTATGTTTGTGTTTTTAGCTTCTCTATTATAACTTTTACTGTTATTCAATTTCATATATAATTGATCCTTGGAATTATTGAGTATTAGTTCAGTGATATACTAGACTAGACCTATCATTGTTAATTTTTAGGGTTCCATTAGAAATACAGTTCAAGTTTATATCTAATTTATAGCTTTTATAATATTTAAATCAGTTAGACTAGACATCTTCGAGATACAAAATTGAAAGTTAAGGAGCTATTAAACACAAAACTGAAAGTTTATGAACACCACTTGTCAATGTTTGAGGAATAAATCGGCACAACCCTCAAAGTTGTGAGACCAAACTTATTAGTGCCAGTATTTTCTTGCCTCTGGCTGTTGGTTCTGAAGTTAATAGACAGGCTAAATAAATATGATTTGTCATTGTACTTTTTACTTCATTCTAGCTCTTTGGAAATTCTGAATGTTAATTAATCATACATCTTGTCATTACTGTGACCTTTTAACTTTTAAAAGATCAAATTTAGTCACTTTTTAAGTACATTATATGTTTAATACCTCTCTGCTATCATAGCAGGCAGGTTGTCTTTGGTAAAACTTGTTTGCACAATGAATTATCATATACTAAATCATATTTTTTTCCCAGCATTGTAGAGTTCTTTCTTATGGGTAGGTGAATATAAATAGTGGGGTTTTCAAGTTTGAGGATGAAAATAGGCAGCACCTAATTTTGTAGGGACGCTAACACCATTATTTTTTTTTAATTTTGTGGACAAAAGGTTAATAGGTTAATAATTGTAGGTTTTTTTTTATAAACTTGTTCTTTTTACTCAAATACACACAGTGATCTTCCTTCACTTTGTTTTTATTTTCTTTGCCATTTTTATTTTCTCGCCATCTCTTTTCTCCACTCCTTCCCTATCTTGCTCATTGGTATGATTAATACAAAAAATTACTTACAATAAAACAAAACAAAGAAAAAAAGATGAACTAGGGATCCTGTGTTGGTTTTTGGTGAGGAAGGGAAAGAGAATGGAAAGAAAAATGTAACTTCTTGAAAAACTTGTTTTTCAAAAAACCTTTTTTTATTTTAACTTTTTGACAAAAACGGTGTAAAACATACTTCATAATATCTGGTGGTAGTCAAAAACTCTAATTTTTGGAAATTGACTTTTTTCTGAAATTAAGTACTTGTACGTTCCAAACACACCTTGAGCTTGAGGGCAGAAAATTTATTTACTCAATGAAAGAAGGGTAGGAAATTTTGCTTGTCCTTGAAGGATAGGAACTCTTTCTTTAGTCTTGCACAGTCTTGAAATTTTTTATTCGACGTTTAGTCTTGCTCTCACTTGTGCTTGTGTTCTTTGTTTCAAAAATTTGATCTCATCTCTTTTTAGAACAGTTTCCTCCAGATAAAATTTCTAATTTTTATTGGTATTATAGGTATGTGCGTATGTAGGTATTGTATGTGTGTTTATATATTATATATAAACTCTTTTAACTTTTTTGCATAGTGATCTTTTAAAAAAAATATTTGAAATCTTTCGATTGCATGACTATAATATCCTCCCTTTTCTAGGTAGAAAACACTTGTGTAAGGTTTACCGACTTGAAGAACTTGGTTTCTTGTTTTAGGGTTCTAAATTTGGTTTCAAACTGGTTCCAAAATTTTCTGTAGGCTTTTTAAAGTTTATCTTTCTGGGTAGGGAACATGCTTGGTTTTAAACTTGTTTTGTAATTCCCTCTTTATGGGGTTAAGACTGGAAACACATTGTGCGATTTGGAAGTGAGGACTGAAATTTGTAGATGGAAAGAAAAGAGAGGTGAAATTGGCCTTTCAGGACTGTACAGGTAATTTCGTATTGATGATTGTCAACAAAAGGTTATTTGATTTTAGGACCATTTGGAGTACCAATAAGAAATTTACGTTTGAGTTATTATAATTCACATGAGTACCAAATATAATAAAATCGGTGTATAACTATTATTAACATACAATTAAGTATAATAAATATTATTTCAAAATGTTTACTGTTATAGCTCATTGCTGTAGTATGGACAAATTGCTTCGATACGCTATGTCAAAACAGTAAAGAATTCGTGGGGATTGAGTTTCTCACATCAATTTGTTTTTTTCTTTTAGATCTTGTACTTATTTTCTGCCCACAGAGACACGGTTGCCCTTCACCTTCACCCAAAGCAATAAAAGGGCAAAAAACCTCCGTGATTGTCACGGATTTAAATGTTGACGGTACCATGACACATTGGGTTAATAAACTCACGAGCCATTTTTGCCGTACCTTCTAATTGTTTTGTCATGTCATATCTGATTTCACTCCCAGTATTCTTTAAAAAACCTAAGCTTTTTTTTCCCACCAAGATTATGGATGTAGTCCTTATCTAGGAGATGTTTAGAATAATAAATTAGTTACTATGGTTAGAGGTATATTTGAGTTATAATAGTTTGTGTTTGATTGGAGTGTAAATTATTTTAATTTTGGTTATGATAGGATATGTTTGAGAAGGAAATATCTAGTAATAAATAAAAAATGATGAATGTAAAATGTTAAATTTTTTAGTAAATAATAAATATTTATCAAATCAGGGTTTTGAAATATTTTTAATGTAGTTAATTTGAGAATGCAAAATAATATGTACTGAAGGAAGAGATTATTATGGTTTAAGGATAGTCTTTTCCATTGATCTCTTAGTTTTTAAGTTTTAGAATGTTGTAAGATTTTAATCTAGTTCTTAGAATTTAAAATGATACCAGATTTGAAATTTAAAAGGATTTTAGCAATTCAAATTCGAGGATAAAATTTTAATATTTTTGAAAATTTAAAGATCAAATAAAGACTAGGTCAAAATCTAGAAACCTAAAATATATTTTCATGTAAAAGCAAAATATAATATATTTTTATGTCAAAATCAAGCAAAACATACGTAAAAAATTTCACAATATGTAGAGTAAGAGCTCAAACTTCATACATATAATTTTATATCAGTTCATATCGGCCATTTCTTTATATTTTGATTCCGCATTAAACTTTTGTTTTCAAATTATTGGTATTCTATCTAATTCTAAGATCCAATTGAATGCAAATGAAATTTTATGATGAAGTTTATTTTTCAAACCTTTATGATGAAATTTGGAATCTTCAGGTTCAGTAAAGTGTAAAACCTAACCAATAAGTAATAATTATGAATAAATATAAATAATAAATTAAAAAAAGCAACATACTCCCAAAATATTTATATAAAAAAGAAAAGAAAGTACAAAGCTATTCTCTATCTTTTACCTTAAGACCTTTTGTCCCATTCTTGAGGCCTCCTTTTATTAAATGAAAAAAAAAATCTTAACCTAAACATTCAAATTATTATATATTTATATATAATATAATGTTACTGCTTGAACCATTAATCTCTTTATTTCTTTTATTATTTTTTTTTTAAAAAAAAGTTAAAATAGAATAATTTAATTTACATACTCAATATGGCTTTCATGTGATTTCTTCTCTCAAATGAGCTTTGGACATTTCCTCTTATGTGCTTCAGAGCATCATGAACTTCTGTTGCCCTCTCATGGATTTCCTTCATCTTCATCGCTCCGGTCTCTGAATTCGCCACTGGCGCTGCTCCGGGTACCGATTCTGCCAAGTTATCTATGTAATGTTCTCTCTCGTTTACTTCTACTGAAAAACTTCAAACAATTAACAAAACAATGGTGATCGCGATTAGGCCCGAGATTAGGTTAATTCATGTGTAATGTGTACAACTTTGGAGTTTGGGAGGGAATTTTAGTACCTTTGATCTTTTGTGTGAGGGATTTCAGAGGTATGTTTCGGATCGATGTAGGAATTGTTCGGAGATTCGGAGTTGGGGCTTGAATTGAGTCGATATGGGGCATTTCGATTAGGTTTCTTCTCATCGTGCGGTTTGGATGTGGTAATATAAAGAATTTTCTGGCATTGATTTTTCGGAATCGTTGAAACAAGTTTATCTGATTTTGATTCTTGGCTTTCTGTTTCCTTTGAAGGTGAGGAATTTGTGGAAATTTCTGATGCAGTTGAGGTTACTGATGTTGAAGCATTGTTGAGGGATTCAAGCTTCTTTATCAAGAGTTTAAGCCTCTTCTCAGCTTTGTTTCTTAGCTCTGTTTCCTTTCTAATCTGATTCTCCAACTTTAACAACTTCACAACAACATAAAAACTTCAAAATCATTACACGATTGAAAAAATGTAGAAGCAAAAACAAGTATACGATGTGACATTGCCTATTTCCATGAGATTTAGACATTACCTTTTCCCCCATAAGCTCGGCCTCTTCTTTGGCTGATCTCGAAGCCTGTCTTTCTGCCAGCAATCTTCCTCTTAAGCACTCTAAAGTTTTCAAACCCTTTTCAACTTCCATTTTATTTCCACTGCAAGCAAATCCTTTTCACTGTCAAAGATTCTAAACCCACAAAAAGAGAGGTAGAGATCAGAAAGAGAGAACCCACCTCCATTGTATATCTTCCTTGCAAGTAGCCATCATTTTCTTTGCTACTCAGTACTGCGGCAACCTGATATATTTACCATTAGAGCAAGTTGTAAGCTTAAAATGATTGAAACTGCTATAAGAAATGAAATTGAAATCTGGGGAGAGAAGGGATTTAAGAAATTTGAATTACTTGTCTCGATCTTGGAGGGGAGATTCGGTGTTGGTTGAGAAACAAAGATGTTGTAATCAGTGTCAGAAAACCCAAAGCCTTGGCCTCTTTCTTATAATAAACCAAACCCTCTGGCTTTGTGACAGTTGTTCATCCTTTCTAATTCCTAGAATTTAAGCCCTTTATTTATTATTGTGCACTTTAAAAGCCCATGCAATTCTTGTCCAAACCCATAAATTTTACTAAACATGACATTGAAATTTGTTTGCTTTTTAAAAAGAAAAGCTTTGGTGGTTGAAGTAAAACAGACTTTCTAAAATAATCAAAATTTTGTTTTACTGTTTGCACAAACTTTATGGGTTTCTTGTGAAGCTAAAAACTTCACATAAACCATGATTATTTAATCAAAACCTTGTTGGATATGATGAAATTTGTTAATGTTGGAGGTGATATTTCTCTTTTTCATAACTAGTCATATTAATATAAAATTTAGTTTGATTCTCTGATATTAAAAATGAGGATAAAAAATCATTTTGTTACTAAAATTTCATAGAAACAACAATTTTGTTCGGTATCTTTGGTTTGTAGGGTTTTAATTGATGCACTTTTATTTTACAACAATTTAATCCAACTTTATTGTATCTCTAAATTTTATTGTGTAACGATGTAGTCTTTGTACTTGAAAATTTGTATCAATTTAGTCTTGTGGTAAAACTTATTGTAAAAATTTAATATAATTTCTTGCCTAAATAAACAAACTAACTAATTAATTAGAGACTCAATAATTAACTTTTTAAGATACAAAATCTATATCATAAATTAATAAAAATAAAATTTTGCATTAGTTTTTTATAAATCGGATACTAAATTATTACAAATTTAAATATTGTTTATCAAAAGTAGTTTCATACCATGGTAACAAACCAAAGTTGAGATTAAATGGTTATTTTATAGAAATTTGGATCATAAGTAATTTTAAATCAAAACTTAGGAATCAAAATTGTTTTTAAACCTTTAATAAAGAAAAAAAAAAAAAAAAAAAAAAAAAAAAAAAAAAAAAAAACTCTGCCTGTCGGTTTAGGTCACGTGAGGTCTCTGAATTTGTATTCTTTCCTCAATTCACATTTATTCCTATGTCTATTAAATATCTTACAAATTCAAATTTCAAATTTAGGGGATGTTTTGAACTTTGACACTGTTTCTTTAAGTTTCTTTGTTTCCTTTTTCTTTTTCCTTTTCTTTTTGTTTCTTAGAAAAAGTGTCCAATTGACTGTCTTTCAGAACTTTTTTCTTCTTATTCTTCCTTTGCTATCACCTCCTTATAAGAAAAAAACAATAAATTTTTTATTATCTTTACAAAACTATGAATTTATGACCAGCTACAAGAAATTATTTTAAAATGTAAATAAAGAAATTTGGTTAATGTTGTTATATTTGAAAACACACTATAATTTCATCCTTTCTTTAATTAGAAAACCAATAAGTTGATGTATCAATGTCTTGTTTATTTAGCTAAATTGGAATGAAAAAATTGATGAAATTTTAACATATTTTGAAAAAAAAAAAAAAAAAAAACTATGTGGGCCGTAGGATTCTATACCCTTGAATTTTATATAGATACATATACGTATGTAGATAAAGTTTAAATTATGTTATATTGGAAAATGTAGACTGAAAATAACTATATAAAAGAAAGTGGGAGTGGGATGCTTTTGAACTTTGAAGGCATGCCTTTGGTAGGGCATTGTAGCAGTAATCATCCTCAATTATGTGAACTTCAAAAAATGCAACACTTGAACATTATTGATTATAGTCATTATCATTTTTTTACTTTCCCAAAATGCCTTGCATTGCACTCGACGACTCCACTTTTAAAGTCCTTTCCTTTAAGAAATGGACTCATATCGATGATTTCTAATAACTAACAACCAAATTAAATTAGTGTTTTATAGGGCTTCATGTTTTTTTTTTATATATATTGTAATTGGTTTTTGACTTGATAAATGTTTTATTTTAGCCTTCATTAAAAAAAAAAATTAAGTTCTAGTATTTTATTTTTTGGGTTTAATAAAAATCTTAAAATAATTCTTTCTCTGACTTGATATGGTACTCAATTTAGACAATTTAATGTACAATTTCACACATGTAAAAATATCTTGACAATTGAAATGATGAATGCCTAAATGACATTCATGTCCTGTTCAAGATTTTAAATAGAAAGATAAAATGCGTATTGTAGTGTGTAGGAAGTCCACTAATGTTTATTTCAGGTTTAACATTCTTTGTCTAACGTCGTTTTCTGATTGGTTATTGAATTGTTGTAAACATTATATTTCTATGTTTTTAACGTAGTTAGGTTGTGGTTGGTTTCTTTATTTGGTTTTATTAAAAAAAGGCCCACTTTATCAAGTTTAAGAAACTTTGCTTCATAAGTTATTAATCTCGAGGCAAATATAAAACAACAATATCGAGATCTTTAGATAATGCAAGAAAATACCTAAAAGAAATATTGCTAGCCTAATCAGTATGCAAATGACAATAAAAACGTAATTTGTAAACATCAGTAAGCTATATTCACCTTATTTTTCTTGACGACTTCGAAAGATACGAAATGTGAGAGAAAGGAAATGAGAGAAAAACTCACACAATTGTAAAATGTTTATTTGGGAGGTGGTGGTGAAACCTTTTGAGCAAATCATTCTATTTTTTGATTTTTCTAAAAAAATCATTTTATTTTTAATATAATTATAATATTTTCAGTTATGAGTGCATTTTTGTCATTTTAGTATGTTCATAATTACTAGGACAAATCTCCAACACATGAAATTACGTTAAATTAGAGAATTACACGAGAAAAACAAAAATATAAGTTTTTAAAGTGTTATTTTTTAAATATAAAACCAAATACGATATTATATTATGAAAAAGTGGTTTAAGAACGTGTTGTAAAATTTTAGATTTTATAAATAATAGAATAGATCTTGAAATTTATGTAAAAATTCATTCTTTCTTTTGGAGAAGACAATGACGAGGAGAAGAGTTGGAGCAACTGATGACCGTCAATGAACCCTAGTAATTATCACAGGTTTGTTTTAGCGGATTCATCAATTTATACTCTGTCTTAATTTTAGCAAAGAAATAAAATTGTCACCTGGAAATCGAAAAAATCGATATAATTAATCGAGGGTTTTGACCTAGAAAAATTCCTTATTTGTAATAAAGAAATCTCTCGTTCAATCAGCAACGTAAATGAAGAAGCTGTAGTTTCGTTTGAGTTTCCACTGTTAGGAAGGGCGTTATTTGCCTCGTATTTCTTGCAAAAGATTCTTAGAAGCGTTGATGCTGGTTTGAATCTTTTTTATTGGAGTTAATAATTAATTGTATGGAAGGTGGAAATGAATAGGAAATTTAAGGCTCAAGTGTCGATTCCTATTTGTTTTGTTTGATTTGAAAATTTGAAGTTGATTCTGTTTTTGAAACTTGATGAATGTCCTACGAGATACTTCGTTTGGACACAAGAAGCCGGCTGATATCCGTCCATATAGAACCTAATAGATTGCGGGCTATGTACCATTCTATTGAATTTCTTTTGTATGTAGAGAAAGCACGAACACAATTCTTTTTCCATCTTATTTGATTAACAAGATATGTTAGCTTTGTGTTGCTTTTAGTCAGAGAAACTAATTTGCTTAGTTGTTTTTTATTTATTTCCATCTTTGAGCAACTACGACGTAGTGTATATAATAAAGAAACATAAATTTTCTATGTATTAATCTTGGTATGTGTTGTAATTGTATACATATAGTATGTAGGTAAGCATGTATAACTCAAGTTGCAAATGAAACATCGGTCATTAAGGTGATAAAACTTCCTAGTGAATTTTGATTTTACCTGGGCTGTAACCTTTGGTTTTTGTTTATTATTTCTCATGTTTTATACAATTTTTTTTACTTCTATTACAATTTTTTCCCCTCTGCCCCATTTGTGGTTGTTTGGTGTTCTATTCTAACATTCTTGTCCACTCAACGATGTACAAGTTATTCTTTGTATACTCTTTTTAGCATTCTGAAATTGTTCTAACTCTATCATAGGACTGGTCTGTTTGGTGAAAGCTGAAGGTTAAGGCTGTTTAAATGGAACCCAGAAAAGAACACGATTTTGAACCTTCATTTTCGAATGTTTATGAACTACCAGGAGAGCCTGCTATAGTAATTAATGGGGTGCCTGATATACCTGCTTGTGACAATGCCCTTGCTCTTTGTAATCCTCTAGATGATGAAAAATTACGTGGAAGTACAGGTTTTGGTGAGTGGTTAGAAGGGAGAGTGGTAAACAAATTGTTTGGTGATCGGTATTACTATGGCGTCATAATCGAGTTCGACAAAGTTACAGGATGGTATAGAGTGGAGTATGAAGATGGAGATTTCGAAGATCTCGATTGGCATGGACTCGAACAAGTGCTTTTGCCTATGGACATTACAATTCCATTAAAAGCCTTAGCATTGAAGACTCTGAAGAGAAGCAGGAAGGCGCAGAAGAACAGGAAAAACAAAACGGGAAACAGACGAGGCGATCCCAAAGAAATGGAAGCCAGGAGGAAAAAGAGTGTGGAAAGTAAAGTTCTACTACCAACAGAACATGCAGCCTGAGTTCTATTGTTTCTTTTTTGGCACATAAGGTTATGGCTAAGCAAAATTAGCCGCTGCCATCGATTCGGACTATGAGGTTTATGAAGAAATTTAGTTTATATTGGTTAGTAAAAGGGTGGCACTCTTTTTCTGCAGGTAGTTCTGATGGGAAATCTTGTTCGTACTGTTTCTTAATATTTTAAATCAAATCTTATTAGATTTAGGAGTGGACACAAAATCAAATACTTTCTCCAATTTATTACCAATTCATTACTACACCAATTTTGATACTCAAACGTATTACTTAAAAGAGAGATCCAAAGTTTCTCTTTTACCATTCATTAGGGTGGCTTTTTGTGTGTGAGTGTGTATGTAAAATACTAATCACAATGTTGGGGGATATTCCAATTTAGTCCATTGCTTAGGCAAAATTTCCTTGATTTTCCAAATTGGTTTGGCTGAAAATTAAAACTTGAAAGGTGTGGTGGTGACTTGGAAAAATTTGAATTTGAAATGTTGCTTCACCAATTCAGGGCACTTGGAGTCGAGGGACTTTCATGTATCTTGTATCTTTTACTTCAAAAAGTTGATACTTAATCTTACTTATATATTCACAGTTATTCCTTTAGGTCTTATATAGTAAATGAAGACTTTTTTTTGTCGCGTTTCAAACACACCATCCATTCTTCGTCAAGATTTTGATTAATCTCGGTAAGAATAATTTAAAAACATATGTGAAAGATCGCAAGCTACTAATATAGAATTTTGATCGCATTTTTAATATACCATTCATGGTCCATCTAGATTTTGATAAATCTTTCCTTCAAAAACAATTTTGAAATATTTACGAGAGATTAATATATACACATCATAGTATTAAATTTTCATCGACATGTTGATATTTGTATTTTCACGTTTATATGAGTTTAATGTTGACATGAACGGTAGAAATATCATAAAAAAATTAATGAAACATAAGAATTAAATAACACTATGATAAATATAATATAAATAATAAAAATCTTAAAACTTATTTTAAAATATAAAAATGTTTGTTTTTGAGATTTTGGAGGTGTAATTCGGTTGACTGCCAACGGTCTCATCCGTACAAATTTCACCTATGCCTTGTAATGAGAGATTGTCTTCTTCATATGCTCTTCCCGATATCTCAATCTTCTGCACCATACAGACATGGCTTCAACGTCATACCCTTCATTAGGTTTTTCTCTAACTTCAAATCCAATACCCATCCGACCACTAACTTACCAAAGCCTCCGAGACTTTTGGACCTCATTTCTCCAAAGGGAGATGTCTCTTATGAAAGTCGCCGAACCCATCTTCGCCTCATTCAGGACTTTTTACAAACAGATTCGGATCAGTGCCGATCTCAAACCCTTTCCGTTGGATTTGACTCTCGTTCAATTGGTTTATTCAAGGATTCATCCTTTGTTCTTGATCAAGAATGTGAATCTGGTCATTGGGATGTTCAGTCGTTCGCAGGTAGATTTAAATTTAATGCGAACGATATATCCAGTGTTTTGAGTTTGTGTAATTCTCAACGCAATTTTCGGGGTGGAATTCAGTATCATTCTGTGGCGATACGAACTGGGTTTATTGCTAATGTGTATGTAGGAAGTTCGCTGGTGAGTTTGTATGGGAAATGTGGGGAGTTGAGTAGTGCATATCGGGTGTTTGATGAAATGCCTGTGAGAAATGTTGTGTCATGGACAACCATTATTGCTGGGTTTTCTGTAGAATGGCAAGTTAATATGTGCTTGGAGCTTTTCCAAGAGATGAAGAGAATGGCATTGCAACCCAATGAGTTTACTTTTGTCACAATATTGACTGCTTGCACTGGTAGTGGAGCCCTTGGAGTAGGAAGAAGCCTCCATTGTCAAACATTCAAAATGGGCTTTCATTCTTATCTCCATGTTGCAAATGCTTTGATCTCAATGTACTGTAAATGTGGAGCTCTTAACTTTGCATTATACATATTTGAAGCCATGGAAGTCAAAGACACTGTTTCATGGAATTCCATGATTGCAGGTTATGCCCAACATGGACTTTCTCTGAGAGCCATTGATCTTTTCAAAGCAATGAGAAAGCAGAAACAAGTGGAAGCCGATGCCATCACTTTCCTTGGTGTTCTGTCCTCATGTAGACATGCAGGGTTTGTGGAAGAGGGGAGACATTATTTCAATCTTATGGTCGAGCTCGGTTTGAAACCGGAATTGGATCATTATTCATGTGTTATTGATCTGCTTGGTCGAGCTGGGCTACTAAAAGAGGCTCAAAACTTCATTGAGAAGATGCCCATAACTCCCAATTCAATTGTTTGGGGTTCACTTCTTTCTGCTTGCAGGCTTCATGGGAATGTCTGGATAGGATTGAAGGCTGCGGAGAGTAGATTGTTACTGCAACCCGATTGCGCTTCAACGCATTTGCAATTGGCGAATCTGTATGCAAAAGCAGGGTACTTAGAAGATGCTGCAAGATTGAGGAAGATTATGAAAGACAAAGGGCTGAAGACTGCTCCTGGATATAGTTGGATTGAGATTCAAAATAAGGTTTATAGATTCAAAGCAGAAGATAAGTCAAACCCTTTAATGGTTGAGATTTTTGGTCTTATAGATGGCATGGTGAATCACATGAGATTCGTAGGTTGTGATCACGAATTGGAGGATGAAGTGAATGAGTTTTGCAAGCAACATCCTGAAAGTTGATAATTGTTTGTTTTATTTCTTCCAAAGATAACTTGAAATGTGAGGTTGATTGTGCCTGGGAGGTTATTTATGTAACATAAACTAATTTTTTCGATACATGAATGTTATTCTTTTTAAATCTTGGCTAATCATTAGACTTGTAAAGTTTGGTTAAATAAGAAGTTTAGGTTTATGTCGAAAATCCTTACACTATTATGAGTGTAATAAGTTTCCTACAACTTTAAGTTTGTCAAGGATTGTAAATTTTTGGACTTTAGAAAGTGTAGAATAGTCTATATATGCAATTATATGTTTAGTAGATCATTGAATATTTTGATATTGTACCTAAAACTTTTAGTTCTATATATATATATAGTGTTCACAAATCTGCAATATAGAACATTAAAAAGATCAAAGATATATTTGATTGGTAATTCAAATTCCATTTTGATGTTTACATATTCCTCCAATGGGTAAACAATCTAGATTTTGAGATTTTTTTTAAAAAATGATGCTATTTAAATAATTGTTGTTAAAAATAGGGTTGTAAAAGCATGTTGTAAAAAATAGATGGCTGCTTCAATGTTATGTAATTATATATAATTATCATATTTACTTTTCTATTATCTAAAACAATTTATTATATATAATTAATATTTTTTCATAAATAATAATGTAAAATGTGAGTTATTCCTAATTCACTTGTAACAAATTTTTTTTTTTTGATGCTCCTTTTGCCAAACTAAAAATCTTTTTAGGTACTAATCGTACCAAGTAATTAGCTAAGTCAATCGTTTCATTTTTTATATATTTTTAAATATACACTCAACTAATTTAAATTTGCATTCTTTAAAGAAAATATTTTTATCTAATTTAAAATTTAAATTGTAAATTAAATTATAAAATAAGGATCGGATTACAATACATACAATTTTTATTTTTATTTTTTTTTCTTTTGCAATAATATATTTTTAAAAAATCTAGTATTATTTTAAGTCATCAAATCTTGAATTTCATTAAAAAAAAATTATAGAGTTTATGAAAATTTAGAACTATTTATAAAAATTTAAGATTAAAATTGTAACATTTTTTTCTTCCAGAAAATAACAAAGTTTTGATTTTTCTTAATAATGGTTAAATTAATTCATCTACCTTCCATTTTTAAAATTCAAGTACACAACTTCGGTCAAAATTCAAGTTCACATAGTCTGAGGTTGGGAGGCTTATTAATACCAATTTCATTATGTATAGACTACAATCACAAATGTAATTGAATTATATCTTAATACATTTACCTAAAATTATGAATTTGGTCAAATTTACTGATATTGTTTTAGTTTCAATTATAGCTAACCGAAATCATAACATACATGATAACAATAAACACGTTAAAATTCATAATTTTTTCTCTAAAAAAGTCAAAATGACGGTAACCATAACTCCAACTCAAACCATAATAGTAAACGTAATGGTATGACGTAATTTTTTAACGAAATCAGATTGATCACTCGCACTTGTCAATCAAACTGTAGCTTTTGTTTATAAATTTGAACTTGACCCTGTATGTTAGTATGAGTGCATAACACAAGTAAACAACACCAAACGATATAACATGAACCCAACTTTATAAATTACCAATTATTCATTTTCACTTGAATGCGATAAGCATGACTTTAATATAATCTAATATCACAAAAGACCTAAAGAATGTTGATGCATTTCTTACGGTTTGTCAAAGAAAATTCAAAATTCTTTCTTTTTTACCCATGGAAATACCTTTGGTCTTCCAAACATTAGAAAGTGTTTAGGACAAGGAGTGAAATAGTAATGAATAAAGAGCTATAAAGTTTAGGGAGTCGTGAACTTCTTGAGTCTACAATGAGGAGAATTCACAACTCACCAACTTCATAGGCCAAACACTACTTGGATGTTCGAAACAAACCAAGGACAATCAAGAACCCGAACGTGTTGCAATGAAGAAACACAATCTAGTAAAACTAGATGCTTGGACAACCTTATATTATTCATATAAATTCAATATTCAAAAGTCCAAAAACCCTACCTTACAAAAGCAGATTCTTTAGCAAAACAAACTGCTAATAAGTGAAAAAATGAAAATTTTCAGGTCACTTCGAATGTGGATAACCTACTGGAGACTTGAGATACGAAGATGCAAATCATAACTTATAAGAGCTACTACAAAAACCCCAGCTGCTGAGCCAACCCAAAAAAAAGTCAGAATACAAATGACAAAAGTTACTAGTTATTGGAGAACTCGCATCGAAATTTGGTTGTTCAAACAAAAGCCTCTGTTCTTTGTGAGAAATGCATGCATTGCTTGTACTGGTGAACGGAACAGCACCGTTGCCGTTTTTGTGGGGGCTGAAAAGGAACCCCTGCAATGGTGTATCAAATTACAAGTGTTCATTAAAACCGACTAAATGTAACCGAATCCAAAAATTCAATTTACACTAAATGATGGTTAGATTCAGCTTGAAATCATAAGGAATCTGAACTTTTGGTTCAGTTAGGTTTTGCAAATCAGATCCGAAACGACCCAACTATTTAGATTATATATACAATAGAATGAAACCAAACCATGCATCACCCAAAATTCATACAAATAATACTACATTAGTCATGATTTTGTTTTATGTATAATTTGTTTTCTTTATAAGAAACAATTTGATTGATGCATGGAACGAACTTACAAACGAAAGGAGCAATAAACTTATATCCAAAAGGAGATACAATAAACCTCTCCAATTCGAGAAAATTAGCAAAGCTAGAAGTAAAAGAGGTGAATATTTACACTAAGTAATAGCGAGGTAATTCTAACTCTAAACTTCGTCACAAATAATTGATCTCTACCTGTAAAAGTTGATTGAGCTTCCATCATAGTCACAACCAGATAAGAAGCGTTCCAGATCTTCTACCAATGCATTTCGAGGTATTCCTTCTAGTAAAACCTATAAATGCAAAGAAGATTGAATCTCACAAAAACAACTTCAGAATCAATCTAAGGTTTAAATTTAATATGAGATACAAATTAACTGCAGTCTGCACAATAAGCAGCATACAATTTTATGAACAACAAACCTAAAGCTAGGAAGGTTGCCATTTGCCAATCCCCAATCTTGAAGCATCAAGTATCAATTGAATCAGTGCATTATTATCCTTACAAATGAACTTATTATGAAAAACCCAAACCTTAATAGTTGAGGTAGTTCCTGCAATTTTACATTCTCAAGAAGCTATAAGAGAAGATCCCGACCACATGGAACTTAGCAAATACTTTTTACTCTCTTCTAAAGAGCTTAACATGAAAAATTACTCTCTATAAACAATTTTAGATTGAGAGTGTAAGGAACGAACCACTAAAGTTAATCATAATGCACTAGAAGAAGAGAGAACATCAATATGTATACTTGATCCTTGAAACCATGTCATTCGATCACATGATATTAGATAAACAAAACTAAAGTAGAATGGTTGCTTTCTGATAAAAGGAAATCAAAGTTGCCAAAGGCAAAAACAAGAATATGATTGAAAAAAGAGATTTCTCAATTGATGGTAAGTTCATAAGTTTAACAACAAAGATTGACATTACAGTTTTTCCATTGTAAGGTGAAAGCAGCTCCCACTGCGAACGATCAGCCTGAAATTTAGAATAAAAGTTATAGATTTCTAAAATTTTAAAAACATAATTAAAAAAAATTCAATAATAAGGCATTCATCAAAAGATCACCCGCTCCATTCTTTGCAAGTAACCTTTTCTTGCAATCGCTTGAAAAGCATTTTGATAGGCCTGCTCGGAGGGGAACTGGATCATTCTGATTACAACATTCATAAATAATTAATGAAAACCAACCTCAAACACCAATGTTACTCAAGTATATATTCACAAACAACACACTTGATTGAACATATATTCAATAGATTAACATATAAGCTAATATCCAGGGTTTAGAGCTGCATTTGTCTTAAAATGATCGAATGCATTTGTCTTAAAATGATCGAAGGAACAAAAGGGCAATTAGATACTCTTCGATCGTTTTAGTTTCCAAGTTTCCATGACGCAGTAGAAATAGAACCATAACAACAGTGGTAGAGCAAAATAAAGGAACATCTACATAAAAAATAATCCAAATGAAGAATATTACATAGAGGCTGGGACGAAATTTCGGACGTATTCAAATTTGACATCATCCAAACTCAAATTACATCCTTGAAGCAAAATGAGCACATCCGATTTTAGCATACTCCGTGAGGCACCGACCAATTTTCCGAACCTCAAACCTGAGAAGAGTATCACAAAAACCACATTATGCATTGCACCACATAACATCAGACGAGAAATTAATTACCAAAATAAAATGCACCGAAAGGATTTAGTTAAGCAGGGCCCAAGATACAAACCCTAACTAACTCGTTTCAAACAATCAGCCAAAAAATTATACCCCACCACCATCTATAAAACCTAAACCTCTCCCAAGATATTACACACGACATAAGAACATCGTCCAGATGCTGCGACGACGTAGGAGCGAGGTTCATACCATCTGTATTTGTTTTATCGAAAAAACGATTAGGGGAGGACTCAGGTGGGGGTTGTTCCTGTTCCGTGGAGAAGAATCTTGGAGATTGGCAGAAAAACAGAGGAAGTTCATGATTTGCCGTCGCCGATCGAGAAATGAAATTGGATCCCAGAGCCTTGCGGAGGAGACTGAGGTTCGACATTTTTCGCAAAGAAGGAGATGACTGTGAAAGGTTGAAGAAGAACAGCAGAGTTTATGGTCCGCTTCCCTGAGAGGGGTGGTATTCACCGTCCCAAGTTCGAACACAAATTAAGCAAATGACCGAACCATCAAGCCCATCGATAAAAGCCGGTCTGAAATCAAAGATCCAAACCGACCATACTGTAAAAAAAAAAATACTCTTACTCTTTTACTTCAATATTTACTAAATCCATCGTTTATATATATGAATTGGAGAGTAAAATTGCTTACACGTGCCATGTTTAAATGTAACTCAAATGTATTCTCCACTGTCGTTACTCACTTGACTTGATTAGACTTATTATTACTAGAAATTACACAAATTAGAGTAGATTTTAGGACAATTATACTCTTAAACTTTTAATTTAATTAAGAATCACTCTACCTATCTTAAACTTTTAATTTAATTAAGAATCACTCTACCTATCATAAAATTTTACGTTGATCGATTGGTCTCACATATATATATATATTTATGTATGTTTTTTTTAGAGTTACACATATGTATAGTTTACTTTTGTATTATTATTATTTTTCAATTGAAGTAACATCTAATGATGATGGAGTATACAGTTGAGATAACGGAAATGGTAAAATTAAATCAACTAGTATGTAAAAATATAGTTTAAGATCTTAAATTAGTTAATTGTTGATACACATTTAGCTTTACATTCAAAAAAAATATGTTTGGTAGATAATTTGAAAACATAAATTTGGATACGAGAGAGTAAAAAAAAAAAAAAAAATTATTTTATACTAATAAGTATATATTTATAAACCATAAAATTTATCTTATACTAATAAGTATATATTTATAAACCATAAAATTTATCTTATTTATCCATTAGTTGATACTATTATTAATTTATTTATTAATATAATTTATATTTATAAAGTTAGTTAAATTACAATTTTAGTCTATATTGTTTGGAAAAAGTTAGGGTTTAACTTATAGTTTAATAAAACGTCAAATATATAATTCTTATTATTTGACGACTTCATTAATAGTACTTATAACGACGGAGACTATTTTCTATGATTTTATCAAATCAAATGGAATGGATTTTAGTTATAAATCATAAAGACTAAACTCTATCCATTTAAAATCACGGAACCAAATTTGTAACTTAACCTAGAAAATTATAAAATTATTATTATGTATTATTATATAATTATATATATTATATTCAAAACATGATCAATTGAATTTACAACGTGACACATTGTATTTTAAAATATTTTTATATGTATTTAATTTAATTTTGTTTTTTGAAATGTAAAGTTCAAATTATGGATAAAATGAAAACATTATATATTTTTTTCAGATTGTTTGGATCACATAAACAAAAAATTGTTTTTAGAAACAGTATCTCAACTCATTGAATCTGAAAATATAAAACAGAATTCAGATTTTGGGCCAAACATTCTCTTAGTTTCTCTAGCATGCTTTACTTAATTAAATTGAGTTGCATATTGATAAAGTAGTAAATTCTCTTAACAGCTTTATTTAGTCATATATGAATGATCACTTTACGTGTCATATGTAAAAAAATCGATATATATTTGTAGGTGTTGTTTGTTTCACGAGTATCTTAAATTTCTATAAAAACCATCATTATTTTTTTATATTGTAAAATGCTTCGACATCTAAAAATTCTCGAGCATCCTATGATGTTAGGACAAAAGAAATCTTAAGAGTTTTTGATGCCCTCTCACCGGATAAGGTTTACAAATTCTTGACATCATTTTCTACATTTTGCCATTTTTACTTTTATTTTATACACATTAATTTGCGTTTGCATTTATGTAAGTAAAATAACTTGTTAACCATATATATAATTTATTTGTTTGCTATGTCTTGATTCTTAAATTTAAAGTTATATTAATGTTTATGTTATAAAACATCTTAAATTTGTGATATATTATTATTTTGCTCTTAAAAATTATGTGGTATAAATTCAAACAATATTGAAACATTATATGAATTTAAAACATTTTCTAATAGAAATCTAACAAAAAAAAAATCAAATATAATAATGAAAACATTTCTAGATATGTATAAAAATATCCATACAAATTAAATAGTTTATCATCTATAGTTCTATAAATCTGTAATTTTGAATATTTAAGATTTCGCTTACCAATATTTTCAAAAAAAACAAACGGCCCATTGGTATATTTTTCTCTTTTTAGAATACTTGTGCTTTTTTCTTCATCATCGTTTTTTTTGTTGGAAAAAATAATATTTAGTTTCTATAATTCTAATTCATCTCTAGAAGAAAATTTGTGTCGGTAACACTTTTCTTTTCTACTCTAGCAAGTATAAGTTATAGAAAAATTACATTAGATGACAAATTTTTTTTAAAAAAAAGCAGTTCATAACAAATATTTTTTGTATATTGCAAATTTGACAAATATGATCAGTAATTGACAGTAATCAAATATGCTTTTAAATTTTTATTTTTGTAATTTAAAAAATGTAGGTGACATGAGCTCTATTATCATAATTTTTTTTTTTTTGTTATTTTTGCAAACTCCCCTAAGTTATGTCCAATTGGTTGTATTTCATGTTTTCAAAAAAAGTGTTTGTAGATTGAATTCTAATTTAAATAATAATTATTATTATTAACTCAAATATATATATTTATTAAATTAATTGAATCTAAAAACATAACTTAGGTCAACTAAATAAACCCTAACACATAATATGAATACATCATTGAATTTACACCCATCGTATTGTTGGCGAGTCAAACCACTTTCTTCCATTACTGCCATTTACCCAATTATTTTACCAAACAATAAACTCAAAGTTTTTCTCGTCATTTTGCAAATGAGTGGTTAATATCTCACATTTAGGGAAAATAATATTTGTGAGGCCTAGAAATTTAATATTATTTTTTAGTAAGAATGATAAATAAAACAATTAAAATTTAATTACATAGAAATGACAATTGTGCTGAGCTATTCTTAACAAAAATTAATGTTATTATTTAGGAATTTTTTCAAAAATAGAAAATTTAACAAATTATTTACGAACAAAATTACTAAACGACAAAATTTATTATACTTAATTTTTCTATGAAGAGTAAATTTTTTTATCAAATGTTCTAATTTTTACAATTTTCTTATTGTTTAAGGAGGTCTTGCAAAAATAGCAAAAAAAGAATCATGATAATAGAGCTCATATCACTACATTTTTTAAATTGCAAAAATAGCAAATTTAAAAGTCTATAACTCTATGATTACCATTTGATAGTCCTATAATTATTGTTTGATATCATTAATTTTATCATATTCGCAATATGAAAAAATGATAGATATTATGACTTGTTTTTGCTAAATGTTTTTGTTATTTGATGCAATTTTATTATTTAACTAATTTAGACTAAAGTTTAAACAATAAATTTAAATACTAAATGTAATCCAAAGTAGCCTAAATTTAAACCATCAACAAATACAATCATTGAAACAACAATCGCTTTATTTTTAAGAAATTATATTTAAAATAACAAAGATTGAAAAATGTAAAAGAATAACAATAATGTTTTATTCTTAACAAAATAATAATAGTTATAATAATAATATTTTATTAAAGAATAATTTTAGTTACAAAATCATCCATTACTTTCCGGTATTAATATCAGAGCAAGCTACAAAACAGCACTTTTGCAATTACACGCTTAAAACTTTTCATAAAATTCTAAATCTCTAAATTTGATAAAAATTTGACCCTCAATCTTACAAAATCTCAAACTTTTTTAATCGGTACCATTTATGTAATTGTATGTAATTGTATTAAATTGTATGTAATTGTATAAGTGCAAGGGTACAATTTTAAAATTTGATCAAATTTAAAGATTTAATTTCTAATTTTGAAAGTTTAAAGGTATAAGTACATGTACTTTTTTTCCAAATTAAATGTTTTGAAAATGGAAAAGAACAAAAATTCTATGAGACCTCTCTGGGAAAAGAAAGAAAAAGCAAAAATCGATAGAACGAAAAGCTAAATACCTTTTCTATCCGCTTTCTCAGGAGTCCGGCTTCAGTCCCTAATCATTTCAAAGATTAACCGCCAATTTTCCGGTGAGGCGAGCCGGCCAACTTGTTCGAACCACTGGTGGTCTTGGCTGTAGCTCCGCCGTTGTTGACGGTGTCGAACGGGCTCTCATTCACATAATTTCCAGGAGGATCATACTCACAAATCATCAAAATACCTCCACTTTGGCACTTTACTCGAGTACAACCAAGTTTAAGCGAATCTCTCCAAATGATTTGCGTGTAATGGCCGCACATTTGACCGTTGGAGCAGGCGTTATGTTGACGATCGTAAAATTGCTTCTCCTTCGACCACGATTCCACCGCTTGCGCCGGCGTCCAGTGATCCAATGCTCCCCAAAACAGATTCTCACCGTACGGACCGTAGGAATGGACCATTTTGCAATCGTTCATGCGTTTCATTCCCCAGCGACGGGCGTATCGAGCCAATTTCTTGTCCCAATTTAACAGAGGATGCGTCACGTTCAACCTCACTTTGTTGTGTGCTAAGAGAAATTCGCGGGCGAAATAAAGCTTAGAGCGTCGAGACCTGGTCGGGGGAGTGGGCGTTCGGTTACTTCCGGCATTGGAAGAGGATTGATGCTGCGATGAGAGGATGGGAAGGAGGAGGAGAGAGATGCAGAGGAGGAGATGAAGGGGACTTGAAGGCGGCGGCATTGGGAGGAGGAGGCGACGGCAGCGATGAGAGAAGGATTTTTGGGGATTTTGTTTTGAATGGTGAAGAGGAGAATGGGGCTGCCCTGAGGTTGGAGCAGCGGAAGGAGAGGGGAGAGGGGAGAGGAGAGGCGTTTTTGTATCTGAAATTTCCACTTTTTTTCTTTGGTTATCATTTCTTCTTCCTTCAATTTAGTAAACTCTCTTTCTTTCCTATTAATATCTTCATTCTTTTTCTTATTATTGTTGCTAATTATAATTGATTTGATCTTTTTGACCAAAATAATGATAAAAGGTCATGTTTATCCCAATAATGTAGTAAATAAATTATAATAAGAGGCATTTTTAAAAATAGCAAAATAAGTTAAAATATTTACGAGTTATAATAAAATTGTGAATTCTATCGATGATAATCATTGATAGACTCCTATCACTAGTGACTATCAATGTCTATTATTGATCAAATCTGAAAATTTTGCTATATATTGTAAATATTTTGTCAAAATTGTTATTTTTGACAATTTTTCTTATAAAATAATAAAACGTAGGCTTGATTAATATTATTTAACATGGAATCATATATCTGTCACGATTTGTTGTTATCTTTACCAGTACGATTATTTATGGACCTTGAATGATAATAATAATCGTAATACTAAATGATGTTAGTAGTATAAAGTAAAGAGTCTCGGTAGTAATTAGATTAGAGATTGGTATATATGACTTGTTTTGTTTTAGGTTTTATTGTTATTATCATCTATATACGAACTTTTAGATTTTGTCTGCATTGGTATGGAAACTCTATAATCCTTTTAGAAAGGTTTGGACACTGAAAAATCTATTTTGATTAAATCATTAATGGACTTAGAAGTTTAAATTGATGGTAAAAGTAAATATAATGTTATATCATTTAACACCTTTCTATTTATGTTTGGTAGACCATTTTCCACTATACTTTATCATATTAAATTATCTATCAACTAAGAAATTATAAGTTTGATGAGTTACGATTAGTTGTATTGATGGTTCAATGACTGAAATGTGTATAGCATTAGTGCTTCACTCATTTAAAAGACTTTCATGTTTTCCTTTTTTTTTTTTTTTTTTTTTTTATCTCAACTTATTTAGAAAATGATGGTCATATATTGTTATACAGATCAAATGTTTAAATTCACGTATTGATTAGTTTGGGATGTTAATTTACACGAATCTAAAGTTCAGTGGCTTTAAATTGACATTTTTCATAAATTTGTGAATGAGGTTAAGGGAAGCAATTTTTATTCGAATTATTGAGTATGTCAAAACAGATGTGTTTTCACGAAACATTTTGACTTTTTTTTTTCTATTATGTTCGTGAAGTGAAATAATCAAATGTTTGAATTTGATATCGACAGTATAACCTTCATATCAGTTAAGTTTTTGCTCACGTCTGAACACATTGTCTTTGAGAAAGAAAACAACGTCAAAATTTATTTTTGACTTTGAGTTAATAAAATTCAATTTTTTTTACTACGAAAATCATAAAAACATAGCTAATTTGATTCACGTAATGGACAACACACCTATTGTTTGCTAACATTTAGGGTCCGTTTGGATTAAATTAAGAAAAAAATATTTTTCAATAATACATTTCCTTTTAAACACTTTTTTGGAAATGAGTTTAAAATTTAAACACTTAATGTTTGGTTTGACTTTTTTTATAAGTGTTTATATGTGAATTTGGTTTTTAAAGATTTCTCTAAAATAGATTATTTTATAAATGAATTTTTAAAAAATGTATTATTTTAATTTGCCAAACACTACCATTTTTTTCAAATAGTTTTTTTGACAAAATTAAACATTTTATAATATAAACCAAACACACCCTTAATCTTGTTTGATGAACATATAAAATATGTACTTTCGATCCATTGAAACTTCCACTCACATATTATGTCAAAAGAAAAAAAAATCATAAATAAAATAGTTTTTAACTTCAATTTCTATTATTTATTTATTTGAGAAATAACTATTTTTTAAAAGAAGAAATCAATATGTTATTACTAATTTATTAATAATGAGATATTTATAGTGAGATTAGGACTAAAAAGGCTGCTGGGAGAGAAAAATGCAAGGATTAAGATAATCTTTTACAAGTTTGGATTAAAGAAAAAAAAGAAAGTTTATTCCTCCGTTATTGTTTCTCTTTCTTTCTCTTAATCATTTTCTTTCTTCGATAAATAATTTTTCAATCACATCAAACTTTTATCTTTTTCTAAAATATAAATATATATTATTTAATAATCATATTTTAACAAATATAATTATCTTTTCATTTTTCCACAATAATTTTATATACAGATGGATATATTTATAATTATCAAATTTCTAATAAATTTCCGCTTTTCAATTTAATTAAATAATCACAAAAAAAAATATTTAATTAAATTCAAATCAAACTAACACTAAAATTCCAAATTCAATAATTAATTAAATATTCAACCCACAAATATTTAATTAATTTTAATTTCACAAAACCATAAATTCTAAATCAAATATCCTCTAATTGTCCGTGCAGTTGAACCGCATTATCCGTTTTTGTTTTGGTTTCTATTGTTTTTATTTTTATTTTGCATTATCTTGATGTACGATGTAATTGATGTAATTGACGTTCAACATTTAACTGTATTTCGAATAATTTTTTTTCGTATTTCATTTTGTTACAATGCTATTATGTTCGCCATCGTTTGTTTAAATCAATTGTTAATTATATGTAATTTTCCGATATTTCACTTATAACATCAATTTTAAAAATTATATATAATTTCTTTCGTACGTAACGCATGAATAAATTTATTGGCACGGAAAACTTGCGTACAAAACATTCAAAATTGACATCGTATTTATGAAAGTTAATGGAAGATGTTTTCTGATAAAAATTTCAAATTTCGGTAATTTAAAAATACGGTACAAATTTTTACAAATGAAAATAAAGTAATCAATTTTTTTAGTGTATTGAATTTACGGTACAAATAAAAAAATAATAACACGATTTTTTTGTCATATTAGGTTTACGGTACAAATGAAAAAAAATTAATACAATTTTTTTTTGCCACAATCATTTTCCAAACAAAAATTATAATAATCCCTTCATATTCCGCCCACTTAATCCTTTCCCAAACAAATATTATAATAATAATTTTCTCCATTTAATTCCCCTTTTCATATTTCTTTCCTTCGGTCCCTAGGGGTCAAACATAGGACGAGAAAATTTGTTCTTCATCGTCCATTTCATTAAAAATGAGGAGACTGTAACTAAATTTGAGTTTTGAAATTTGTTTCAAATGATATTGGCTTAGAACACAGTAACTAAATAGTTACTATGGTGCATTTTTAAATGAAGTAAACTATAACAAGTATATCAATCCTTTGTCTATAATTCTATATCATATTAAAAACATCTTATAATTTTTGTACATTTTTTTTGTTTAGTCTAATAATTGTGGAGATGAGAAATCAAACTTCTCATTAAAGGTGATACTAGTTATCATTAAATTAACCTCATTTTAGTTATAAGGTTTTCACATCGTACCTAAATTCTAAATTTAATTTGATAAAAATAAAAAAATAAAAAAATTATAAAGTTTGACAAATTATTTATCCACCAAAACGATGAAAAGATAAAATTAATTACCCTTAATTTTGTATAAAATGTAAATATTTTAATTTTTACAAATTTTCTAAAAAAATAAGGAAGAATTAAATTCATTGGGGTTGTGCTCTCTTTATTTTTCTATCTTATTTATAAAAATAGTCAAAAATAGAAAATTTGACAAAAATATTTAGAGGCCATTTGGCCCTCAAATTATGAAGAAGTGGTGTGGACCAAGATTATGACTATTATACTTTTTTCCATTATCTCCTTTCACTATTCTCCACTCTTCCATTTCACTATTTCTCACCTTCAAAACTAATATTATAATAATCTGCCCCCAAAACACAGAGTATAATAACTCACAAACTATAACTATAATAACTATAAATTATAATAACTAACTTAAAAGCACCTCTTCGTAATTTTGTCTTAAAAGATTTTTTTTTTCTAAATAGTATTTTTTTCAGAAAAATATTTTTATTCTTTCACATGAAGAAATGCACATTTATTAAATAAATATAAAATTGTCAACATAGATATTATAAAAAAAGCAAATTCAAACTTAAAAACATCATTCAAACGAGACATAATCCAATACAGCAGTTCCATTGTAGGACCGACCAATCGACGGCAGATCGCATTCCGTTATTGCTCCAAGTCCTAGCCTTCTAGATTACGCCACGCCACCACCCCACCTAATGACGTGGACGGATCAACACGTGGCACAAATCTGGCTCGTTATCACTTATTGGTTGGTGTAAGCGTGTCACAGACACAAAATTCCCCAGTTCTTCCACAAACCCCACAGGTCCATTCGCACGCAAAGGAGCCAAATCGCCATAACCTCGAACCTTCCGTTTCATTGAATCCGAGTTTAAAAACTTCCGACGTCGGTCACCGCCTTATCTCATCGGCGCTCTCTTCGATCTCGTCGTTCCGACAACTCACCGAAAATCACAATTAGGGTTTTCAGAAAATTTTGATTCGCGATATGCCGATTCGGTGTACTCTGAATTTCAGAGTGTCAACATTTTTTTTTCTTGTTTCGACATTCCTGAGTTGCCATTCAGGTAAAGTTTGTTCGAAATAGATATAAAATTGTGGTTTATTTGTTTATGTTCTTGCTTCGATTTGGTTTTCGTGTTTGTTGTTATTTGCAATTTTGAAGTTGGGGATTGAATATTGGAATGATTTCAGGGGGTGCAGAATCGGCTGTTGTTACGCTTGATTCCATTGTAATATACAAGACGCACGAGTGGTTAGCAGCGAAACCGACTGTTTATTTTCATTGTCAAGGGGGAAATAGGACGACATTGCCTGATGTACAGAAAGAGCATGTTTTATATAGCTTCAATGGTGAAGAATCATGGCAGGTTTGTGGTATTTCAATGAGTTCGTTGTGAACAGTTTTTTAGCTTCCCCAAGCTTTTCTTCTTTTCCTGTCAACTTTATTTGGTGTTCTAATTTCACTTGAACGAGCTAGGGCATGTTTAGGAGTTGGTTATTTTTCTGGAGTTCAAAGTTATGCCGTTATTTCATTCAAAATCAATTTAATGTTTGATATTACATCAGCATTCAATTTGATTTTGAATAATTCATAGCATATTTTAAATTGTTTATCCAGAGAAGAAAAACACGTTTTAGAGTTTTATAGTGATTTTAAGCATAGATAAATTGACTTGGACCAATTACTTAGGGCACATTTGAAAATGATTTATACTTCTATTAGATTTAAATTTAAAATTACTTCCAAACAGACTTTATAACCATTTCAAAATCACTTTCAAACATGCCTAAAGAACATAAAAAACTTGTGAAACCAGATTGTCCTGTTTGCTTCTAATTATGTAATGATTGAAGTTCTTCACACAAATTGGATAATAGCATATCTATAGGACAGGACTCGATGTTTCAGTGAAAACAAAGACGTTTTGGACTCTTTGTGTAGAAAAAAACTTGATCAAAGTATTGAGGGCGAGGAATTATGTTCTGGTGTCTCTATGGAGAGATAAAAGGGGATTGCATACAACATACACAGTAACAAATGGCAATATTTACCATTATTGATTTGGTTCCAATATTGAAATACTATCTCTGTGTTTTCAGCCATTGACTGAATTTAAAAGCAAAAAGTGTAAGCGATGTGGGTTCTATGAAGAGGACAGTATTAAATCCGATGATGTATTTGAAGAATGGGAGTTTTGTCCATCTGATTTTACAGCTCCTGCTGGAAAATATGTACGATTCAATCCAAAAGAGTTCAATGCCACTTTTCTATGCTTGAAGTGCACAGCATATTCCAATGGTGAGTTGTAATATACTATAGTTTACTACCCTGCGCTTAGTTGAATTAATATTGCACGCCATACAACGAATTAAGAGCCTGTGTAGATTGCCTTTCTAATCATATAGAAAAATAGTTCCAAGTGCTTAAGAGCATGTTTGATATTACCATCATACAGCATATTCCAATGTGTTGAAATTGACTTTCTAAGTCTGCCAATCCAAACATTGGCCCTAAGTGGAGATTTCAATTGCTTATGATTCTGAGAATTTGGCGAGTTATAAAGTTCTGAAGAAATTTGTTCCCTTCTAAACTGATGATCATATTTCCTTCATCTACTAATGATGTTCCTTCTGGCATTTACATACTTTTACATTTTGAAATGTCAACAGCAAATCCCCTTGATCGTTTGCTCTTTTGGATATTTGAGTTGTTTTACATGAATGCAAACGTAGAAGCTCTGTTGTTTTTAGAATCCTTCAAATTCTGCATCTCTTGTTTTCTTTTAATTTTGCTTCTTTTACTATGATTAGATTAGATTAGATTAATGCAACTATATAATTCACAATTTCGGAGGGAACACCCAGAGAATATTTAGTCTTGTGCTTACTGCTTCTTAATTATTTTGGACGAATTTGTGACTGTGGCTCTATTGACTTGTCCATGTGTTCTTTTCCAAAATTGGTTACTTGATTATTGCAGTTACCAGTACAAGTTCCAGTACAAGTTCGATTACGGATGGGGGAGAAAAGGGAATGCAGTCTGCTATAATCATAGTTATCAGTATAGTGGCTTCCGTCGTGTTGATTCTTGGTATGGTGGTTGGTTACAAATATTGGCAAAAAAAGAGAAGACAGCAAGATCAAGCCAGGTTTTTAAAGCTTTTTGAAGATGGGGATGACATTGAAGATGAATTGGGCCTTAGCGATGTAATTTGAGAGTTGGTATACTAAAAGAAAAAGATACGAATGTACAGAAACACTCTTTTATGTTATTATTATTATTCTTTTCAAACACATTGAAATAGAAAAATTCAAACAGTTGCCTCTTCGTTAGAGGCATTAACCAGTTGAAACACATTTTGTGTAATCTTTGAGTCACCTTTGGGTTGGAATAGAAATAACATCATACAGTTTCTGCGGATTTTTTGTTCACTTTGATGTAATAAATTCGGGAAAATTTGTTATTATTTCTGGTAAAAGAACATTTGAAAAGAAATAAAGAACTCTGATTACATTGCATTCAATCAAATTGGTGTTTGATGAAAAGTAAAAAGTGATATGGCAATGTCAATACCCAAGGATGGCTTCTAGGAGTGCCAAAGCATCTGATCTGCAGTCATTTTCAGGTGTAAATTCTTGCCCATTACGTTCCTGACCTTGCGCATCTTCCCCAATTCCAAACCAAAACCGAAGGCAATCCCAAGAAAATTCATAGTACAAGTTTCTAGAATCACCATTATAATCCTCAAGTTGATTCTCATTCTGGTAAAGAATGAGTTCTGTTGCACTCTCGTTTATGCAACCATTTTGATTGCCATAAGGGTATTCACAATTGAAGAAGAGATCGGTGGGGTCAACTTCATTCGACAGCCATCCATAACAACTGTGGTAAGTCTGTTCACTCTCAGGGTTGTCTCCAATTGGGTCTCCATCAGACTGGTGTTGGCTCATGAAACCGAACTCCGGTATGTCATAGCCGTTTGCATTTAGCATGAGCAGCACAATGGAGTCAGAGTCATTGTAAATCATATGACATTCAAAGCTCTGACAAGGCCACACTATGACAATGGGTATGCTCTTAGATTACCTGTTATATATAAACTTGGAAAGGAGAAAAAAGAGAACCATATTTGTAGTGGATTCCATTCTAATCTAAAAAAACATATTCTCTTCAAAGTCACTTTATAAGCTATTCTATATATAGATGCTGGTATATGGAAACTTACAAGATATCCAACACCATTACCTCATTTTCTTTTTCTTCTTTCAACCATTTAATGTGAAATAATGCAAAATATTGTTCATTTCCATCTAGAAAAACATTCATACAATCTCCTTACACTGTACTAAGACATGGGGCGTACGTTCTAACATCTTTTAGAACATCTTTGAAGGGATGGATTAAGATATCCAACATTTTTAGCTTACCCAAGAGAATATTCTTAACAGCTTTATTTGGGGGGAAGGGTAAAAGGCATAAAAATATATATAAAAAAAGGGAAAGGTATAACCATGTTAGTTGTCAAAGCATCTTTATCTAATTCCTTTCACTGAGAGTGAAGAAGAAGAAAGTAATTTGCCTCCAACTGCTGGATAAGAATTCCTTTTCCTCTTAGCTTTCTGGTAGAGAAGAGAATAGAGATATTCTTTGTGCAGACCGTCTCCATAGTGCCTATCATGTGGCATACACCATTTCTCTTATCGTCAGAAGTGCAGTGTTATATTGAAGCTTGCTCCTTGAGACCCTGAACATGCACTGCACGAATTTGTGTTAGTACATCATTTTATGGCTTCAAATTTCAACAATATTTGACTTCATTTTATAAATGTGCCGAATCGAAAATGGGAACATAAGGACATGTTTGGAAGTAATGTTGAAATGATTAATCTCACTTTTGTTATGTTCAAAATCTATATGAAAGTGACTTATATAATTGTAAAATCAAATAAGAAATTATTTTGAATGATTTAAGACATTTTACGAAACAATTTTGAGAATGACAAGAATGATTTGATCCATTTTAAAATCAGTCTAAAACATGCCATAAGTGTTGAGCAACAATATCTGCTTGGTTTGCAGTTTTATACATGATTTAAACAAGAGAAGGATCCTCTTTCCTTGCGTCTATAATCCTTCACACCATGTTTGTAGAAATGAACAGGCTGTTAAGAATTTGTGAGTGAATGAATAGTAGAGTAATTATTGTTGTGTTGTTCAGTGATTTTAGAAGGAATAACAACTTTATCCTTTATGAAAAGTAATATTTTTACGTGAACACGCAAGGTTACAAGAAAAATTACCTTTTAAAAAATGTCTACTTTTACAAATCTTTTATTCTCTCCCTCTTCAAATTGGTGTCCTACTTTGTGATGAATCAAGGATAACCAAGGAGGTTTTGCCAAGTCTATACTGCGTTTTGGCTAGTCTGTCATTGTTTCCACACGTGAAGTTTTAAGGCCATCCATTAAATGTTGAAGTTTGTTGTGGTGTTATGTTTGTATGGACAAAAGTTTCCAATCAACCCTATACATTGGTGATTTAAGATGATCGGTAGGGAGAGTACAAAGGATGATGATATTATATGCAATTCCAAATTTCCAATCAACATAAAAGCATGTTATAAGAATACTTGAGATTATCCATAAGAAAAATATATGACCTTTGAGCCTTTTACACAGATTCAGAGCTTTGAACTGCTTTGTTGAAGTTTTCCAATTCCTTAGAGGAGAAACCATATATTGCTTTTATAGTGTCCCTGCAGCTACTGAAGAAAAGATCAAGAATTAGCCAAACCACAGCATTTACAAGAACTTGGTATCCTAGAAAGCATTGAGGCTTTCCCTAGCGACTTCAGTAGGACTTCAGAAGAATAATTTTCGTTCAGTTGATTTAAAAGTGAAAATAATTATAAATTACAATGAAGGTTGATATTAATTCACTTGTGAAAGTTTAAGGTTCAAATAGATGCAATGATGGTTTTTGATCCAAACCAGGTAAGGGGTGTAAATTATTTTTTTCAATCCTCTTAATTTTCTAAGCTTGTTCTCCCTTTTATCCCAGTTATTCTATAACTTATTTTTTCGAAGTTTGAATATTACTTTCGTCTCTTTGTGGTTGAATTTAGTCCTTAATTTTAAATTGTACATTTGATCAACGTACTCCAGTTGAAAGTAGAGACCTTAAATCAAAGTGCTGTGGGCATCTACTCACACCTTTCTTTGAGTTCCAACGTTTAAATTCTTACTAAAAAAGCATTATATCTACCCTTGAACTTGAATTATCAAAAAGCAAAATTAAAGATAACAAGGTTTTATGAGAAGACCTGCAAGCAGCCTTATTGAACTTGTTTTCTTTGATTCCATATAACTTCTCAAACACAGGAGACTCTACCCGGCAAAAATAAGGGCGATCTGTGAAAATTAATGGAGGATAGTTAGGATACATAAACCTCATGTTTCATGTACAGCATTAGAAATCACAACTGGAAGCTGCAGATGGCTAAAACTTACCGGCATAAATGGAGCATTTACGCGTGGACTTCTCGTAGTGAATGCACCATCCATCTACGCCAATCAAGCTTTTATAGAGCTGAAATTCATAAAGTAAAATATCTATATCAATCTATTCTGAAAATCCACAGTATAATGCTAGAAGAATTCCAGCTGAGATTTAATTCCGATGATGAAATGAATTGAAGAACCTCTATATCGGAAGTATTCTGGAAGATTTCCTCAGGCGCGGCGAAGGACGGGCCCTTGGCGAGCTTGCAGCAGGCGCCGCACCCCTCGATGCACTGCCATAATTCCTCCTTTCGTTTTCCCCCAAAACCTACGTTGATGTTCCGGCCTTGGGTGGTCTTATTATCCTTCGTCGTAATTTTCTGCGGTCGGCGAGCGGCAGTCACGGTGACTTGAGGAGCCACCGCCAGGTACATTGTGTTCGGAGTTTTTAGATAAGCTTCGTCTAAAGACCGAAGTCGACTTGGGATTTTCCTTTTTCATAAAGAGATTTTTCCTATAAAATTTTAAATGGTTTTTGAAAAAAAAAAATCATATTAGTGCATTTATTTTTATTTAAAAGATTCTTAAATCCTTTGATAGTCCTCTCATAGCCTTTTAATAATAGCTTCAAATTACTTATCATATTTACCATATGTAAAAATAAAAAAGTTCGCAAAAAAAGTAAATTTTTTTTATAATAATAGAGTTCATGTCACTTACATTTTTAAAATTGAAAAAATAGAAGTTTAAAAGCGGATTACCGTCATATATGTCAAATTTGTAACACAAAAAAAAAAGGTGTTATGAACTTTTTAAAAAAAAGAAATTGTTATGTAATGCAATTTCTCATTATCTAACTAATGTTGCTATGTGGTGAACCATTTTTTTAATTCTTTTTTACTCTGTAATAAAAAGAATACATAAAGCATCAAAATATATTTTTTACTAAAATAGAGAATAAAAGATTCCAATCATGAACTTTTGGATAGGAAATATATAGTTTAGTCTCATGTGATTGTTAAACTAAAAACATCGATGATAAATAATGTAAAACAATAAGATTAAAAAAAATTGAACTTTTTGGAGATGCTATGTGTGTTTGCAATGCAACATTTCGAAGTTTTTCAATCAAAAAATGGATTAAACGTAACAAGCATTCGTTTTTTCATATATAAAAGCAAGTGGAAAAATTGTCAAAAATAGTAAATTTAACAAAATATTTATAATATATAGCAAAATTTTTAAATTTTATCTATAATAAAAATTGATAGTATTATCAAATCCAAATTTTTTTTATAAATATTTTAATTTATTTTACTATTGTTAGGAATGGTCAAGTAAGTAAGCATGTGGTGTTTGGAGGTCAACACTTGGAGGTTTGAAGTTGAGAATAAAATTGTTGTTAATAACACAGTTTGGCAAATACTTTGAAGACTCTATTTATTATTTTAGCTTCTTAAACTCTTTGAGTGTATTTTCAAATAATTATTTTAGCTTAGTAAACTCTTTTGAGTGTATTTTCAGCTTTATAAATACCAGATATACCTAAAGCTAGCTATGTCTTAATTCATAAGTAAACTTTGCATACTTTGCATGTGCTTGACCTTTTTAAAGAGTGAAAACTGGAAAACCCAGAAAGTGACCATGAAGAAGTCGACTTTCGAAATTCAACAAAGTTTGATCTTTGAATGGACATTATTTTCAATTCTGTTGGGATTTAAAAAATAAGAAATGAAGCATTTCACAGTCCATCTAAAATAGTTTTGGAAATCTTCTCAAATTTTACTATAAACAGTTTTTTTTTTTCTCTATAATTGATTTTTACAACGAATCTTATTTACATTAGCTTAATTAGTTAAAATGATCAAGAAACTTGAGATTCCCTTCAATTTTATGCATATACTTATTATTCCTAAATATAACCTTATTTATCTATACATTTATAAAAGCATCAACCAAACAACCCTAGGATGGTTAGAAACACTCCTAATTTGGAATAAGAATGAGTAGTATTAGTGTTGGAAAAATCCAGAGAATATCTTTCCTTAGAAGTTGGAATGTTGTTTCATACCAATTCAAGATACAATGGATAATTCTTTTTTTGTATAACTACAGAAGATAAATCAAAGCATAATCCAATGTTCATACCTAGGTGATGTAGTTAAATTCAAAGCCTAAATAATAGACAAGAAGGTAAAAAGTACAATTATTAAATTTGTAGTTCAACCTAACATTTTCCTCCCTTGCCCTTTTCCACATATTAAGAAATAAGATTTCCAGATACCACAGTAAGATTTAGACAAAGTTTATCAAGGACAATAGCAAAGAACATCCGGTAATTGATACGACCTTATATCCATCCTAAGAGTGGAGCTTTGAATTCCCAACCTTAAATTATTGAACTAAAAAGGAAAAAAAAACATCAACTCATCCTTTGCTTGTTCTTACCTAAATATGGCCTCAAACATAGAAAGACGAAAATGATTTTAACAGCAAAAACTTGTTTCAGAAATTATTCTAGCTAATAACCACCAACCCAGTGGCCACACCGACCATTTATGGAAGAAAACAAGAACAATTTTCAGCTCAAACATAAAATAAACAAACGAACTCCGCAGAGTGGGAAAAACTCTATGAAGAGCAAAATAAAATACTTTCCACACCACCAAGAATCTGCACCCGAAAGAGATTAGGGGTATGTTTGAGAGTGATTTTGAATGGATGGGTTAAAATACATTTTGACATGACATAGTTTAAATCAAGATGATACGAGAGATGGTGTTTAAAGGAGAACCAAAAATTAAATTGATTTTAAAGGATTAAAGTCGTGTTCGAGAGTGATTTTGAATGTAAAATTACTCCCAAACATGCCTTCAAGGGGGAAAAAAATTAAAAGAGAAGCCAAACTAGGAAATAACAAGCACACATATAGTATTGTAAAACAAAAGGAAGTTAGAGATAAAAGTTAAGGATTATATAGATACCACTTCCTACAGCAAGCAACAAAAAGGCCATTTTGGCTCTGTTAACTTCCCCTGCAACTACAAACTTGAAAGATCATCTTACAGTGAATTCTCGACCTCGACTGTGACCCAAAGTTAACCAAATTGCCTGCTAATTCATGATTTCCAACCATAAGAAGGAAAGGAAGAAGAAGATAGCAACAGAGGAACAGAATAAAGAGGCTTTCAACATTTCATGTTTGAGCGAACTCTATAAGTGGCAGTCACTAATAGCATGACATGAAAAATAAACATGGATAACAAAAAGCAGAGAACAATTTCAAGTTTCTACACGAGTTGAAAGGAGGGCAAAACAAAAAGAAAAAACATCAGCAAAATGAGCAGCAGACCCGACTTCAACAATTTCTATTTGTAAATCAGCTATATCACTTGCATTTGTATGGCAGAAGCAAAATATGGCAATAAGAACTAGAAAAATACTCTTCAATACCCATTTCAAAGCTCAAATTCTTCGTCCCTCAGAGCCAACTCTGCAGCTTCTTCTTCTTCCTCGTCGAGAACGAAGTATTCATTTCTCTCAACAGGCCTAAACATATAGAACATCACCATGTAAAAGACAAGGCTTGCAATCTCCTCAGCTGCATTGCTCACCCATTGATACTTGTATGCTGCAATGGTCTTGAGTGCGAAAACAACAATTCGTGTAAAATACAAATATCCAATCACAACAATGTAGAACTGCCTGAAAAGAGTGAGCTTTGCCAAATTCCTTGCAGCCTTCCCATCGGTTTTCGATGTCTCTCTCAGAGATCGAATCGACCAAACAATGGGGAAAATTATGGCACAGCAACATATGATATCCACCAACAAGAAAACCTGATTCCAAGTGACCCAATCCTTAATAAATGGCCCAGTCTCGCCGATCACAACCGAGGCAACATTAGCCAAAACTTGAAGTGGGATCACAATCATCAACACCTTCTTCTCCTTCTCTTGCAAAAACGGCTTCAAAAAGGACCATCCAGTTCCGATCAAAACAATCACCGTGAAAAGCAAAACAACCCGAATAAACTGAAAGATGTAAAACAACACATCCCAACCATGAGGGGTTCCTGTAATTTTGACGTAATGCTTATCCTCAGCAGCACAAATGAGATTCAACGCTTTCATCAACAACAATCCACCCATCAACAAGTGGATCCTGTGAACGCTTCGCTTATTCGTGATACCCGCATAGATCCAAAGCCCTAAGAAGGCAAGATAGGCAAGAGAAAACACAAAATAAAGCGAAGGGAGCTGAGTAAGACCAGCGGAGAGGTAATCCTTGGAACCATCGCGGTCCAAATTGAAAACCTCCGTTCGAACTTGCATAGAAACCGATGTTTCCGGGGCGCAATTAGCGAAGAAAAGACTGTATTCATTGGGGGCAGTAACAGGATAAGAGTGGCTAAACGAGCTCTGTGGTGGGGGAGAGAGATCCCGGAAGGTAAATAGACGTTGGATGTAATGGGAATCAAGAACGCAAAACTGAGGGTTTTGCTGGATCTCGAGAAGAACCTGAAGAAGCGATTCTTCAGATAAGAGGAAGAATCCAAGACGAGAAGGATCGGTTTCAGCAAGGGAGGTAGCAACAGAGACGGAATTGACGGAAATGGAGACCTGACCGGTGTGAGTGAAACCAAATTTCTCGAAGAGAATCATGGGACGATTGTCGGAGGAGATCTTGAGGGATTTGATCTCAGCGGTGGAGGAGACGGCGAGGAGGGCGAGAAGGAGGAGGAGGAAAGGGAGGCGGAAGGGTGAGTTCGCCATTTTGGGATGCGGCCGGAGATCGCCCCGAAGGAAGAGTTTCAACGGCGAGCTTCGTGAAGAAGGAATGAAGGAATGAATAAAGGACGGTTAGAACGAAGAAGGGGGAAAAGGGGGCGGGTGAAGAATGTGACGCTGGCGTGAATTGAACGGTTGAGTATGAGATTTGACGGAATTGCCCTCGCCTCAGATCTTGCCGGCAAGGGGCTCAAACGACGTCGTCGTTTTTGCGTTGTGTGGTTGACCTGACCCAACATTGTCGGTTCTTCTTTTTAACCCTACCCAGGCAGGCCAATCAATTCCAAGGATATTCAATTATTATTATCTTAGGCATAATAAAACTATGTACAAATTATTTGATTAGTTGATAAAACTCATTTTACATTCCTCTTTATCATTTTCCAAAGACTTTATTATATACAAATATCAAAACATCATAATCCTATTATTTATAATATATAGTTATGTATATGGGTAGGATTTTTAGAATCCATATATTATAGACGAACTTTAAATATTGTTAACGTTGTTTATTGTTTATTAGAAATTTAAATATTGTTTATTAGTTTTATTATTTATAATAATTTTTTTCTTAACATTTTTAAAACTTATTAGATATAAAAGATAATTATTACATTTTAAAAGGTGAATGAACATTTAAAAAAAAAAAATAACTTAATGATCTGTTTGGTTAGCAATATGAATTATGTTTTTGTTGGGTAGACAATATGAATTGTGTTTTCAAAAATTGTTTTCGAATTTTGAATTTTGTGATCCAAATTGAATAATATCTTTTTTTTTAAATATTTTTTTATATCTAAAATTTGAATTTAGAACTACAACATCTAATGTTATAAACTCAATTCATTTGTTTTAAATGAAAATATGCACAATCTAGCATATTGCAAAATAATAATTAAGTAATAAAAATTGCCTCACAAATGTTCCTCAATACATTAATAAAATGTTATTGTTAACTACATTTAATGGGTAATTACAATAAGTTTTATCATTTTTAAGTATAATATCAAACACATTTTAAACAGTGATCTAAATTATAATCTCACCTAAACACATATTTAAAACACATAAAATACAAATGTGTTTTCATCGAATTCTTTGTTTTTAAAGATCAAACTTGTAATTTGTTTTGTTAGGTGGGGTCTTAATGCTAACGTTATCTATTTTAGTACCATTTTCTTTTATAGTTTTCATTTTTTGTTTTTTAGTTTAATTATGGGTATGGATTGGAAAAGTTATAGATCTTTTCGATGACAACATTTTTTAAATACATCACAAAAATATTACATATATTTAGGTGAGTTTAACTCATTTGTAATCGACATAGTTTTTTATCTTAAAAATTATTGAATGTTTGATATTTCATTTATACGATGATTGTATGGAAAGAATATAGGGATAAAAATGTAGTTTAATATTTAAATTTTATATTGTTTATTTCATTATAAGTTATAAACTTCAATAAATAATAAATGCATTTTCCACTTTAAGGTAAAGTTGAAGAGGTTAGATGAACTAAATATATATATATATATATATATATCAAAATTAGAAATATTCCAATTTTTTATTTTAAAGTAAAGTCACAAATTCCAAACCCAACAACCAAATTTGATCTAAACTAGTAACTTATCCATGGATAATTATAGTGTTTCTTTTTTTAGTTGAAATGAGAATGTATATACTAATCCTTTTTATAGTAAATGAATGGAGTAGAAGATTCAAACTTTTGTAAATCTTTTGTAATACATGTTAATTAAAATATCGTGAGAGTATAAATTTTCAGCTAGATAGAAGTACAAATTTGAATACCACTTAACTAATTATAGAGTTTTGTTAAGGTATAACATCCTTCCAAATATATCTAATAGTATGATTTTGTCTATTTTAAATATAAACCCTCGTGGTTTTGTTTTTAGTTTTGCCCTAAAAGACATTTATGTCTTTGGAGAGTTGTTCAGTTGCCACAGTCTTTCCTCAAATAGTTAACATTTTTCACTAACTCTTGTTTAATCAAACATTTAGTCGCAAAGCACTTTGTCTGTATCGTATAGAGTTTAATTATAGATCACACTGTGACTGCATCTTTGAGAGTCGCCACTTATTTGTTCGACGCCAACAATTCTATCACTTGGTTGAGTTTGGTGCATGATAAAAAAAGAGGATAATCTCAAATTTGTACTGCAGGAAAGTTGATGACGATCCCAACAGGAAACATCAAATTCTTAATAAGATAGATATGTTACTCATCTTATTGTCATTTGATTCTTTGATTGAGGGCATTATGTATATATACTAAAAAAATTTAGAATGAGCATTAAGTTGAGAGGGTTCCTCTGGACCTATAGTAAATCCACTAGCGATTACACCATCAAATCATTTGAGTTTTTCTCTAGAGTCCTCATAGGTCTTTTGAGTTCCCTCTAAAATTAACTCTCCTCATAGGTCCTCTACGTCTTAATCGAAATCTCAAAGCTTCCTTCTAGCTCCATTTGTGCCTCTAATAGATTCAATGGGTCCCTTTGAACTTCCTTACACTCTCTCCTACATGTTCTATCTATTTAGACTTTCATACTCCAACCATCTTCGAAAACCTACCAATAACAACATATGTACTAAAGATAAACACTTTTCAAATGTCAACACATGTACTAAAGTTAAACACTTTTCAAATGTCTTCATAGTGTCTACTTTAAATAAAAAACAAGGGTCCTTTGAAAGTAAAGAGTGAGTAGTTATGGATTATTATACTTAGGTTATAATAACTAGTACTTGAGACGTATATTATTTTAGCTTAGGTTATCGTAGTATGTATTTAGTGTGCAAACTATTTTAGTTTGAGAACGAAATAGTAAACTTATAGCAAATAGTAAAGATCGTAGCAAATGATAAAAAAAATAAATGTAAATAGTCAATAGTGTTTATTATAACAAGATGTACTCGTAATAAAGATTTTTAAAAAATATAAAAAATTGACAAACTATTTATACTTCAACAAAATTCATATACTTGTGTTTTTTTTTTAAATTTATTTATTATTATTTTTTGACGGTTTGCTTTATTATAATCTAGAGAGTATTTATTAAAGATAAACAAAAGTATTTAGTTTCACCAAAAGAAAAATCTTCTATAATTGAGAAATAGTTACCTTACTTTTATATAACTTTTCTAACTAATGGTCAAGCGTTTATCAATAAATTTTGAAACGAAGTTCGATACGTGGCTGATGTTGACCTTGAAGAACGTAGTCGAAAATGCCAGAACCCGGAAACATTAACGAAACCGCCAGGCATTGCCATAAATCCCCAAACTATCCTTCTAAATTCTTCAAATTAAATCACTTTACCGAAACTAATTTCGTAATATTAACAAAAGCCAGACCCATTTTAGTCTAAATTTCCCATCATTACCTATTTATTCGTCCACGTCTCTTCCTCTTTGAAAGCTTTCTCCGCCTTCTTTATTACCAACCAGTCGATATATCAATTAAAGTTCAAATTCTGAAGAAACCACCAAAAACTCGTGTGCATTCAATTGGTAGGACAATAAAGAAGAAAGAAGCTTGAGTTCGAGTTCTTGGCTTGTTTGTTCTTCCACTCCTTTGAATTATCAGAGGATTTTGAGAGCATTTGTTGGGTTTTCTTCTTTTGGTGAGTCCTTAAGTCTTTGAAATTTTCTGGGTATTGGGTAAATTTGTGGTATGTTTGTTTATTTTTTCATCATTTGGATGTTCAAGAATCGAAATTAAATTCTGGGTTTTGTTGTATCTGCTCGCATGCATGGATTTTTTAGTCTATAAATGGCTGTTGTGAGTTTATGTTCTTGAAATGAGGCAATTCTCTGTTTTAATTAGTGTTTGATTTATCTTGGGGATGTCTTGCAGATAAGTTAAAGAAATGGTAATTGGGTAAGAGGAACTTACGAGGGATTTTGATTGATTGAAAGAAAGTGTGCTGTTCTTGACTTGTTCTTGGTGTTTCTGGGAATTTGGTTTGAGTTTCTTGGAGTTGGGCATGATGAATGTAGTGGGAAGAGTTGGTAATTTAATCTCTCAAGGTGTTTTAGCCATTGCTATGCCTTTCCATCCATTTGGAGGAGCTATTGATGTAATTGTTGTTCAGCAACGAGATGGATCTTTTCGGAGCACACCGTGGCACGTTCAATTCGGTAAGTTTCAGGGCGTGCTCAAGGGTGCGGAGAAGGTTCGTATAACTGTTAATGGTGTCGAGGCTGATTTTCATATGTATCTTGATAGTTCGGGCGAGGCCTATTTTAGAAGTGAAGTTGATTCGAGTGAAGGAAGCGATGGTATTATGAACAATTCAATTTTAGATGATCAGACAAATGGTGATTGCAAGAATAATGGGAACCAGGATGTTCTTGACTCTCAAATACAAGAACATGGTAGGGACGATATCAATGTGGAAATGCAAAATGAACTGAGTACATTGTACTCTGAAAGGGCAGAGTCTGATGGCGAGCAGAGACTTCGTTTCCCAGATGAGCAGTCTCCATTGGACAATTTGGTTGAGATTTTAGATGACAGGTCAAATGAAGACATGTATATAAAAATTGTAAAATCATACGATCAGAAGTCGGAAGTCTTAGGGAGTGTGGATGGTCATGCCTCAAATTATTTCTCAGCCTCAGAAAAAGTTACAGAGAGAGTGCAATTAACTCCACTCCAAAATCAATATGCTATCCGTGATCGAATGGATATTAGTGAAGGTAATGAGAAGTTCGATTATGGGGAAGATTCTCGGCCTTGTAATTGTAATAATCTAAATGCATCCAAACGTGATGTTGATTTGTATAACATTTGCAGTGCCAACAATGACACTGAAGATTTCGACTACCCGCTGGAAGTTTGTGAAGGAGATGAGGAACATATTTTTCATTCACAAAACCATGTGGATACTACTTCTGGAGGCGACATGGATCGGGTTTCTAATTCCTGTATGGAGCTATCAGAATGTGGTCGATTAGATTCAGAAAATGTCGCATCCTCATTGGTGGTTGATATTTCAGAAGTCGAAGGCATTGAAAATGCTCCAAGAGTCGATGAAACTGTAGAAAAGCATGGTGTTAAATTCATCAACATTGAGTCATCCCAACTCAGTGGTTGTGATGCCTTGAGCTCCTTTTCGTCTCCCGATTTACCCATTACGGGCATCCCAACTGAGAAGATGACAAACTCGAAACATATGGATCAAACTGACCCTTCAGTTTATTTTGACAGTGATAACACAGAAGTGAAGAATGATCAGATTGAGGCAATTGATCAAGAAGATGGAGGGTTCGAAAGATCCGTGCTTGATGATGAATATGAATGTGAGCTTCCAAAATTTTATTCATTGGAGGGAAGGATAGATTGTCTCCAAACCATGAGTAAGCTTCTTTTTCTGGCTTAGTAATTCATCAGCTGATTCTTTCATATAGAGTATTTGTATAATCCGTTTCTGCCAATAACAAACAGAGTTTGAAATTTCACTTTGTGGAAGTAAACTTTATTCGGGTATGGGATTGAGTGCTGCTGCTGAAGCATTTGAAGCTCATCGCGTATCTGCTCAGGAATTTGGAACCTCTGCCACATCAATTATACAAAATGAAAATCTAGTAATTCGATTGCGAGGGCTGTACTGGCATTGGAATAAAATGGCTCCAGTATTGCTGGGAATGGCAACATTTGGAATGGATTTACCTTTGGATCCTAATGATTCGATTCCTGTGCAACAAGATGACTCAACTAGGTCTGAAAACGTGGAAGCTGAGAATATCTCCACTCCATCTGGAAATAAATGGAGACTGTGGTCTTCTCGATTCGGAAGAGTTAAAGAAATTCAGCTCAATGGCGATGACACATCTAATGAGGAGGTGTTTCTTGACACTGAATCTGAGTTCAATAGTCCAACTCTAACGTCCCAACATGATATTGATACTCCTCGCAAACCAATTTTGAGGACATATATTCCTACTACTGAGCAGATAGCATCTTTGAAATTAAAAGAAGGTCAAAATAGGATCAAATTCACCTTTCCTACGAAGGTTCTTGGAGTGCAAAAGGTTTTTCATTGTCTAGTACATATTCATTTTAGTCTACGGATATATCTTTGACTTGTGAATCTCCTTACTTGCTCTAAACCGGGATGCATTTTCAGGTTGATGCTCATATTTACTTGTGGAAGTGGAATGCACGGATTGTAATTTCAGATGTCGATGGGACAATAACCAAGTAAGGCCAAATTTTATGGCTAGTGAGCAATCCCTCTATAACTTGCTTGGTGTAAATCGAGTTATCATAATTTGAAACTTTTTTTCAGGATTGTTTACTCTCATTTATAACTTCAAATGTTTATATCAAGTGACTAGAATTATTTTGTCTTCAACTGTGTTGCGACTAATTGGATAATGAATATAACTCTTGCTTTTGCATGCATTTTTCTCAGGTCTGATGTCTTGGGCCAATTCATGCCATTGGTTGGAATGGACTGGACACAATCTGGGGTCGCTAGACTTTTCTCAGCTATTAAGGTGTATATTCACACTTAATAATTCAAACTACCCAAGTTTTAGTTATTCACTGTGAATTGTGTTTTTACTACAGGATAATGGATATCAACTACTATTTTTGAGTGCCCGTGCAATCGTTCAGGCGTATTTAACTCGAAGTTTCTTGCTCAACCTAAAACAGGTATCGTATCTGTATTGGTTGAAACGCCACTAAGAATCTTTCTGATGAGTCTCTAGCTTCTGAGAGTAAAATGGACAATGGGAATGTTTGGTTGGTCTGAACAAAGATTTATAGGTATAATTTAGGACACGAGACTTTTGATTAAGAAAATGAAGAGAGACTATTGCCCTAATAGACTAAAATACAAAGATAAAAATAGCAAAATGAGATAGAGAAACGATAGAAGAAAACAAATGACAACCATAAAATAGCACTAATCAAGAGAAATAAAAACATTCCAACTTTGAGGAATATCTTGCACTGAAAATCGCCAAATAGCTTCTGAAAAGAACACCAAAGATTTATAATTCAAATTGCTTTTCTCATGGTTCTCTAATTTTTCTATCTTCATTTGTAGTCTTGCTGACAAATGAATGAATTGATCTGCCATTTCAGGATGGAGAAGCTTTACCTGATGGCCCGGTCGTCATTTCTCCAGATGGACTATTTCCTTCGTTGTATCGTGAAGGTAAAATATTTCTCATTTGTGCAAGTGGCCATGTTTGCATTAGACTTCTACGTGTTGTTTGAACACAGAATAAAATTAACATTCTTGGTTTGACATTGGAACGTGGATGTAGCCACACAGGGTACCCCACACCTAATTTCATATGTTCTTGCATATATGAAGATATGAAAATTAGAACCATAAAGAAACTTCAAGGTGGTAGTTTCAAAGTTCAAAATAATGAAACTTTGATGAAAAACATAGTGTAATCCAATTTGGAGGCAAAAATGGACGTTTGTTAGGATGAAGGGTTAGACTATCGGCAAAAGATATCTCGCTCTCACATTCATTCAATTTCTTGATGTTTCTACCTTGACATTTTTTTGTCAGTTTAATAATAATTATCATTCGGCTTAATTTCTAACAATATTTCTGTTGCACTTACTTTGTTTCTTTTATGACGTTGAACAGTTATTAGAAGAACCCCTCATGAATTTAAGATTGCCTGTTTAGAGGTAAATGAAAAGGATGAAAAATGGTGCAACTTTGAATTTAGGTTCAAACAGTTTTTTGTATACTAGTTCTTAAACTTCCCATTTTCCGGCAGGAGATTAGACTACTTTTCCCTTCTGATCATAACCCGTTCTATGCTGGCTTTGGTAACCGAGATACTGACGAGCTAAGTTACTTGAAGATGGGGATCCCTAAAGGCAAAATATTTATAATCAATCCTAAGGTATATATTGAGCTGGTTTCAGTCTATGATTTAATACGAACTCTGTTACTTCCATTTTCATCCTCAGAATTTATACCATCTTTGCAGGGAGAGGTGATGAACAGCCATAGCAACAACCCGAAATCATACAAGTCCTTGCTTGCACTTGTCAACGAAATTTTTCCACCGGCGTCGTCTGTTGAACAGGTACGAATAAGCATATGTTTGGATGTATCCTTTAATTGTGACAAAATACCTTTATGAAAATATAGTTGCGTGCTTCCCTGAGCTCAAATATGGAGGTTTTGTTTGATAATCATTTCGGCTTTTGCTTGACAAATATTTGTTTTTAGTTTTTAGTTTTTAAAAATTAGACCTATTAACACCCTATCTAGTTTTCTTGTTATCTACTGTTTTCAAAAACCAAGCTAGATTTTGGAAACTAAAAAAAAAGTAGTTTTTAAAAATTTGTTTTTGTTTTTCAAATTTGGTTAAATTTGTGAATATGAATTTCATTATAAAGACTTCGTGAATATGAATTTCATTATAAGATTGTGTTATGTGGAAATAGATTTTATGTTTCTTATGGAGTTTTTGGGGTTCTTATGCAAAAGTCAGAAACAAATCGAAATTTTATAAGAACTACCTACTTTTAAAGATTTTGAAAAACACATGTAAAGCAGCTAGAAAACAATTAAAGTTGTGTTTATAAGTTACTAAAAACGAAAGGGTGGTTATCAAAACGAGTCTACTTAATCTCGATACATACCTTGTCTCTATTAAAGTTTGCTTTCCAAACACTTTCATTCAGAAAATTTATCCCTAGTTTCTGTCTTGCAGGAAGATTTCAATGAGTGGAACTATTGGAAAATGCCTCTACCTGAGGTTGCTTAGCAGCACCAGCTACACTGTTAGCCAAATTTGAGACAACAAATTTCTTTTAACCATTAGGTAGGAATTTTCATACATATGGTCCGTTCTGAGAGGCACAAATGGAATCTCGACCAACTTTTGAAAATCAAAGTCTTTTTACATTTAGATTACGTCCTCTCCTCGTTAGGTGAATTTACCAAAACAACCAGCAAATACCCCCATCAGGCCTCTCCATTCTCGATCTTTGTTCCTCGCTCTCTATTCACTTTTAACCATCGATGGTCTCCATGAAAATGTTGGACTATAAGATGACGATCTGAGAAGCAAGATGAGATTCAAGAGTGAGACGGAGATTGAAAGCTAGATGAAGAATAAGAGGGAATTTTCTATGAACTTTCTAACACTCAAATATTGTAGATGGTAGAATTAAACGTCAAATATTGTAGAATTAGACGTATTGTTATGTGAGATTTGAGAAGGATGTTGGGAACAAAAAGTGGAAAAAAATTGGGCTCCCAAAATAAGTCGTTCCATGAGAGAACTATGTTAAGCTTGTTATTGTATAAGTTTGTATCTTTGCCCAAAAAAATTGTTAATAGAACATGGACCAAAATCACATAAATGTATACATCTTAGTTCTTTATTTTGTTTTTGTATGAAATCTACTTATAGTGAATATTGACATTTTTCTTGTAGATATAACAATCTAGATTTTAATAATTTTTGTTATATTTGCAATTTTTAAAATATGTTTTTATATTTAATATTTTGAATTTAAGTTTTATATTTACAACTATTCTTTTATTCTTTTATTCATAGATTTTTAGATGGTAAATAATGGTTGTTTACTTATAAATTCGATACAATCTCTCAAAATTAAACATTTAATTTTATATACTTTTAAATGCAATTTTGTTAGGGTTAAAATTAGTTTTGAACTATTAAGTTTGAGAATGATAAGATAATTTTAACTATTTTAAAACTATTTTCAAACATAAAATTATCAAATAGTTAACAAATATGTAAATTTACAAAAAATTATAGGCATAAATAGTGTTTGTAATATTAACTGAAAAGTTTTCTAATGAAAATTTGTGATGATCCTTTTAGCACAATAACTAAGAGTAGAGGTTCTGAATCACAAACCTTGTAGTTGTATTAGTACACTCAAATACTAGTTGAGCTAAATTATTGTTAGCAAATGAAATGTGTCTTGATAAGACTAAAACTATATATATATATATATTCTTAGTTTGCAATCATAACAATGTTTTTTCATTTTACAAAAATACTTTGATTTGAATCTAAATAATTTTGTTTCTCAATCTAAAAAGTGCTACCATTGCAATTACTTCTAATATCTAGGTTAAAACGGGATAATTGCAATGTGTAGCAATTTTAAGAATAATAATTGATTAGATAAACATATTTTAAATAGATCAAAGTTTATCGATGATTAGTAAATCTAAATTTTGTTATAGCTATATTTTTTTTATTTTAAGTTATATCAACTAATAGTTTTATACTTATTTTAAACATGCAACTACTTCATATTACAGTTTAGTGAAAGTTACAAATATAACAATTAGATTTAAAGTATTAGTATATAGGGATAGTTGCAAACTTAGCAATTAAATTTAAAATAATTAAGTATATAGCAACATTTTAAAATTTTTGCAAATGTAGTAAAATTTGTCAAATTTTATCAATGATACAAGTCTATCACCAATAGACTGTTGTAAATATTGGTCTATCACTCATAGATCATACAAGTCTATCAACGATACAAGTCTATCAGCGATAGTTTTGCTATATTTACAATTTTTTTTAAATATTGCTATATCCTTAATTATTATTCCTCAAGTGGCCATCAATTACAATTAACTTAGTATATATATATATATTTTTTGTTAATTTCACTATGCTATATTTGCCTCACTCCACTTTAAGGCTTGTAATTACGTTAGGGCTTAAAGAAAATGGGCTCAGATTTAGGCCCAAGAAATAGGGAGGCCCAATTAATGGAAGTAGCGTGATTTGCAAGGGACCGTTTCCGGTAATCGTTATAAAATTTGGAGCGAAATTGCTGGCAAAGGAATCGAGCCATTGCCTCATAGAAGAAGAATTGCGTTGAACTGGGACGCGGTTCCTATTGACTTCTTCTTCCATTCTCTCATTCTCCTACATTTTTTTCGATCTCTATTTCTTTTTCCGTCTCTTTCAATTTCCATTCCTTTCATCTCCATTCTCAATTTCTTTACCGATCGTTTTGCTTCAACAAGCTGTCCGATTAATCGGAGTTCATCCAACGGCATTGGAGATATAGTATTTGTAAATTTCAAACAAACATTGATCCAGGTTGAGAGGTTTAGTTTTGATCTCATTTTTGCGTATTGGAACGAGAGAGAGAGAGAGAGAGGCCGGGGGAGGCAAGGGCGGTGATGTCGTGGCTTAGAGCAGCGGTGATCAGGGCGGTGGAAGCAGGTGCTGGAGGGAAGGATAATATCACCCGCACTGTCCGTAACGTTGCTGGCACCGTCGTTTACCATGCTGGAAATGCTGTTGTGGAGGGCGCCAAGATCATTCAAGATCGCATTGTAATTTTATTCTCACTTTTCCTCTCAATTCTTAATGCGTTTGATGGCGTTTGGTTCTGTCAGTTGTTATCGTTGTGAATATTTGAACGTTTCTTTCTAGGGCATGGAACCGTACGGTATTGTTCTCTGTTTCATGTGCAGCTTTGTTTATATAGTAACCTTACGTCTGTGGTCAATATGCATTACTAATTATCTTTTTGTATCCGCTTTTGTTTCTTGTTGCAATTTCTGCTTCTCAGACGAGTTAATTTTAGGGTTTGATTTTTGAGGCAGGGACCGAGGAATATGCAGGGCTTTAAACAGACAGTAAAAAGGCTGGAAGAAATATCTGTTTCATCTAGAGGCATAGAAAGAGTTCAGTTATTGAGAAGGTGGCTAGTTGCGCTCAAAGAGGTGGATAGATTTTCACTAGGTTCAATCGAGGGTGGTAAAAATAGTCCGACAGATCAGCTTAACGAGGAAAATAAAGATTCTCCGAAAAAACCTACATTGGTGTGTATATCAATTAGTGTTGTGTTTCCTGAACATTTTTGCATGCCTAATTTGATTGAAGAATTTGTGGTTGTTTTTTTGTTCGTTTTCTCCCCCAGCATTGAACGTCATGAAATGCTGCTTGATATCTTGCGCAGGTCTATTATGTGGACCCAGATATGGGAGGCGAGCTAAAAACTTTTCGTGACGTATTTCTCACAAGCCAAGCTCTAGAAGGCATTACGTTGTCTATGGTGAGTCGATTTGTGTGCATGTGGACATCAATTTGTTTGCAAAACATTGGCATGCGAAAATATGCTAAGTTGTTCCAACTTCCAAATATATCAACATTCATTTACTCTGTCTCTGTTGGAAATGTGTAAATAATCTTATGAGCATAAAAGGCCTCAAGTTTGAACCTGTATTCATTTTATATGTAATTTATTTTCATTTTCCCCCCACCCGAGAATTGAGGGATCTCTTGTTCTTAACTTCTTTTGTGGATTTTGTTTTTGCTGATCATAGAGTTTAACCGCAGGTTAACTCTTTTCTATGACTCAGATTCTCGAAGAGCCTAATGACGAAGAAGAATCACTACTTCTAGAGATTTATGGGTGAATATTCATTCTCAGTTAGGCCTTACGTGTTCTTTATGCCCTGCAGCTGATTTCAGTAATTCTTCTCACGTTACTTTTGCTGACAAAAAGAAACAATATTAGAAACTTCAATGCCTCATGATCATTTTCCCACTCATATCATTAGACTTTAAGTTCCCTTTATCATGGCTATATTCAGGCTCTGTCTTTCAGGAGGAAAGGAAGTACGTCAAGCGGTAATGACGAGTGTACACAATTTGGCAAAAGCATTTTCAGAATACCAAGATGAAATACTGGTAATGTCATGAAGGCATGAATTAATTTAGCATAAAATTAGCATGGGCAAAGCAGTCACTTCCGTCTGTCACTGCCATTTTTAGGTAAAACGAGAAGAATTGCTCCAATATGTCCAAGATGCAATTGCTGGGCTGAAAATAAATGCTGATTTTGATAGGTGGTGAATAAGCATATCTTTCATATCTTTCATATCTTTCATATCTTTCATATCTTTCATTGGTCTTAATCAATTAGTTATTTGATGATTATGCATGCATGAATTTTTATGGATAGAATTACAACTGAACTAAATTGAAATCTATATAACGTGGTGGGTGTTAGCTCTAATGAGGCTTCCAAGTTTGTATGACAAAAAAGGGGAATGTCCATGGAGGAAGCAAGAATTAATTTCCTAAGAGAACATTCAATCAAACTTGATCATAAACCTGATCCTTATCGTGCACACACATACGTTTTCCATTTTTTATATTTGATAGAATAAAATCACCCTGTTTTTCTATATAACCTCGAGCGTGTCATTGATTAACAAGGGGAATGAGAAAATTTAATAAATTTATTAGAGAGTCAAAGTTGCTAGAAATTCCGTTGTCAATAGAAGGAAGGTCAGTTTCACGTTCTCTGCTGGATAGATTCCTGGTAACTGCTGAGTGGGATGAATCTCTTGCCGATACTAGAGCCTCCGAAATGAAAGACTTACTTCAGATCATTTCCCCATTTTATTTGAAGTCGGTGCTTTTGAATGGGGCCCCTCTCCATTTCACTTTTGCAACAGCTGGCTGCTCGATAAGCAGTGCTGCCAAATTATAGAAAGTTCTTTATCCTTAGGAAATCATCAAGGATGGGCTGGTTTTGTCATTTATTAAAAACTTCGAAATTTAAAAAGCTCTCTGAAAGAGCCAGAAAAAACCAAGAGCCAGAAAAAACCAAGAAGAGTCTTTGCTCCAAGCTCTTGCAAATGAAGAAATTAAGGAAGAATCCTTGAACATGTCATCCTTAGATAACATTATGAAATTGTCTTAAATTGACCAGCCTTTATAGCCTCCCTACCTTGAAGTTCTAGTTTATCTTGTCTTCCAGATCAAGCCTTCTGCTCCAATCAGTTTTTGCTCAATCAAGGATTAATATTTTTGCTCTGTATTCGGCTTGCTACCTTGCTTTATCATATCTTTAGATTCGCTTATGGATGTGACGAGGGCGCTAAGGGGGTGTCAACCTAGTTGAGATGCCTGGGTGCTGCTGATCCTCCCCCCTCCCCCTGTGCTCTTTGTATGCCCCTCATGTACATTGAGCTTTGTCTCTCTAATTTCAATATTAATAATAGTGAGACTCGTATCATTTTAAAAAAAAATATAGTGAAGAAAGGGATTTGCTATAGACAATTCACCATAAGAGAAAGTAACATCCCACTCTGAAAGGATTATGAAAAGCTTCAATTCACTTATGGTTTTATTAGACTGATTGACTAATTATAATTTCCAATTTCATATTAATGAAGCTTGTAAGTTTTTCTTTTGATGTTTCATTAATGATTGAAAAATTATAAGACTTCAAGAATTTAAGGTCTACAAAGTGTAGACTTAAGAAAATAAAAGAACTAAGCTCTTCCAACTAGGTTGTATTTTTGGTGACGATAATTTTGGGTGATTCAGAAATGCTAAAAGATTAGGAATTTCATGAAGCCTTTTGTGGAATACCATGAAAACCTTGAAACTACAGCTAAGAATTTTTCTTCAATAAAGTTGGTAATGGTATGGTATCAAGAATTTTCTCTGGCATGATTCGTGTCAACCTTTTGGCAGGAAGATACCCAAGAAAATTTGACCTTTCAAAGGAAAAAGATTTATTGGTTTTTGAGCCTTGTGAGGAGAGCAATAGCCGTGGAAAGTTTTCTGAAGAAGATAAAGGATTTTTGGGTTTATGAGGCTACGCCTGAAATTTGCTGTAGCTTTGCAGGCCCATTGACAGCACAGTTGAAGAAAAACTAGTTTTGGTGGTGTGACAAAGTAGAGACAACACTCTAAGGGTTGTTTGCAGAGCTGAAATGTAATCAGGTTACTGAAAATCTGAGAGATGGTGGGATGCATGAAAATCGAGGGTGAAACCGAAATGGAATTTTGAAGCGTGGAAACAGTAGAAAAGAAGGTTGAATTGAAAGTTGTCGAAACAAAATAAGTTTAGTATTACAAATCGAGCCCGAAAAATTCAATCCAAACATGGGTTTTGGATTACATTACATTACAATCTCATTCCATTACGGTTCACCAAACACCCCACTAGAGGTTCTTATTTAGTGGAGGGTCAAGATATCAAGAAAACAACTTGGGAGCCAGAAATTGTTATTCAGTTTCCAACTCCTGCACAATTTCCATCCTTGAATCCAGTTCTACTGATTTTTGCTGTGGGACTCTTAAGATGGACAAGTAAAATAGAGAGTGACTGAAATATTGATTTGGGAAGTTATGGGAATGAAATTACAGATAATTGTGGTCTTGAAGGTTGTTAATCACTAATGTGGGATTCGATCTTTTCTATAATATTAGTCAATTGGTCGTTTGATCTTCTCTGTATGTTGTAATTAGTCATGTATTTAATAACTATGTCGGGGATGAGGGAGAGGAGAGTTCTTTCCTGGATTATTTTGAGCGTACAAGGGAGTGTTTTCAGATCTCTCCAATGTCTGAATTCAATTGTTGTGTTATTTTCAGACCATCGGCAAAAGTTCTCTTGTGATTATGCTAACTCATGGCTCACCCCATAAATAGTGTAGAGAGCAACAAACCTTTTAATATATCATGTTGTTCGATTAAATATATTTTTCAGATTTGCAAAATTCCCAATGGTGTTTCCATTGAGCAGATTCACCCATACTTCTTCTAATCTGTTTTCAAACAAATTTATTTATTCTTCCAATTTCCTGCTCTCAGAATAGATGCTAAAGCATGTAGTTTGAAAGAAACACTTGACGAAAATCATGAGGAGCTGCCACCTTCGAGAGAAGACCAAGATAAAACATCTGATGGTGAAACTAGAGCTTCTAAGGTGATTATGAATTTATTTCCATTTATTAAATGTGGTCATTTTTTTAGTTAACCATCTTTAGTTATTTACTTAAACTTTAATGTTTTAGCAAGTACTTGTTCATCTTTCTATTAATTGCTTTCCATTTTGAGTTTTAAGAAAGTATAAATTACATTATATTCATTGTGTAAATTACAGATTCTACAAGAAATACTTTCACAAGTTCAATTATGCTCTAAATTGGAGGAGCTGCTACTAAAGAAGAAGCTTTTCAACGATGGGGATTCTCCACAGCTTCATGCTGAAAAGGTCCGTTCCTCTCCCTGGCTATAGGGTTAACACAATGGAATAAAGGAACTAACTAATCTGATGCTTTGTTTAGTCAACTGGAGTTAGATTGCACATAACAAACTTCCATGCATGTTAATCGCATCTCCCATTTTCTATACTTATATTTCTCAACTTCAATCTTAGAAACTCCACACACGGTGATATCAACTTACATTTTTTAAAACTCTCATTTATACAATTTACTTATTAAACAAATTTCTTAATAGAGGTGTCGTGGATTTAGTCCTTAGGTGGTTATCTGACTGAGGTACCTGATGAATACAGTTGAAATATTTGTGGCCTGCTGAATAAGATTACTTTACTCTCTTTTCAATCAAAATCTAGAGTCTTACACGGTTTTAAAAGTTCTGCAATGTTTATTTGTTTCTTCCCAGGAGAAAATTGATGTTGGAGTTGTAAAGTACGTGCGTTTGTTATTTTATTTTATTTTATTTAAAAATAAGAACAAGATTCTATAAAGGTTATCAGATGAAAATTGATGTTAAGGTTGGAGAGAATCATAAAATCTATGCCTTTCACTGAAGATATATATGTATATATGTATATATATACACAAATGTTAATCTAAGTAGGAGAAGGTAAAAGGACAATAAACTACAATATGGTAAATATATTTACAATAGTGTTATAATACTAATATTAGCCCAAAAATAGGGCTAATGGAAAATTAGAAGTACACTCCGACATACAAAATCTATATTTTTGGTCTTCATGTTCTTCAAGTTGGTAGTTGTTTTAAAAAGAAAGTTGGTAATGAAACAACTTCTAGTTCTTTTATTTATTGATGGATTGTTTGTTGATGCTTCTACTGCTAAGCCACCACAATCAGTTTATGTTGCAGGTTGAGAAACTGAGAATTTTATCGGAATCTTTGGCCAATTCCACCTTAAAAGCTGAAAAGCGTATTGTAGACCACAGGTTTAACATATTACTAATCCATATTTATGATTTGCACGTATTTCTCTATTGTTGATTTCACGTTTGTTGCTCTTTATGTGCAATATGCCATTTTAAATTTGACACTCCCATTACTCGTGGAAGAATACAAAAGTTGAGGACAAGTGATCCTCTTTCAAAGTGAGAGTTAAAATATCACTCCCATTGGCTAAGATACAGATGAGAGTAGTTACAATATCATTTACTACAAGAGAACCAAAGAGATGCCAGAGCTTTTACAATTTTCTCCAAAAACATCAGTTTTTCTGTAGAAATATTGAAAAGTTCTAGTGTTTTCTAAGCAAAGTCTCTAACTTAAACCTTCAATTACATTGATTGAAAGGATTTTTTCCTCTCTCAGGAGTGACCATAAGGAACTTGATCTCTTCTTAGTCTTTGCGTATTGTGGATTAGTAAGCAAAACATTAAGATATGTTCTGAATATTTGTACTATTAAACTCCATCACTTGCAGAGGTGGGCTAATAAAAGTATGCTCCATCCAATTGCACAAAACATGGGGAAATCTGGTGAAGTTATAGGAAGTTGTCAAAAAATTGACAACTCAAGACTTCAAGCAAAATTACCCAAAAATATTCTGAACTTGGTTTTCAAGAGGTAACATATTGTGGATGAATGCTACATGTTTGGGAATTTGGGCCAAGAGATTAATGATCGTTCATAGGGAAAAAAAAGCGGAGGAAATGAGGGAGCCCAAAATAGAACTTTACATTCTTTACTCTTGATGTTAATCCTTTCATCTCCCTGAACCCTAATTTTTTTTTAACAAGAAACAAAACTTGTCATCATTGATCATAATCAAAAGAGACTAATGATCAAAAGATACAGACTCTCACACGTGTTTGATTATGTATAAATGTCTTCCCGTGGTTTGACATCTATTGATGATCAGCTGATAGGCAGCTGACCATTATGGTTTTTAACGCAAAAAACAAAGCACCAATGTGAAAACAAAAGAAATATTATCTGCCTCAAGTGAGTCAGTAATCTATAACCTTTAATGTTTGTTGTAATAAAATATTAGGCTGTCACAAAGATCTCAATTGTCATTTCAACTTTTCAAGTAGTATCGATGATAAAAGGATTAGAGAATAGATATGATTTATTATAATGACAGCATCATATAAGTATACGGAGGTAATTGTGTTGATAAGGGTGTCTTAAAGTGGAGATTCACCTCTGGATCACTTGTTGAGTGTGTTTCTTTTACCTTTTTTGCATGTCATTAGCAGAGAGCAGAAGGAGGAGGCACTCAACTTTCGGGTAGCTAAGTCCAAGGAAATGGTCCAAGCTGAGAAGGTAATCTTTGATAATTATCACTTAGAGATGTTAATTAATCCAACAGAAAATATCAGGTTAGCATGTATGGTATGCTTTAGATAGCTTGCTATCCAATTTTTGGGTTTGTCAATTTCATGGCGCTTCTTGCTGTGCCAATTTTCTACCCGTTTACTCTTCCTCAGTAAAGAAGTTGTTTTAATTATCAATCGAAGGCAAACTATATGCTTTCAAACTTAACCTTTACACCCAACTAAGAGATGTTGATTGATGGGAGAGAATAATGAGATAATCTGTATATTGTTGTTAATTAGTTAGTTGTTAATTTAGATTAATTAGTGTTTAATTAGTCAATTGTTGTATTTAGTTGTATGGCTATAAATACTACTTTTTCTTTAATGGAACTGTAGTTCTTTGAAAGTGTTCTCTCAACTTTAGAGATGAATTTCTCCTTTCACTATGGATTTGGCCTTAATACCTTCAACCCACCAAATCGTAGCTTCAGTGAAGTATGGCAATGGGATTTGCTGGATTTAAAAATTTTACATACATGGTTGATTCAGAAGGTGTTTCATTTAAAGGTTTGGAATAATTTGTATTCTTTGAATCTCTCCTTTGGAAGATCTCTAATAGATCAGAAATTGATTCCAGTCCATCAACATTTCAAGTTTTAGAAAAACAGTTGATTCACTATTGTTTTAATTTTGCTACACTTGTATCAATTGTTTTTAAATATGAAAATGATTTTTTAATATAAATATGATGTGTTTGTAGCCAGAATATTTTTTTGTAATTCTGGTCTTCTAATAATTATTGGAGTGGGGTTGGCTGTTATTTTCCTTTCGATCAATATATCTCAGTTTCTTGTAAAAGAAATAATTATAATCTTGTTATATGAAGTTTTTTTATAAATATTTTAGAATATTATGATTCCTATTCAAATTTCCAATTTATGATGATGAGAAATGTTTCCAAGAGGAATTATGGGGTTATATTACTCTTGTGACTTCTAGTTAGGCTCCTTCCCTTCGCTTCTTTCTCTTTTGGTATATTTTATTTCTCAATGAAATTTGTATGTCGCATAAATTTCTATTTGTATTTAACAACAGCTTAGTTGCATGCTTGGATTACAAGTACTTCCTATCATGGTTGTGTTAGTGAAATCCATTTCATTACTTATTTTAGTCAAACTTCATGGTACAGGAATTGACAGATGATATTGGAGAACTTGAGAACCAAAAGGATCGACTGGAGGCTGAATTGAAAAAGGTTGGGTTTCTTTTTCTGCCATGTTCAGCAGGCTCTGTCTTGTGTATTGAAATTCTTTCGTTTATCTATTGTCTAGCACTTTCCCTCTCTTACCAATTGCTTACTGCTATGATGATTAGTTGTGCTTTTATTTATTTATTTATTTTCCATATTTTTTCAATGGGAAGTTGGTATACGCTTCATGGGTTACTTTAGTGTGTTCATTTATGTTTTGACAGTCAACAAAAAATACTATGAATCTTCTTCCTCATTAAGATAGAATGACACTAACTCCAGTACAGGCACCAACAGGAACTTTAAATGGGTGAGCAAACTAGTAAAAACCAAGACTATTGTTATATAGATCTTCATTATGCGTTCAAAGTTCCCCTTCTGTTTCTGTCTACTGAAATCTTATTTTTTGATGCAACTAGTTGGTAGGGTGATGATGGGGTTAAAACCACAATTGAGCTTTTCATTAAAAGTCGCAAGACCTAGAAAAGTTTCAGACATGCAGTTTCTCATTCATTGATAGAAACTATAAATATTTTGTAGTTGCAGAGCGAGGCAGTAAAGATTATTGGGTGGAGGGAAATATTGTGGTGGACATTTTAAGTTGACTCATTTTAAAGGGAGTGGAGGGAAATATTAGTGAACCTTTTAGGGTCGGTTTCAATGAGGTTGCCTTGTCTCACTTTCAGTTTGCTGTCGTTACGATGTTGTTCTGATCTGGTAATGAGGCCTCCTTCTTAAACCTTATGCATCTGGTGGGGTTGTTTGAGATGAGAATTTTTCTTTGGGAAAGGATGGATAGGGGGAAGGGATCTCATTTGGTTAGCTGACATAGGATAATTGTGAGCAAGCATGGTTTTGCTCCCTTTGAGTGGGTGGCTAAAGGGGTTGAAGGCACACATCATGCTCCTAGAAGGACATCTTGCTTGAGAGCTCCCTTATTTCTCTCCTTAGGTTTAGATGCATTGTGGGGGATGGCAAGGAGACGTTTTTTTTTTTGTAAGATCAGTGAGTTGGGGATAGCCCTGAAATCAACAAGCCATTTTATTAAAGATAATAAATGAGACTAAAGTTCAAAGTACAAGAGTATTATACTAAGAGCAAAAAGAACTAAGGAAAAATACAGGCTAAAACAAAGAATATATTTGGACAACATAAATATGATGGGAACCTAAAAACGAGCCCAAATAGAAAATCAAAGAGCTAATTAAAGCCACTCAAAGACAATATGTCAATAGAAAGCTAAATACAAAGCAAAACTTAAACGCTCTCTACACATGAATCTAAATTCTTGCACTCCCAATTCTTCAAGATGAAAGGAGAAATAGAAGACCAATAAGATGCAATCAGCTGCTTCAAACTATCTTGCCAATGCAATCCAATGCGTAGATGAACTTGAAGAAATCTTCCACGACATCTGGTTCGAGAAGAAATAGGACCCAATAAACAGCAAAAATTTAATTGCATGTTCCCAAAATGTATCCCTGGTAGTTGATCTCCTTTGGCAAGAAATCAAAGACCAACACAAAAACCATTATTAAGCTAGCGACAACAATCAATGCGGCTTTACTTGCTCACCCATGTGAAGAAAAATCATGGAAAGACAAAGGTTGGTCCAATAGCTGGGGAAACTACATTCAGCGGCTGAAGAATCAAACTAAAATAAGTCCACAATCGGCAACTATTGACTTTAGATGATCTGGGATTTCACAAGACTGGGGATGAGAGCCAGTAGCAGAGGGTAGTTTTTCAACTTTCGATTCTTCCTCGCATTGAAACTGGGGGATAACCCCCTTTGCTCTGTGTATCCTCATCTTTATCATTTTTCCTACTTTGGGATTGTTAGTGCAAGGTTTGTGTTGTCTTGTTTCTTAAGGAGTTTGGTTTTCAGATTGCCAGTTAGAGAAAGATTTGTGCTATGATCGAGGAGTTCCTCTTACATCTGCCTTTAAGAGAGAAAGGTTGGTTTTTATGGCTTGCCAAGGTGTGCACTGTGATATGGGATATTTGGGATGAGAGGAACATGAGAGTTTTTAGATGTTTAGAGAAGCTCTTCTGATGTTTGGTCCCTAGTGAGGTTTCATCTCATTGGGCTTGGTTTCAAAGTTTTTTGTTTTTTTTTTTTTTTTTTTTTTTTTTTTGTAGTTGTTCTCTCAGAAACACTTTATTGGTTTCGAAGGCTTGTTTTATGGTGGGCTTGGTGTTTCTTTTTGTATGTCCTTGTATTGTTTCATTCTTTCGCAATGAAAGTTGTTTGTTTCTATCCAAGAAAGAAGGAAAAAAACATCTATACCAAAAACATAAAAGAATAGTTGCAATTTTGAAGTCGAACATATTCTGGTTAATAATACTTGTCTCAGATTGGTCAAATATCTCTCCTTCTTTTTGTTATACTCTGAAATATCATCAAAACAAGCCACTCTTTGAAGTGAGGCTCCAGTCTCCACTAACTGATTCCATATCAGAGACGTACAAGGTGCATTCAATAGATTGCATTTTGAACATTTTTATATTGCATGTTCTCCACACATTGCACCATTTTTTCTTTCATCTTCAGCAAAGTCTCAGCTATCATTGCTGAAATGTTGTGCAGGCCTTTCTGCTTAACTACTCAACGGATACCCCAAGGCACAAATCCTTTCTTGTAGCTGAACTGCCAAGGAAGTATAGGCCTGGTTGTGGAAATTTTGAGTGTTTTTGCAACATGCTGACAACACGACCTTCATGCACTCACATCTCATTCTCAATAGTAGAAATCTTGTCTTGTGTGTTCCACCCATTGCTAAACAAACAAAAAGATTCACTGACAAGACCATGCATTTCCTAAAAAAAAATGAGCCCAAATACAAATTGTAAGTAAAACAAAAACAAAGGTCATCACAACATATTCTTAACATGGAAATAGTGCTTGACTCAAGGAAACCTACATTAGCCTCATTCCCCAAAAAATTGATGCTAAAGGGGTTGGAGATTGTAGCATCATATCCTGTCTCTACAAAATAATTGCCAGAAAAAAGACTGAAATGGGTTCTCCCATCCAGTTTTACTGAATATCAGTTTGCTTTCTTTGCCAGTAGATAAATCCTTGATGTATTACTCATTGCCAATCAAATTATCGATGAACGGTTAAGGAAAGGAAAAAAAAGGAGCGGTCATTAAACATGACTTTGGAAAAATCTTCAATATGGTGGATTGTGACTTTCTTGATGATTTTCTACACAAAAATGGACCTGGGCACAAATGAGAGAAAATGGATTGATGGATGTATATTGTCAACAAATTTCTCCATCATTATTATTGGCAAGCCTAGGCTGGTGGCTAAACAGAAGAACAAAGTATTTTGAGGGGTCTTCACCGTCATTCTTATGTTAATTGTTTAGTAGAATGTCGTTGTGGGATGCTAAGGATTGCCATGCTTTATCTATTTCGCATTTAGAGTTTGCTGATGATGCTATCAATCCATCTCCATAACCTTGTCAGCACCATTAAAAAATTTGGGGATAAATAAATCAAGTGCAATAAATCTGAAATTTTGCGGATAAATCTCGAAGAAGAATACATGTCCTACTTGGCTGCAATCTTTGGATGCAAAATAGGAAATTGACCCAATACTTACTTGGGCTTATCTTTACATGGAAAGCCAAAATCATTCTCCTTCTAGTCTCCTATTATTGAAAAAGTTGATAAGAAGGTTTGAACATGGAAAACATCACATATACAAAATGGAGGAAGACACACTCTCATACAGGCCACTTCGACCAATCTGCTCACTTATTATATTTTATTTCATTATTGGCATACCAAACAAAATGGTTGATTAACTTGAAACGCTTTACAGAATCTTCTTTTGGAAGAGTGGATAAGAGAAGAAAGGTTGCCATCTTGTAAATTGGGAAATTGTAAAACGTTACATAAAAAATGCTGTTCAAGATCATTGACACCAAATTAAAGAGTCTTTCAGTTTTCTATTCAAGTGGCGAAATTTTCAAATTGAGGAAAAAGCCATATGGAGGAGAGTGATTGTGGTGTAAACCAAATAATCTTTTTATTTGAATGAGTAATCTATCCTCAATGTGAGAGGAAATGCATTATTTATAGAGGAAAATAGTACGAGTAGTTGGTTACATAGTAACTAACTCTGTAGTTTTAGTTAACTAACAGTGAGTTAAAACAAAAACTAGAAAACAGTAGGTAAGCAGTGGGTTTAAGGTAATTTGATTTACATCATTCCACCTTCTAGCATCAAACTCGTCCCGAGTTTGTCATGAAAGCTGAAATCCATTAAGTGCATGGTGCATGACCAAACCAACCTCCTTTCTTTTGAACAAAAATATTATGTTGTATGTGTCGTGTAGGTTTACGCAATCTCCTCTCCCATGAACAACTAGGAAGTTTGTTTGTCACAATATCACCCTTCACATTTTTATCAAATAAATCGCCATTTTCTATATAGTTTTCATTAGTATTGAGCTTATGAATATTTCTATTATGAAATATTGTACCACAAATGTTGTCTTCAAAAGCATTAGTATCAATCTTGCTTGGTACCTGAGATTTACTCTTTGAATTTAAGTTTCCCAATAGAGATACTTTATTCTAACTGAAAGAATTGTCAGCAACTTCGGCAAGTGTATTTGGCAGATTGTTTGTTGCGTGGAATTCCTTTACTTCGTTGGCATCATCCAACGGTCGATCAAGATTAGTGATGAAGAGATGGCTATTGATTTTCTTTGGATTGACTCCTTCATTCTTCTTGTTTAGGGGCATTAAAACAATCTTCTTGTTCATCCATTTGAATTTGTAGGTATTCTTCCTTCCCTTATGGATTGCTTGGACATCATATTGCCATGGCCTTCCAAGCAAGATATCGCAAAGATCCCTATCCAAGACATCACATACAATTTGGTCTTTATAGGTCCCTCCAATTGATAAAGGAACCGAGCAAATCTCCCTTATTTGGGCATCACCATCTTTCTTGATCCACCCAATCTTGTAAGGATTTGAATGAGGCTCCGTTTTCAATTTGAATGCAGTCACTAGCTTCTTAGACAAAATTTTCACTGCTTCCATTGTCAATGTTCACATTGCACACCTTGCCTTGGATGGTACATCGAGTTTTGAAAAGGCTATGCCTTTGTTGGTGAGAGGTGTCACTCTTTGGAGCAATTAAGACTCTTTGAAGTACACAAGATAACTTTTCTCCATCATTGGGTTCTAATACTTCTTCTTCTTGAGAGAAATCTCCTTCTTGTTCTTCAATATAATCTTCATTTTCTTCAAAAATAGCCACTGTCTTTCTTTTTGGGCAAGCATTTGAGAGATGGCCGGATTGACCACAGCGGAAGCACTTGCTCAAATTTGGTCTTTGATAAACATTTTCTGCTTGTTTCTTGGGAACTGCATCAGCTTTTTTCCCATTCAGTTCACTAGCCTTATCCTTTTCTTGATCTTCAGTGTATTGACTAAGAGTGGATTGTGCAGCAGAAGGCTTAGAGCTAGTGTTGGTATTCCACGGTCCCCTTGTGTTTTTCTTTGAATTCAACTCATTGATCTCTTCTACTAACTTTGCATTAGCATCAGAAAGACTAAAAAAAGGTCGTAATTGTACCTTTTTTTATATCAAATCTCAAAACTTCAACAAATCGGGCAATGAGATGCTGTTCGTTTTCCATTAAATTGGTTCTTGCACCCAACTGGTGGAATTCTTCTATATAATCAGCAATTATTCTTGTTCTTTGCCGTCAATTATGGTACTGATTATAGAGGGTCTGCTCATAGTTGGGTGGAAGGAAATGAGCCTTCATAGGTCTCTTCCCATTTCTTCTCCTATTAACCTCAAGTTGCTCCCACCAAGCAGATGCTCCAGCCTTCAACTTCAATGCTACTAGATGCACCTTCTTCATCTTGGGAATATTCATGTAATTAAAAAAAAAATTCAGTATTTTTCAACCAATCAAGGAAAACTTCAATATTACGTTTACCATCATAACTAGGAAGGTCAATCTACATCTTAAATTCTGCTGGTTCCCTTCTCCTTCCATCTACATGTGGTCGGAATCTTCTCTTCTGATCAATTACTGGTCTTTCTTGCAATTCATCATTAGTGGAACTCCAATCTTGAAGTTCTTGGTTTCTTGGAAGAGGTTCTTGGTAATCTTGAAATGGTCTCCTTCTTTCTTGAACTTCATATCTTCTTTCTTGATGAACTCATCCAGGTCTATGCATTCCAGCACCACGGATGCCACGCTGCCCCTAGTCACGAACGATTTCTTGATCTTCTTGATGCTCTATTTGGGGATGAACTAACATTTTTAACGATTTCTTGCATTGTTGTTTGTAATCCCTCCACCGAAGCCTCCAAGGACAGCAAACGTCTCGAGGTGGTTCTTGGAGAGAAGATGGGTGTTTCATCTGCCTCTTGGTTGTGAGCAGGTTGCTCAATCGCTGCTGGTTGATTTCGCCTAACAGCCATAAGCCTTGAAGAGCTTATGGTGCTTTGATACCAATTTGGTGTAAACCAAAGAATATTTTTATTTGAATGAATAATCTACCCTCAGTGTAGGAGATGCTTTATTTATAGAGGAAAATAGTACAAGTAGTTGGTTACATAGTAACTAAGTAGTTTTAGTTAACTAATAATGAGTTAAAACAGAAACTAGACAACAGTAGATAACCAGTAGGCTTAAGCTATTTGATTTACATCATATTGTCGCTAAATATGGAGCCAACCTTATGGAACGAGGTCGGGCACTTACTCACCTTGTAAATTTGGGGATTGTAAAACGTTACATAAAAAATGCTGGTCAAGATCACTGATACCAAATTAAAGAGTCTTTCAGTTTGCTATTCAAATGACAATATTTTCAAATTGAGGAAAAAGCCATATGGAGGAGAGTGATCGTCCCTAAAAATGGAGCCAACCTTATGGAACGAGGTCGGGCACTTACTCTTGCACACATCGAAAGGACTGTGGAAATGCATTGCTAAACAAAAAGACATCATCCATAATTACTTTGGTAGGCAGCTGAGTAAAGGAGGCAAAACATCTTTCTGAAATGATTCTTGGATTGGCAGGAATTCTCTTGAAGAATTATACTCAGGCAGTTGCATTATCTCTTAAGAAAACTGCATCCATTACGAACCTTCCATTATCCAATAAATCATCTTGGAACCTCTCCCTCAGACTGAAAGATGAGATTTTGGAATGAACATCTTTGTCAACATTTATCGAAGCCTTTTTATCTACTCTTCGTGATGATAAACATTGCTGGTTGTCAGAAAATGGTGGGGTTTTCTCTACTAAATCTCTTACAAAAGAGTTGGTATTGGAAAAATTGAGGACTTTTTGATGGTTTTTATGCACATATTTGGAGGGGTATCTGTCCTAAAAAAACTAAGTTCTTGCAATTATTTGAGCATCAACAATCAAGATGTCCTTTAGAAGAAATTCCCTTGGATTTACTTGTCTCCAATTTGCTGCCCAATTTGTTGATCTTTGGTTACAAAATGTATTAAACATGCTCTTTATCAGCCATCCGTTCAATGATAAGAAAGTGATCTTATGTACCTTTATCATCAGGCCTACTTTTGGCTCATTTGGAACAAGCGGCATCACCGTATCTTTGATGATACAGAGTTTGGTTTTTGTTACATCTTTGATCACCTACATTGCTCATTTGGTGTAAATTCACTCCCTCTTTTTGTGAATATAAAAAACTTTAATATTACTTAAAATAAGACCACCCAGTAGTTAGATGCGAACTTTCGAGACCTTTGACATTGTTCTAAGTTGGGTAGCTTCTTTCTAGGCTATAGCATTAGCCCTTTTTTCAACGTTTGGGGACGGAGCTAAAAAACTGAGTCTGGGGCATCACCGTTCGGCTTTTGTGGACAAAAAACTTTAATATTACTCAAAATGGGACCACCCAGTAGTTAGATGCGAACTTTCGAGACCTTTGACATTATTCTAAGTTGGGTAGCTTTTTTCTAGGCTATAGCATTGACCATTTTTTCGACGTTTCGGGACGGAGCTAAAAAACTGAGTCTGGGGCATCACCGTCCTTACTTCTCTTATTTCATAATGAAATACCATTTTGTTTTCTTTTTATGTTCTTGAGTGTTCGAGCTAGGTTACGCTTATCTCGAATAATCTCACGGGACAACCCGCATGACCCTACAACATTTTGGTGTCAAGGAAACTTGTAAGAAATTAATTCCTAGGTAAACGGCCACCATGGATTTGAACACATGACCTTTTAGTTAGTTACTGAGACTATGTTTCCCTTTTCACCACTAGGCCAACCCATGGTTATGAAATACCATTTTGTTATCCCACACGGCTTTAGTAATTTTATTTTATCAATGAAATTATAATTATGTTTCTCATAAAAAAGGGTTAATAAAAGAATTAACATCAATTTCTTGCTTAACTCTGTGTGGAGATCTGCTTTTAAGTCGTGGAAGTGCATTTCATGTTCCTATAGCCTTTCTTCTTGTTGGGCCATCTTGGAGATGATCCTTCTTTTGTTCCCTTTAACTTGATATTATATCAAACTTTGTTAAACACCTAGAATCTTGGTGTGGCTTTGTTAAATTGTCTCTCATCTTCTGGGGTATTGCTACAGAGCCACACCAAGATTTCAGGCCTTCTGTTGGGTGGTTTTATCTAAATGAATGTTTAGGGCATTGTGAGAGCTTGATTAACTGGTTTCCCATTTTCTTAGTTGAACTAAATATGTTGTCATGAAATTCACGACTCTTTTGCCTAAAAAAATGCCAGCATTATTTTGAGAGCCTTCATTTGTAAGAGCTGCTACAATCGCCTATGTGCTTGAAAGCATCCCTTTGTTCTATTGCCTTGATTCACTAGTGCAGAATCTTGTGTTCACCTTTGTGAGCTCTTGGATTCCATGTTTGTGCATTCTACTTTATTCATTTCAGTGAACACCTTCTCTTGCTCGTGCAAACTTGCTAGCAACTCATTTTTTGCTTGTTTTTTTCCTCCTAATTTGCTGTCTCACTTGTGCGTTGCAAGTGTGAGACAAATGCTTCATGAATTTTTTTACTTTTTTTTTCTATGCGAAGATGAGTTCTTAAGTCGAATCCTTTCTGTTTTCTTTTCTTGCATCTCTTTCATTATTTTTGACAATCTTTCAGTCAAGTTACCTAATCTTGATCTTTGATTTAAACCCTGGGACACTCTTAATAACCCTATCAAGCCTATTAGATGTTCCTACTAATTATGAAAGATGCCAACAAGAAACAAAATTTCACTTTTTAGAATTACACTTTATCCTTAGGCTTTCCTAGATTTTGTTGAACTTAGCTGACAGTCGGACAATTCTATGGTGTGGGATAAAAAATATCAGTTAGATTCTCAATTTCAAGATGTATGAAAGTGATGGCAGTTGTCACACCTCATTTAATTTTGATACATGATAAATTCTTCTAGTGGTCGGTGAAAAGATTATATTAGTTTCTCAATTTGATGAAAGGCCATGAAATTCAATCCATTCTTTTCCCCAGTTTATCTTGATGGTATTGGGAAAGTGAGAATCCATATAAGAAATTCAAGGAGACCACTTCTGCCAAATTGGATTCTTTTGTATGGAAAATAGTGAAGATTTGGATTAAACTTCTTTTTATTGATCAGTGAGTTTTTTCTTTCCTTTTTTGGTTAAAAATAATGAAGATTTTGGATCATCTCTTCTCCTAGCCTTTTTGCTCAGCTATTATGGTGGAAGATTTTGGAAGCCTCCATTTTTTATCTTGTTATCCTGAGAAGCATCCAGAACTTGATTATCAACTTCTCTGCAGCTAGATGAAGTAAGATTAGGTGGATATCTCAGATGAATTTTGGTTCCAGTAACCTTTAAATTATTATACATATTTTGATGACTGAGCTATGTACAAATATTTGGTTATCGCTGGGTTATAGATGTGTCCAATCACCTCTTTGGCTAACTTCATTCCATGAAAATGAAATAGAAATATTATTCCCTCTTAAATAAATAAATAAAATAAAATGTAGAACTGGATTTTCGTTGTCAGTACTCAGTTTATCCAATACTCAGTGTGCAAAAGTTTCTTTGCTTCTTTGGGTTTCAACCTTCATCATAATACTTGAACTCCGTTTTTGCTTATCAGTTTCTGTGGGCATGTATACTGTGTTTCAGGTCAACACTTTGCTCTCTGCTGCCCGGATGCGCCTTCATAATGCAAGAGAAGAAAGAGAGCATTTTGATGAAGCGAGTAACCAGATACTTGTGCACTTGAAGACAAAGGTAATCAAGAACTATGGGTTGTAAGTTTGCAACTTATTCTTCTTGCAATAGTGTCAAATTGAAATTTTTTTTAAAAAAAAATAGTAAAATAAAAATAGAATTCCTTTTCATTAGATTTTAACTTTCACCGATGATTTTCTTTGGTTATAGGAAGATGAGCTGTTCAAATCTGTTGCTTCATATAAAGTAGAAGCCGGTGCTGTAAATGCATGTAAAAACTTTTTAGAGCATACATGGAACCTCCAGATATCCCAAAGACAATTGAAGGAGGAGCATGTCGAGTATGTTAAATTTTTTTGCCAAAATATTATTCGAGTTGCGTTTTTTGTTTTGGAATCAGCCATCATGTCTTTCCCTTTATTACTCTATTCTAGTCTGAGTAAATTGCTTGGCTTTTGGTTCTTTCCTCTTTTTTCAAGTGGTGAGCTGGAAAAATATGGAGATTATTTTGTGAAGTTGGTCATCAGCCTTCTCTCTTCTTACAAGGTACTAATTTAGGCTATCTAGTCCACTGATTTTATCTTCATCAGTTGCCATTCACTGCTTCTATGGTATGTGGTTTACTGTTTTGAGTTTTCTGAACTGTCGTGCACATTGGCCCATCATTTCTCTTTAGGGAAAATTGGAGCCCGCACTTTCTTGTATCAGAAAACTTGAGGAGAACTTGAGTTCGATGAAAGAGTATGGCTCTTCTAAAAAACATCTTGTTCTTACGAAAATAATCTTGATATAATTAACCAGGCTGCTAAGACCTACTTTCTTCAGGTCAGATGTCTCACCCGATATAGATGATAGAAGTTTAAATGTCCATAAACAACGAAGAAAGCTTGAAGAGGAATACTTGGATATGGAGTCCAAGGTATATCGGTATTTGTGATATTTATGAATGCTTGTAAGGTGTTAGTTTGGTCCACTGTACTTCAAAACAATGTTGCATTTGCCACTCACAATCTTTAATTTGTTGCTAGTGTTTAGCTTTTAGTCTTTCAACTGTGCTCTTTGTTGTATTATCTAATCAATTTTGTGGTCTGTCTAATTCCTTGCTTCTATTAACTGGCCAGTTTGTTTCCACCTTAAGCACTGTGGATACAGTAAGAATGCAATTCTATGAAACAAAAGGAGTTGTCAGGTACTAAAACTCTGTTGACTAGGCAAGAAAATAGGATGACATTCATTGTCAATGTTTTCCATTTTTATCACCCCTTGACTACTAATTTACACACTTTTGACAACACAATGGACACTCTTGATCCAGGAATCTTGACGAGAAGGTACAAGAGACATTTGATGCGCTTGAAAAAATAAAACAAGAATTTGAATCCATCAAGAGACCGAAACTGATGATTGAAACCGTTAGGCGAAAACCAGAGCTACCCATCAATGAAAAGTTGCATGTAGTAAATTCAAATCCAAGTTTCACATCCGAACAAACAGCCGAAGTTCGAAGACTAAATTTCGAAGAAATTGACGAATCCTTTGCAAAACGAACAAAAAATTTCAGCATGGAAGCAGAAATGGCAAAACTAGATTCGGATGAAGGAGTAGACACAATCGACTCAAATGAGGAGATAAATGACTGGGAATTTGATGAACTTGGAAGAGACTACGATACAACATCCAACCACCAAAAAAGATGAAACTTCCATCCTGGTATGTCAATGTTTAATTAATGTTTATAATTCAATTCTTTAAAAATTACAAGAAGAACCATGCAGTATTAAAATTATTATGATGACCTGTGATAGAAAAATGCTATTATTTACATGAAAGATTCGTGAAGCAATAATACAAGTGTAAAATTTTCTATATGGATGAGATTTTGTATGTACCAGTACACTATACCATGAAACAATCATTTAAATATATATATATAGTTTATATCTTAATTTATTTGCATGGAGAATGTCCAGTGTAGGTGTGTACTGTAGATTATGTAGTGTGTGTGTTTTTATGGTGAAAATGGAAGAATGATTTAAGGTGGGTAGAGTGTGGTCCAGTTGTGGTAGTGTACTATTTGGAGGATGCAGTTTTGGAGTGTACACCACACACACAAAAGAAGGAATATATTTGGAGGGGTAGTAGCCACAGGGAGTAGGAGCCCTTTTAAATCTTACACTGAATAATCATCATCATCATCATCATGTATTATTACATGTGAAGGCTCATCACTTCGTATAACTAATAACAACGAGCTGTGCCCAATTGTGTTCAAATAGACCCACTTCCTATTTGCTTACCACGTGACACCACCTCATCCAATTATGCCCCTTTTCCTCTCTCTCTCAATTGATTTGTTATTAAGTTCTAAATACTCTTTGAATTTGTTTTGTGGCCGATCTAGAAATTCTGTTTTAGCAAGAATAAAAGAGTGGAGCTTGAACCTGGGATTAAAAGGAGTTGTTGGAAGGCTAATTCACCACTAGGCCAACTAATGATATTGGCCTTAAAATTATATATATATTAAATAACGAACATAAATTTGAGTAAGGCTTGAGCCCCTTAGGCCTACACTCAATACACTAGTGATTTTGATCCCTTAAAAATCAAAATAGAGGAACCAACTTGGTTATTTTGTAAAAGTACAAGAATCAAAATAAAGAAAAATGAATCAAAGTTGATAGTTCTAAAATGAATCAAAACCAAAAGTAGGTTAACAAAATAGTATTTACACATTATTTTATTATAACTATTATTTCACCGTGAAGGGAAAAATAAGGTGTATATTTGGGAATAAATATTTTGAAGATTATTTTGTAGAACTTTGGGGAGGGCAAATTCGATATAGATTAATATTACTTGCTTTAAAAATCGTTTCTAACTACAAAATTTCAAGTGTAACGAGTGGTGTTTATGCTATATTGTTGAGCAAGGTGTCCTCTGCTTTTGACATTTTTCTTGCTTATTTATGTTAATAAATTTTTCTCCAATTCTGAATACACAAACGAACTATCATACACCAATCAACAAAAATATTAAATTTTGAAGTACACCCAAAGTTAAATTTAAAAGTACACATCAGTAAGCTTCCATACTCATCAATCAAACATTCATTTTCAAGTATTTCAACATATGTAGTATTTGCCTTTTGTCCTCCTCATTATCAATTTTTTTTCTAATCTCTTTAGATCTTAATTTTTGTAACCTGTTTGTTAATTAATGCAACCCGTCTATCTCTAAAATAAAACACAATAAACCAGAAGTTTCATTAGAGCAACATTGAAAGCTAATTTGCTTGCTATCTAAACTATCATATATCTATAACATTGAAATTTCCACATAAAAAAATTAAAAAAAATAAAAAAATTAAAAAAAAGAAAGAAGAACGAAGCTGGTTAATTAATAAAACTTGGCAACAACTGAAAACTAACCAATATTGAGAAGCAGATTTGTATTGAAATTTGGAAAAGTGGATGAGAGAGAAATGTAAAGAGTTTTGAAGTTCACCCTCTCTGTCTCAGTTTCTCTCCATTTAATATTAATAACAACAATGCATTAGTTATTTAATTATTAAAATTAATCAACTTATTAAAAACCAAAGTAAGATTTGATTTTCCGACATGTTGACCAGGTCAAAACGAGGAGGCCCATATGCCCCTTCCATTTGATAAGCCCTATGCATACACTCTCTCTCTCTCTCTCTCTCTCTCTCTCTCTCTCTCTCACACACACACACACACACATATACTTTTTATATACTTATTATTTATATTTGTTTCTGATATTCAGATATGGGAAGGGAGCAAGCAATAAATTATTACAAGTTGAGAAATTTTGCTCTTGGAGGGAAAAAATAGTAATCTTCAGTTGTGAGATTGTTTGCTGCTAAAATATCTCATCCCCAATTTGTATGAAAAATATCATAAAAGTTTACATCCCCACTTTGTATGAAAAATATCACAAAAGTTTACATCCCCACTTTGTATGAAAAATATCATAAAAGTTTACTAATTTTGGTTGTGTTCTAAAGTCGTCTTACTAATTTCGACAATGAAAAATCAATTTAATTAAGCGGTTGGCTTTGTCAATCAAGCATAAAGTTAGCGTAGTTCTATAGTAATTGATATGTATATATTTTCTAAGATCGAAGATTTAATTTTGTACTTTTTCCGCGATGTTGTGTTAAAAAAAACAATAATAAATCTAAATAATGAATTTTTCTTTCTAACAACTAAGTTTTTTGAAAAATTAAATATCAAATAGCAATCAAAATATATATATTTTTGTTGAGTTCAAACAATTCGGAGGATAAATCATTTAACTTCACAATTGTGTTTGTTGATTACAAATTTAAATATGAACCTCATATTTCATTACAATTACGTAACAACTATAAACAATAAACATAATCAGAAGTTTATTTTTCAAATTACAAGTGACGGATTATGTTTTTAGAGAAATAAACATGGTCTAAGCTCAATTCAAATCAAAATAACCAAAATCTATCGATATATATATATATATATATATAAACAAATAAAACAACCAATTAATTAGAAAACTGTCACAATTTTGTTGGATCTCGTAGATGTTGTTTTTCCAATAAATTAAAGTAACCTTATAAGCATCTTTTTGGAACTTATAAAGACCATATTTTAAACATTTGGCATTTCATCAAAAGGTAAAGTATACACTCAAATGAGAATCTATTAAACCTATCAACATTCTTAAATTTTATAATTATCATTATTATACATCTAAAAACTATTAGCTACTTTTTATTTTCTATTAGCATATTTACAATAAATTTTAAAGTGAATATAGTATGTTTATTTGCATAAAAATAACTAAAGATGGTTAAATTAATTCGAGTAACTAAATTTAAAATTAGATTTGAAATTACAAACTATCAAAATAATATTTTATCTTTATTATAATGGTTTTAGTTTTCCCAATTGGGGCTCTATAGTTAGCATGAGAATAATACACATGGCTGAATTGCTGCCATGAATAAATAAAAGAAAATAAATAAAAGTCTATTGTCTCTTTCACCCACATTTTAGTCCTTGGAATTATTCAATGCATGCATATGAATATATGCATATATGTATATATATGTATAAAATAAAACCTTACATTTTCACTTAAATTGCAAAAAAGGAAAAAGTTTTTCTTTTTCAAAATTAACTTTGTATGTTTATGATGCATTTGCATAGCCTTTCTTGAAAAAGGAAAAAAGAAAACCTTCTAGACCAACCTAAAATGATTATTCTATGTTAAAAAAAAGGGTATCTTTTTAGGCTCTATAGCTCAAGAAAATAATTACACAAAGTTGTATTTAGTATTATCATTTTTATTTTAATATTTTAAAATGGTTTTGTTTTAAGTCAATTTGTCATCAATTTTTTAAAGAAAAGAATATATATATATATATATATATATATATACAATAATTAGGTTTATAATTAATTATATGAATTCATGTACATTTTCTTGTAAATGATTTATTTATTTGTGGGACAATAAATTATTTAAACATTTTCAAAACTATAGGACTTATAAAATAATTGTACTTCAAATTAAATTTTAGAAAGAAAAAAAAAAAAAAGCCTTTGTAATCATTATTATATATTAACTAATTAGTTAGTTTACATGTGAATTGTCATCTCCTTTTTTTATGGCTCATTTCTTTTTATTTTCTTTCTTAAATATTTATAATAAATTGGCTTTAAACATTTTGTTTTAAAATTATGAAAATTTTGAGATTAGATTGTGAGATACTTCTTAAAATTTATGTTTCTTTTCACATTGTCTACTTTTTTTTTTTTTTAAGAAAAAGTTCTTAAAAATTATTTTTTCAGACTTGTTTTTTAATCCTATGGATTCTTTGTTATCTGCTTTTTACTGATGTTTTAAAAAACCATACCAATATTTAAAATTTTTAAAAATAGTTTTTAAAAACTTGTTTTTGTTTTTAAAATTTAGTTAAGAATTTAATTCTGGCACACAAATAAAGATGTAAATTAAAATTTATGAGTATCTGTATATGAGAAAATAGAGTGCAAATAGGGTAGAACTGCACATCTCGATCCTATTTGCTAGGCGTGAAGCTTAGAAAGTCTTATTCATTCCTTGGACCACTTCCCTTCTCCTTACCGACCGAAAACAAAAGCTTAGCTTAGATCATTCTCTATTAAGAAAGAATGCAAAGATCTTCTTCTCATAGATAAGCCACAAAAATGGATTTTTCTGAAAGAAGAACAAAGTATAATGGAAGTAAAGATAGTGAAAGTGGAATAAACAAGTTCAAGGATAGGCTTTAATCTTTTTAGTAGGTTAAAGAAGAGGAAGGTTTGAATTTAAAGGAAAAAAAAAGTATAAAAAAAATTAAGAAAGTATGAGTAAAAAAAATTACTTAATTTTCAAAAACAAAAAACAAAATAGTTTTTATACAAAACCTCAATTATCAATATATAGTTTGATTTTTTAATAAAGAGATAGAAAGTAAATAATATATAAATATAAAATTTGCATGGAAAATAATGCTTATAAACTTGATTTTTTAACAAAGTAGATTGTTATCAAACATGTCCTTATAAATTTATCCAATAAAATTCCTAATGAGATAGGCCAATGATTTCTCAAAGTTAAAAAAAGAAGAACAAAAATATATTGATACGTCCAAATCATTGATGAAGAGAAAAAAAAAGTTGTAGAAGAACGAAAAAGATGGTGAGAAAGATGGATGTTGATTGAAGATTGAAGAATGTTATTCAAAATAAAGAAAACAGCTTTTCTCCCACCTGGAAAATTCACTTTGTTTTTTTACTCAACCTAAACTTTAATATAGATTTTGTTTTGTTTTGTTTTATTAAACGTTACGTAGATTTTTTTAAAAAATATTTAATCTTTCGATTGTGAATCTAGGAACATATCTTGTATATCGAACTATATCTATTGTTATAGATAATTTTGAACCTAAGAGTAAAATCATCTTGACACATAACCAAACAATGAAAAAAATCTAATTCAACGAACAAAGTCTAGTAAAAAAGCATAGAAAGGAAATGGGAAACCAAAGCCCACTCCAAGTGCCTTAGCCAAACTAAGTAATTTGGGTCGTGTAGAATGATTCCACCTAAAGAGAAAAGGTAAAGTAGAGCCTATAAATAAGACGATGAAAAGACTAAAGAGGGCAAATAAATTGCAATGTTTAACTTAGACATCATAGTAGACATGACATCAGTACTTTAACGTTAATTCAATTTTATTTTTTAAAGTTGTCGTCGTTCTCTCCAATCAATTAGCAATTTCACAAGGCAATATGATTGTTATCAACTCTATTGCGGGAGTACTTGAATCTTAATTTTAATTAGCACAATTAATATATCATCTCATTACTACAAAAATATCCTTGGGAGTGAAAATTCTTTGGACATGGAATAAAAATTTGGATCATCACATAGTCTTAGATCATCTCTACACATATTTAAATTATAAAGAAAGGCTGCAGCCATGGGAAAGAAAATTTGAACTTACCAATAAAAACCAACGATCTCACACTTGTGATTGTGCCTTACCCCTTTCTCTCTCTCTCTCTCTCTCTCTTTCTCTTCTCTGCCACTCTCTCCGGCGACACACCGCCATGGCCACCGCCAGTTCTCCATTAGCAGAAGAAGACTACATTGACATGGAACTCACCTCTTCCCCTTCTTCCAAATCATTTTGCTATTCCATTGGATCCCCCCCGCCACCGCCACAGCCACCCCAGACGGCCAGAGATTTCGAGTTCCAATTTCAAATGACATCATTTTCCGGCGAAACAGAGGCGACAACTTCGCCAGCCGACGATCTGTTCTACAAAGGAAAATTACTCCCTCTCCACCTCCCTCCCCGTTTACAAATGGTTCAAAAGCTTCTTCATAGCTCCAACTCCCAGAACCCATCAAGAAAAGCGGAATCTTTCTCAGAAAATTTCGAGATTCCTTTCATCTCCATTAAAGCTCCACCTCCCGAGTCGTGCAATGTGTCACCCAGTGAGTCGTGCAGACCGAGTTGCGAGTTGAACCCGGATGAGTTTTTGTTGGGGTTTAGAGGGGAAATTATTAAGGATTTTGTTAACCCAACAACAACATCAACAAAATCATGGTCAAAGAAAGTGAAGCAATTGAAACAATCTTCACAAGCTTATTTCAAATCATTATTTGGGAAATCTGTTTGTTCTTCTAACAACAGATCCTCTGTTTTCAATGAAGAAACAGAGAACATTTTTGAAAACAGGAGAAATTCAGGAAAGTTCATTAAAGTCTCCAAAAAAACCCCTTTTGGTAGAATTGATTATAACAAATGGCAGATTCCGAATCAAACTTTAGAGAAGGAAAAAGCTGAAGAATTTTATGGTGGGATTTTGAATATTAACAATCATAGAAGGTCATTTTCTGGGGCAATTCAGAGAACTTCGTCTTCTTCATCTTCTTCAACTAATAATAACAACAAAATTTCTTCTTCTTGTTCAACTTCTTCCTCAGGTTCTTCATCTTTATCTTCATCGTTTTCTTTTAGTTCAAATGGGTTTTGTGATCTGCAGTCATTTAAGAGAAGCATAAGTTCAAATTCAGAGATAGAGAACTCCATTGAAGGGGCAATTGCTCACTGTAAACAATCTCAAAAGATGATTGTTAATTCAAGAAGAAATGAATCTGAATCTCAACTACAAACTTGCTCTCTCTCTGTTTCTAAGGTTTTGCCTTGTGGGGATCAGAAAAGTTCACAACTTTGCAGGATTTGACGATGGCTTCAATATCACTAATACTCTCTTTTTCTTTTTCTGCTGAGTTTGATTGTGGATTTGAAGTAACTGAGGAAGTTGAAGGTAGATTTGAAGCTCAACAATGAAGATTCAGCTTGAAGATGATGAAGAAGAAAGATAGATTTAAGATTATATTATTGTAACAAGGATGTTCTAAATCATTCAGTATGCTATAATAATAATAATTATTTTGTTATGTTCTTTCTTTATGTACAAAATTGTATAGTTGTTTGAGTTCAATCAAACAGCTCTCTATTTCATTACTTTTTTAGTTTTTTTTTCTCTTCCTCTGAGTTATTTCTTGTTGAGTTCATGTTTGTAAGCTGTTAGATTCAGCTGATTTATATTCTATCATTTCTCCCTCCATAAATGATTGTTAGATTACTAATTACTATTTTTAAACATCTCTCTTCTTTCTTTCTTTATATAGATAGATGATATTGAAAATTGAAAACAATATGTTAAACATTCATGTAAGTTAGCCAACTCATTTGTAAGAATTGAATATGGAATGATATTGTCGATATATTTTAAGATGAAATAAATTGTGAATGATCGATCTTAATCTTCTATATAGTCATATCTAGACTACATCATAACTATGTAAAGTGATAGAATTTCAAAATCTACAAACTTAAGAATTAGTATCTAAGAGATTCATCTCTATGGACTTGCAAAGCTAACAAATTCATGTCAACATCATGAGTAGAGCTTATCAATTGAATCTTTCATTTTACATTCGAAGAAGTATGAAATTCTAAATAGATAACCCCACCTCCATCGTTTGTAGTTAGAGAAAAATAGACTAATAATAGTGAGTCGAAATAAACATATATATGTAATGAAGACTCGATTATGTGTTTGAATAATATTTAAGAAGAAATCATACAAGTTCACCCACCACGACACATTTTATTATTATTTGTAGCATCAAAATGTGAGAAGAGAGGAAGACATTATTATATTGTAAGGTTGATTTTGACAATGTTGAATGGATAAAATGGGTTCTCAAAGGACAGTCTTACCCAAACGTAAAGGACACCCTCTCCCTCTTCTCCAAAGTACTTCCCCTATACCAAAGAAAAGAAACCCTAAAATTTGATCTTATATATTTTGAAAACATATTCATATATTGTATTCTTTTTTATAAAATTATTATTATTTTCTAACAAATTTCAATAAATATATTAACCATAATTTGACAACAACTAGTTTTCATGATTAGAATTGAACAAATTTTATAAAAATAGTAATTTGAACTTTTGTTTTCTCTTCTTTTATTTTTGGTTACTATCATTATCATAGTTTTAGAGAAGTACCCTTTCTCTTCTCCACTCAATGACAGCTAAAAAGATTGCAAAAGCAAACATTTGCATATATCATCATGACCTTATAAGTAAATTCAAAATGAAAATAAAAAGTACTTTTTATCTCACTCAGTTTTTTCATAGATTCCAAATGGTATCTGAAACTTTGGGGCAGCTTTATACAGCTTCACACTCTTAAATAACCAACCATGGAAGATCCCAATTGCATAATAAAGTTATTGCTGAATCTCAATCTTTTTTTTTTTTTCTTTAATAAAAATTCTTTTTAACTCTTTAATGAAAAGGGGAAAGAAGAAAAAAAAAGTATGTGAAAAAGAAAGAAAAGTTAAGTATTGGTTTGTGATGATTTCCATACTTGTTCTGTCGTCACATGCTTGCTATATACACGTTCAATATGTTATGATGATCCGTTATGATTAAAGTGAATGTTTGAAGATTTTAATATGAGATGTCAAAAGAATTAGAATAGATGCTTAGATCCTTGTATCACGTTTATGTGTTACGTTTGAAAGAATTGTTAATATTATATTGAGACTATGACATTTGTACTTTTAAAGTGTTGGATTAGTTAATTTGGAAGTGATTTTTCGAAAAAATATTTAGTAATATATGATTGCTTTGACGTTTCCTTTTCTCTTTGAAGGACAAATGATTTGCTTGGAATTATCTATCGTTTTCTTTTATATATAAGTTTTCTAACGTAAGAGTGTAGCATCAAATGAGATATGACTTAATATAATAAGATTAAATATCAGTTTATGTTTCTTTAAAAATATCCCATTTTTTATATTAAAATTTTGGTTTATTTTAGATTCTTGATTTATAAAATATGATTATTGACCGCTTAAAAATAAATCAGTTATTAAATTATGGATTGTTTTTATGGCCGACCAAGAATGACGTCGAGATTGACACTCTTTTGATAAATGGAGCATACTATAACATATTTGAAGCTTGAGAAGAGGATAATTTGGGTCTCAATCCTAAACCTCATCGGTCAAAAACAATGCTAAGTCTTCAAATTTGATAAATGGAGCATACTAAGATCCATGTGCTCTAACACATTTGGCTTTAGAATTAACTTAAGATTACTCAAAGTTGTGTTCTTTTTAAATTACAAAATTTGTTTGTAACGTGAGAGAGTCATGTACGCTCTCTTTTATTCAAATTTTGACATTATCATACATTATCAAAATCAACAAATGACAACACGTTTCATCGTTGTTTGAATTAGTTTCTTACTCTTATTTTCAACTTTGTTTAAAGGTGACTAATTTTTTTTATTTGTAAATTAAGAGAAACTAATACATCATCAAATATAAACAAACTAGAAAAAGTGGAAAAAAAAAAAAAGAAAGAAAAGAAAAGCCAACTTAGATTCAAATAATTTTAAATCTGAAATTGTTCAGCTTTTTGTATTTTTAATTGTGTTAATACACTCTCCAATAAAATTTTAAATTTAATCTTCACTAATTATTTTTCTTTAAAAAAAATTGTTATTTATCAGCTCTTTTACTATAAAATTTGAAGAAAAAAAATTTGGGAGATTAAATTTAAGATCTTTTTGAAAATATAAAATGTAAAATTGATTGAAATTATAATATTACAATAACTATAGTTAGACAAACTTTACAGTATAGGAAACAAAAGTAATATTTTAATGTACATTTGATTTATTTATGAATATTATTTTAGAGGTGGAAAGAGATTAAAATTTGGTTTTTACAAACAAAAAGAAAAGAGATTTGAGAAGAAGAAGAAGATTAATTGATGTTGAGAATGAGTAAAATTGAAAGTGAGAGTAGTAATTGCAAAAGAACAAAGTTATTCCAGATTTCTTTGTACAATTTTATTTACCATTTTTCACTCATTTTGTTGGTTTCTTTGCTTTCTTTTTTTATTGGATATATTTCTTCCTTTTTTTCTTTCTTATTTAAAACATATGAAACATTTAATTCATTTTATCTCGAAAAAGAAAAAATTTATATTCTCACTTTCATTTTATTTCTTTTGAACCAAGATAAGTTTAGTTTAACTTATATAATCTTTTTGGGTGGAAGATTCAATCCAAAATTCCTACCATTGTTATACTAAAATAAATACTTTCATTTCAAAAGAAAATTTTAAACACAAAAAGTTACATTGATGATTTTAAAATAAAAAATTGAGGGTATACATTTCACTTTTGAAAGTTTAAGATTTTAAAGAATTGAACTTAGTACAAATTGTTTATTTTTCCTCAAACATAAAAAAATATCAGCACATATAATCGAAGAGAAATTGATTTAAATGACAAAACTCTTAAGAATAGTTACAAATATAACAAAATTTCATTGTGTGTCATTAATAGATGTTTTTAACGCCTATTAATAAATAGTAAATTTGATTCATCAAAATCTATAAATGATATTTTGTTATATTTGTAAACAGTTTGATTCATTTTATTATATTTAAATATAACACTAATTTAAGTCAAAGTTTATCCATCAAAATTTCATAAAATATGACATTTAAAACTCATATGACAATTGATATATATATATAAATAAATCATAGTCTTAAAAATAAATATATTTAACTAATATGAAAGTCACCGTCTTAGTCTCTAAATTTTAAAATATTATATTTTAACTACTAAATTTCAAAAACAATATATATTTTAAATTTAGTTTCTATCTCTAAGTCTAAAATTTGAAAATATTAAAGTCCTAATCTCTTGCTTGTTTGTCCTTTTAGCACCAAAGTACTTTGAATTGTCCTTCATAATCATTTTTGTGCCCCATTTGCAAGAGACAATAAAAATCATTTTAAATAATTTTTTTTTTTTAAAAAAAAGATATTGAAAACTTGTTTTTGTTTCAATCCAATCAAATAATATATTTATATATATGTTTTGTTTGCATCAGTTAAAGTCACCTCATGAATATAATAAAGTAGATTATATTTATATATTTACACAATATAATATTTTTCACCAAACTGCAGAAGCAAACAAAAGGATAAAAAACAAAAAATCTTTTGCCCTATTGTTAATAAAATAGAAAGATTTTATTGATTCTGAGCATCCATAAGATTTTGTTCTCTCCATAATCATATCATCACTCAAACTAACCTCATTAAATCTCATTCTTTCACAATATATCCTTATCAAACTAATTCACAATTATAAATCTTACCCTAAAAAAAACGTATTCGTTGAGATCTTGAACTGTGTACAAAAACTGACATTTGAATTGGTACAACCTTGAAACTTAAGGGTATTATGGATTGATATTTTCTTTTATAATACTCAAGTTCGACTAGTTAAAGCACAAACCATCATCCAATAGGTTTGTGCGCACCTTTATTTTTTGAAAAACTAAAAACTAAAATCTAAATTGTAAATTAATGGTCAACAAATTGAGCTTCATTATAGATCTTGTAAGTACTTTTTTTTGGAAAAAGGAAAATTGTAATATCAACAACTATTTGTATCTATCATCGTAGTTATAGACACCGTAGATACGAGTAATAATGTAAGTTTAGGAAACGTATAATTTGAATTGGATGGAATTATGAGGAAGAATAATAAGAAAGAAATTTGGTGGTATGTTTGATTAAGAAAAGAAATAAAAGAGAAGAAGAGAGATTGGCAATGAAATGGTGTTTGTGACTTAGTGTGGATGACATTATTGGGAGGAGCCATTAGCCAAGACAGAAGAGCATGTGGATACTGTCAGATAAAATCAAATGTTCAAAGCATCTCTCTATATTTTTTTCATTTTTTTTTTCCTTCACATTTTTCTTCTTCTTAAATTTAATTTCTTTATGCAACTAAATTTGTCATCTTTCTTTCCCCTTTCCTTTGAATCCAATGTTCCTAAAAGTAAATCTCAATTTTCATCCTTCCATTCATCTACTTCTCTATTTGTATGTGTGTCTATTGATGTGAGACGATGTTGTTACACTTTTTACACATGTCTCCACCTCTTTGTATTTGTAGTGTTTCAAGTATATATGAAAATGTTCATATTTTCATTATATCGTAGAAAAGTCCACAAAACATAAAAATTAACCAACAAAATATCTTTATTGTAAATAAATATATATTATAACATCTTGATATTCTAAACATTGTTTTCAAGCTCAATCAACATGGGAGTCCACACATTGATGTCAAAGGACATATAGATGATGAAAGTGGTCAAATGTGAGCATGTACTTCCAACCAAGACGATGACATCTCCACGAGCATAACAAGGACATGGGCTTTGACTCACTAGTCTATTGGAACATATAATTAGAATGAAAATATATGACAAGAGATCATCTTTTTTTCTCTCTCTCTTTTTCATTTGTGATGCTTATTTGTTTAAAAAGTAATGAGAGGTAAATACTCAATGGTTGAAACATATTTACTTGCACAATGATTAATTGTAGCATAGGCTAGTCACTCAAAGGGGTTGTTTCTGTCTTAATTTCATAACTTACCATTAACTACAATATTAGTATTTTAAATATCTATTTGTTACAGTATTAACTATTACCTTAATGCACATGGCATCAGTGGACAACCTGCAAAATAGATGATGCTGTAAGAGAATTACATAATGTGAAGAAGTTAATAAGTTATTACATAGTTATATGGAGTCATCAGGGTGTATTTATATAAAAGATTTTGACTATGATTCATCTTGATCCTAATGAATTTCATAATCCCTAGCAAGCTAGGATAAAATCTAGTACTATCTTATATTATTTTATCTTGATTTTTTGTTTTATACTGTTGGGTCAAAATCCACTCCTCAAAGTTACGGTTTCCTACCCAGTCTACAATATTTTACACTATTATATCATACAAACTATTATAATTCATAAATTATAAATAGCCACATCAGTTCAAATGTAATAAAAACAGAGATCGACTTGCTCCCTAAAACAAAAGCATATAAATGTATTTGCACTTTCGTTCTCAAGTACATTGAGTCCACACAACTAAACCCTAAGAAGGTGTCCCACACACTTTGGATGGAGAGTTGAATTTGGTTTAGGGTTTACTTTTTGAAGTATTTTTAAATACTTCCATTTTAGCTTCATGGTCAGACAGTACAGCATTAAGGTTCATTTTATCAGTTTTTGAAAAAGTGTAAAAAAAATCAGAGTTGAGAACAAAAGAGAGTGATTGTTTTAGATAACATTGAAATTTGGTTTGAATTTTGTAGTTTCATGTGCTTATAAACTCTTCAAAAAAATAGCTTTATGCTTTTCCCACTTCCACCTTTTTCCTTTTTTACTTCATTGAATCTCTCAACATTCTTATAAGTTTGATTAATGGCTAATGTTTGAGAGTATATGTTTTGTCCCTTACCTTTTATCTTCTTTTTGTTATATTAGCTTTAAGTATAGCTCAATTGATATAAAGTTTGGTACTAACAACTCGAGTTCAAAAGTTCAATATATATATATATGATTTTCAGACTTCATACTTTCATCTTAAGGTCTAAACACCTCCTAAAGTGTAATAACTAATATCTCACATTTAAAAATTATATATAAAAAAAATGATATAACTGAAAGGGCATTGAAGACATTTAAGAAGATTTTGAATGAAGTTAATATTGTCAAAATTGAAACCTCAGTTTTTCACTGACAATGAGTTTCTTCGTGGAAAGTAAGAACAAAACAGGTACAAAATTTTACTTTACAACCAAGCAATCTTCTTCACTATTTTCCCTCTTTTTCTTTTTTCTTTTTTTTTTTAAAAAAAAAGTTTTCTTTTAGTAATGAATAACAAATTCACTATGTATTAATTACATTAGGATAAATATATGCATAAACCATTATGAATGATATTTTCGAGCTGGCTTGGACGATTCAATACAACTTAGCCTCCAAAGTTGTATGTTTCACATACGCCAAAGACATCCAATAAATCTTTATCTTAACCCAATGGGCTTTTAAGAACAGATGCGTTTCATCATCTGATCAAAAAAATGTCTGCATCAACGAGGAGTGATGGTCTAAAAATGGGAACCGAGAGTAGTAGTATTACATCCTCTAACACAACACAAGTTCCTTCGGTGCCGAACTGCAGCGTGTAGGGTAATTCCGCAACGTAGCCATGTTCCAAATGTATGTAGGATCATATGGCATAGATTGGATTTACTTCTGAATCCGACTCTGAATGACGCGATAAATTGTTTCCATTCCTCATAAGCTTCATCTTTTTCCTCACCCTTCGGACACGTTTGTACTTGATCACATAGTATGTCATTGAACCTAGAATTCCAGTCATTGTTAGGCCGCCGATGATGGAAATGAGAACAGCTGCCCATCTGTTACGCCGACCAACAACGATGTAAGATGAAGAGATAAATGCTATTGTAGTGCAAACGGAAGCCAACCACATCAACTTATTGATTACTTCTACAACTCGTCTCTCTGATTTTGTCTCTCCTCTTACAACTGTTATTTGTACCACAACGACTGCCAAGGATGTGAACAGGGCAATCGCATTAAATATGAAGAACACTTGGAATGATGGACTGCCAACCATCACAGCCATCCCAGTATCATCATCGCCACCCGGAACTGTGAAAATTGCTGCGAATGCAACTGTTGCAAAGAGCACAGCAACAACTGTGATCGAGTTGGTTGCATTGTTTATTCCAGCTCTATGGAGTTTCCGGAGTTCCTTTGCTATCCCATTCATGTTTCTGTTTGTCTTGCGAGCTTGTTCAAGCTGAATATGGACATCCTTTTTTATCTCCGTCACTGTTTTTCTTAGCTCATCTCGGGGTTGATTGAGATCATTTGCACTTACTGCCCCGCAGCGTGCTAAGCATTCTTTTATCTCCGAGGTTTCTTCAGATAGCGGAAGTCCTTCAGCTATGTCGTAGGCTGTTTTAAGGTCTCTAGACAACGCATTCACATTTGTGTCCCGAAGTAATACTAATGCATTGACAATCTGCAAGAATTACAAGTATTCATGAGAGGTAGCTTGTAACAAATTATTTAAGATCGTTCAACATCCAAAAAGGTTCTGCTAAAAAATTAAGTATATGCCCTTGGAAATTGCTCTTTCTCCCTGTTGTAACTGGCATGTAGCATAATTCTTCAACTTTTACAAAAAGAATAATAATAATAAATAAATAAACAACAATTAGTAAACAAAACAAACCACAGTTTCCTTAGAAAACAAAAGTCGTGGTCATACAATTTCAAATAAGAACCTAGCAGAAAAGACCTTTCTTATACCTAGAAATCAACCATCCAATCATCGTGTTTAGATACCTTGGAGCCTGGCCAAACCCTGGAACATTTGGTGAACCTCAATATTCTAAGTTCTAGTGAGGAGCTCTACTTACTTAAGGCGGTGTTTCCTTTATCCTATGTCATGTAAAAAGCTTTTGCCATTGTGGCACCCTTGGGGTTATAATCATCCATGTATTTCTACCACAAATTCTATCAAAATCAATTGCTAAAAGTTTGTAATTTTGTCAAGTAGACACAGGCAAATAGGGCAAACTCAATGCCTGACTTCAGCTGCCCCAGAATTGGTTAGATAGACCTAGTACCTTAAACTACCTAATATGACTTAGTTATGGAGGAAAGTCAAAACATAAATCTTCTACAGTAATTTGGAACATCTCGTGGGAGGGATCTAAGCATCCCAGAAGCTTAGAAATCGTTATATCTATTCTTTCCATTTCAATTCAATAAACTACAAAACGTCCAAAATCACCCACATCAAGATACCAAATTTTGAACTATTGAGTTCCTTCTAACCTAAGATGAGCTTGGTCTCTGACATTATCATTCATATATATACACTTTTTTATTTCCAACCATGTGCTCAAACTCAAGTGAAAAACTAAAAACCAAAACAAAAACGTCAAACAATGAAAATTCTAATTCATAGACATGGTCAAATATGGTAAATACATGATTGCACGTAATTACTTTTTGCAATACCAATTGATACCTCTGCCCTCCTTTTCCTGGTTGCAATATGTAATGCAGTGTTGCCGAACCTGTCAGGAAGCATAACAAGAGCTGGATCCGCTTTAAGAAGCAGTTTCACCACTTCACAACTAGTTCCTTTTACAGCCATATGCAATGCTGTTTGCCCTTTCTTATCATTCCTTCGTGCCAGTTGTGGATCTTTGCGAAGCAAAGCTTTCACAATTTCAACATGCCCTTGTCGAGCAGCTAAATGTAATGCATTCTTCCCATTGGATCTAGATATCTCTAGCGAGCTAGAATCGGTTGAAAGCAACACATTGACTACTCCAATATGACCTCTTGTAGCAGCAGAAATAATAGGAGTTGCATTTGATTGCCCAACTGTTTTACTCAACCCTGGATCGTGCTCTAACAATACCTGGACGATGGCTGCAAAAGATAATTACTAACTGAGTTGAATTGAAACTACATCATGCAGATGCTCAAGTACAACCATATACAATAGAAGTAATACATCCTTCTATGTTAATAGAAACTACAACAGTAGCATCCAAATCATGCTTGCTTGTTCAAATTTCTTTAGGGTCTCTTATTTCTTAAAAAATGTCCCATTTCTACTGAAATGCGTCAATTAATGATGAGGCAGCACTTACCTAAAAATGTGGTACCATTTAAGATGAAGATGGGATTTGTAACTCTACGTGAGATAAGTAATAGCTACATCCATATTTCTTGATTGAAGGGCCTATACCATCCTTCAATCCATCTAGAGACAAATCAACAAAACGCGAATTTTAACACATGAATGAAGCAACAGATTGGTGGATTCAATCATGCCTGGTCCCCACTATGAAAATTGGTTGATTAGGACAATTGGAATGGTACAAGTTCATGGATTAGCATTTTCCCAATAAGACTAGGTCATAAAAACTCAATTCAACAGTACACACACACAGCAAAACCCATCATGAAGGACAAACTTGAAGTGACAAAATGATAGAAACAAAAGAAAATAAGCTTATATATGGACAAGATACCTTCATGACCTTGACTTGCAGCAATATGGAAAGGATCAAAACCAGACCTATTCTTCATAGTCATGCCTTCCTTGGTGGAATACTGCAACAACTCCTTCACAATAGCCAAATGCCCCTTCTCGGCTGCGGTAAACAGTGCCGTCTCTCCTAACTCATTCACCTCATTCACAATAGCAGACCTTATCTCTGCAACCTCTGCATCAAAATCTGCTCCACTCAAAGTACCAACCATCTGAGCATCAATTTCACCCAAAATCTGTCTCACAGCAGTTAAATCACCCCGTTGCGCTGCCAAATGCAGCTCAGTGTCATTGTGTCTGCCTGTCACCTGCTTCACATATTTCTTCTTATCGAACCTCTTCCCAGAATTGGATAAAACCAGAGACTTACTCGAATTTGATACGAGCAACGTCTTGCCTGAACTGGACAGCACCAAAGTCGGTGTCGTCGGAGAAGGCGGAGGCTGTAGTTCGTACAGACAATTAGCGCTGGACGAAAGCCTCAGCCCTGTCTCCAGGTCTCTCATGCCTAGTACCATAGAAAACCCCGCAAAAATCCAATCAAAAGCATTTCATATATCCTAAGAAATCACAAAAATCCCCAATGGGCACAATGTGGCAACCCCAACATCAAAATGAATGCAGTTTCTTCCAATACATCAATCCCCATTAACCCATAAATCAAAATAAGGAAGAAGAAAAAAACAATAATAAATCCCTATCTAAATCGTTCTTCCAATGTCAATAATCCCTCAACTCAAAAATCCATTTCTATTCATTTTCTCAACGAAGAATCAATGGCTTACAAAACATTTCCAACACCAACAAAAAGGGGAAAAACGAGTAAAATGAAATGGAAAAGATGAGAAAGAAGGATACCTGGTTTGATCCCAAACCCCATGGGTGAAATTCAAGAGAACCCACCCTACAAAATCACCATTGTGAGAAGAGTTTGATTAAGATTTCGATGCAGAGGAGGAAAAATTTTCATGGGTATTCAGAGAGAAAGGGAAGATGGGTGGAAATCTTCAAGGAAAAACAAAACTGGATTTGTTTTTTTCTATTAATAATATTATTAAGTTATGTAAATTAAATTAGTTTTCTTTAGATGGAAAATAATCTTCATAAACTCATTCATTTCAATAACATAAAGTTTTGTAATATATTAAATGTTATTAATATAAAAATTAACCATGGAATAACTTTTATCGTATTTAATAATTTTTTACAGAAAAATTTAGAAAAAAACCGCTTCTAACACATCTTTTTGCATATTTTAAATTTGACAAATATAACGATAATCATACGGTAATCTATTTTTAAATGTGCTATTTTTACAATTTAAAAAATGTAATGGAAGTAGGCTTTATTATCATAATTTTTCTTTTTTCTTTTTTCTTTTTTCTTTTTCTTTTTTTGCTACTTTTGCAAACTCCCCGATTAAAAATCTAATATTAATAAACTCTATAATTCATATATAATATATCCAATTTCTATAACTCATTTGAGTAAAATTTTCATTTTCAAGTTGCAACTTACAACTAATAAAGTTATAACGTTAAAAGTTACAAAAAATCTCACAATTTTTTATAATAATTTTTCAAAACAAGAGTTTAATAAATTGCAAAACCACTACACATTTACAAAGGTTGTAATAAATTATAATTTGTCCTTAAACCATTTTAATTTTATTAATCAATTTTAAATTTTACAAGTCAGTCGAGTGAGTGATAAAAATAAGACACAATAAAACTATAAGATTATTTACAATAATTACAATTTTTTCGCCTTAATTCGAGAGGACAACTCAACGTTGATTTCAAAATCATTTTTTATTGGTTAAAATTATACTTTTATAATTGAATTGAGCAATGGGTTAAATGGTGAAAAAAAGAATGAAGTGCTTCAAAAACTTGATAGTAACCATCCTAATTTGTGTTTTTAATTACAATATTTAGGACTTAATTGTAAAGTTTCTTAGAGAAATCAAATATAGTAAGCTATGTATTTGGTATAATTGTTAATATGCACGTATTATTTGAAAATTTTCAATTTGAGCCCTTGTTGTTTTGTGCTTTTGATATTTATTGTCCACGATGAGACTTGAATATGCATATACAAAACATACATTTCTCTATATATATATGAACCGTTCGAAAACTTAACATATTTGTTCGATATTGTCATATACAAAACATTACTTCCTTTTATCAACTCCAACTTAATATGATAATTCCAAAATTACAAAATCAATCCAACTATGCTAATCCAAAAATTACAAGACTAAAATTCTAGTTCAAGAAACACAAATTTAACTAAAGAAGCTTGAAACTCAATGACCTTGGATTAACTTGGCTTCAAATACAATCTTGCATTCTACATCCCCTATCTCCGGTTCTTGCTTTGCTTGTTTCAAAGGTTAGTGGTTTCAACCTGCAAACGAGAAGAACAAATCTTATTCCCAAATAATGTTTGGTGAGTTTGATTGCAAAATTTTTAATGAGACATAAAATAATAAAAGAGAGCAACAAACTTTAGGAGAAGAAGAAAAGAATTGAACGTCTTCTTTGTCTTTGAAGACATTAAACATGCGAGGTTAGTTGAAGAATTTATGGATTTATATGATATCCAACGATAATTTATTGAAAACAAAATTAAAATACTAGGAACGTAAATAGAACTCTTTAAAGAACATATACTAAATAGATATGATTGATAACATGCCGGGTCCAAATTTTCAATTGAAAAACTAACCTCTAGCATAAACTAAAAAATGTAAGCTAAGATTGATTTATTAGTGATACTTCATACATTAACTACATGCCAAGAGATGGATCAGAATAATTAGAAACTAAATTCACCTCGTTTCACATGAAATTAAGATAGCCTTCTCCTTCTAAGGCCAAGATTATAAAATGTATCATCTGCCAAACAAAAGTGACAGCTTAGTGTCAGAAAGGGAGGACCGATATCCTGATAATAATTGATCAGAAGATAACGGGTCTAAAAGGATAGAAAGTGATTAAAGATAACGGGTCTTAGTGTCAATAAGTGTCATGAAGGACCGATATCCTGACACTATGCATTTAATTCCATGGTCTGCTGCACCAAATACTCATGTTACAGGTTTTTTGGTTCTATCGTGATTGATTCAAGTTAGTTACCAACTTGCACTTTGATTGACATCCACCGCCCATGCGCTTGTTGGTTTTCACTCTTCATCACATGATTATTTTAATCACCGGTACTTTTGCATGCAATATTTGGAAGTTGACCTTCATGGCTACAACTTTCTTCCTTGACTAATTTTTGCTTCTTTTCACGGAAATCATTCATTGAAAGATGTTAAATTTTATGATTTCAAGGATAATGTGTAAATACACAACACAAAATCTATGTATTTACATAATTTTCACTTCCGGTTATTGCATTTTCCTCTGAGTTCCTCCCTAGTTCTTCTAAGTAGAAGCTTCAATAACTTGTATTTTTACAAGTTATCAATTTACCTTTTGTTTTAAATATACTAGAGTTACACATGTACTTTATTCTTTTCAAGTTCTTGATAACTACAAAAGTCATCTTTTCACTAAATTGATCAATTCCACATAATCCTAGGCTTGTATCTCTTTGATCTATTATTTTCCATATTGCATCGAGAAAAATGCATAACTTTAAGTTTGGGGTAGGGTGTTGATCGAACCTTTCTATTTGTTTTTATTTTGTTGTGCATGAATAATTTTTGTTGTCTAACTCAAATATAGTTTGATTCCTCGAGGCATTATTGTCCATTCAAACATATCTCCATTATATAAGTATCACTTTAATGTGAATAGTAGTAACATGACAAATGACACGATTATTAATTCTAACACATTTTTTATCATCATATCATGATTTTTCATATTTATGGTCTACAACACACCAATACATGAAAAGATATATCAGTTTGACTCAAATAGTTGAAGAAAAGAAGAGAATTGTATTGCATTAAAACATGTCTTTACCATTAGATCATGATATTTCATATTTATGATTTAGATTGCACTCGTACATAAAAAATAATACCACTTCTATATTACCATTAGATCATAATATTTCACTTCGCTCAATGTTTGAAGTTTCAATTATAACAATTAGTGTTTTCAATTATTATGATCTATTACGTTTACTATTTTCTATCAATACTCCTTTTTTTCCCTTTACGATTACTATCGTGTTTATTATTTCCTAATCAAATTATAATAGCTAATTTCGAGTGTAATCCCTCCGACACCGACTCCGACTTATGAACAATTATAGGGGTAGGATTCTCCCTTGGATTATTTTTTAAAAAAGGTTTTTTCATGTGTGTTTAATGAATTTCTATCCCAATGTTCATATAAATGTCAATATCAAATCGATGCAAATGGTATAGAGAAAAAAAGATTAAATCTTGATACCTTGATCCCAACGCAAGGTAGAAGACGATGGCCGGTGAAAGAAATCCCTTCACCGTAACTCACGATCGCCTTTCACCTTAACTAATTTTTACAGGGAAACCTTCGATCCATAGCTGTCAATTCCTTTGTTTCGGTTTCTCCAATCCAATCGCCTTCTGTTATAATGGGTAACGCCCATGGCCACCGCAAGCATTTCAACCATGGCGTAAATACCTCTCCAACCACTAACGCTCCTTCTCCCTCCAATAAATACTCTTCATCTGAACCCACTTCTCGAAATCCCTCCTCCTCCACGAATATGCAGTCCTTGCCCTACCCCCATGTTGATTCCAGCCTTCGAGCCCTTGCCGCTCAGGCTGAGGGCTTTGGTCGCTCTGCCATTGGTGGTCTCCATGGTTCTGTTTATTGTGTTACTAATTTAGCAGGTATTATTTGTGCTTTCTCTTGTTTATGTGCAAATTCATTTTGGTGGTTTCTGGATTATGCTCTGTTAGGTCCTTTTTTTATGAAGTTGTGGAAATTGAGATGTTGAAGATTTGGGAAATATGTTTTTTCTTGACTTGATTTAGAATTATCATGATTTTTCTACATTGGAGACTGGTTGATGGTGGAGTTTTTCTTTTATAAATCATCCCGTTTCTGTGCATTTCATTTGATTGTTTGAAGTTGGTATTAGAATTCGATTAGTTGCTGAGCTGTAATTGGAATTTAGGAGAGACTTTGTTACAAATGGTACTTGGTGCATGAATGATCTTAGAACTCTCTCTTGTTTTGCTCTGTTTTTGTTTCATTTCCCTTTTTTTTGTATGCTTTGTTTGGTGGGTGAGGGGGAGGAACTGAAGTTTTGTTGAGGAATTTTGTAATCACAAAGGCTAGAGAGTTGGATTTAGAATTCTGTTCTTTGTGCTTTATTGGTTTGTATTTAAAGAGTTTTACAATTGCTTCCTAATTCTCCGTACACTTTGTATCATATTATTGTGTTGGTTCTTCGTTGAGGAATTCTTCAATCTGTATTTTCTGTCTCTTGTAGATGATGGTCCGGGATCACTTAGGTTCGGATGTCGTATGAAAGAGCCTCTTTGGATTATCTTTGAAGTTTCGGGCACAATTAACTTGTCTTCGTATTTGAGTGTGTCATCGTATAAGACTGTAGATGGTCGTGGTCAAAGGATAAAACTTACAGGAAAGGGATTGAGGCTGAAGGAATGTGAGCATGTGATTATTTGTAATTTGGAGTTTGAAGGTGGTAGAGGTCATGATGTTGATGGAATTCAAATTAAGCCGAACTCAAAGCACATATGGATAGACCGTTGCAGCCTCCGAGACTATGATGATGGGTTGATTGATATCACCCGAGCAAGCACGGATATCACTATTTCTAGGTGAGAGGAAGCTACATCTAAGAGCTTTCTTGATACCTTAACAATCCAGCATTGTGCTTGATTTCTTTGCCCATTGTGTATCTGTAGGTGTTACTTCTCACATCATGACAAGACAATGCTCATTGGAGCCGATCCTTCTCACATTGGTGACCGATGTATCCGTGTCACTATCCACCATTGTTTTTTCGATGGTACACGTCAACGGCATCCACGTGTTAGATATGCTCAAGTGCATCTATACAATAATTACACCAGAAACTGGGGTATCTATGCTGTCTGTGCTAGTGTAGAATCAAAGGTCTTGATACACCTCACTTTTTTCCAAATACATTTTAGTTTAAACTTCTCCAAGATAGGTGATTTAGTTTGTTGCTATTATTTTGTATCAGATATACTCTCAGTGCAACATATACGAAGCAGGAGATAAAAAGGTGGCATTTAAATATCTAACTGAAAAGGTAAATTTATTCTTTTTCGCCCTTATGATTCGAGTAGATGTGTAGATTATGTCTATGGTTAAATCAACACGTGATAAGATTAGGAGTAAAGTATCTCACAATGTATGCAGCTTTGATTTTTTATGCTTTGCTTCTAAAGTTTTATTCCTTCTTATCCCTGATGAATTCTACCCATGTTTGTGTTCTATTTTCTGTAATTTCACTCTATACATACTTAAACATTGATGTAACCCATAACATGTTAGTATTGAGAATTCAAGTTCCATAGGACTGGACAAAGTTTTTACAACGATTCGGGTTTTGATTTTATAACTCATGACATGACACAGTGACATGTTTTTAAAAAGTTTTGGAAATGACATGACAATGATACATTTATTGAAATATACATTTTTAACAATATATATATCATTTTTATATCGGAAGAAAATTGAAAGTAAATGGGTTGATGTACTTGTCTGCTTAAAAAATTAGTTTGATGTATTTCACCCTCAAAATTAATTACTATTGTCACATGCGTGTTCTTTTAGTATTCTTATCAATTGTTCTATGCCTATATAACACATTTGTGGCCTTAACAAGTGTTTGATACATGCCAATACAAGTATCGGTGTGTCCAAGTGTCCAACATGATTCAAATACGGACACGCTAGTCAAACAAAAGGTCACATATCCATTCTCACTCTTCTAACCTTCTTTCGACAATACATCTTAACAATTGGGGGTTCGTTTGCCTGTCCATGCATCTCTCTCTCTGTTTGTGCCACATGTCTAAAGATGTTTAGTTAGTTTGAAACTGCTTGAGACTCGAAAACAAAATGCCAATAATCTTTGTAGAACAAAACAAACTTTACTAGTTAAAAAATATATATATTTATGTACATGAAAAGGAGCAAAACAAGGTGTAGTGAAATGGAACTATGGTTCGTATATTTATGTCTTACTCTGATATCATGAGTTCAGGCAACAGACAAGGAAAAGCCGTCAAGTGGTTCCATATGGTCTGATGGAGACTTATTTGTAAAGGACACTCAAAGTGGGCTATTGGCTCCAACTGCTGAACACAACTTGTTTCATCCTTCACAACATTACTCTAATTGGACAGTGGAACCTGCAACAGATGCTCTTAAACATATTCTCCAACATTGTACTGGATGTCAAAACATCCCAAGACCCACTGATCAGCCTCTGGTACCTTAGAAGATAATACAACTTGTTGAAATTGTAGTTTTGGTCCTTGAACTTCTATCCTTCTTTCATTTTTGGTCCTTGAACTAAAGTCTTACTTTGGCTCCTTCAACTTTTAACATCTCAACTTGGGTCCTTTTTAACTTCTTTTTCAAATCCACTTTTATGGCCCCCATGTAAAGATGTTGTGTTTTATATTATTATTTGTATGTTGTATCCATGTTGTTGGTTTAGAAATTTCCGTCAAAGTTCAAGGGCTAAAGTTGAATTTATAAATAGACTTTTTAACTTTTCATGTTATAACTATCGAGTATACTTGGTCACTGTAAGAAAGAGACATTACTTGTAGTATTCAAACTCTATTGTAACTTGTAAGGCTATTAATTTTGTACCACCATAGTCACTAGTAAGGTTGAGCACTCGATTTGTTGAGGAGTAAAAGTCAGTCAATCGGGTCAGTTTAGTTCTTTGGATTATTTTTTACTTTTCTATTTGCCGGTTCGATTTTTTGGTCTATCATGTTCACCTCTAGTCCTTAGTATCTATTCATGAAGCATTAACTATTATTAATTTGTTTTTTCTTAAAATATTACTTTATTATTCAATATGATAATTGGCCACAAAAAAATGAAGGACTTTTTTTATAGGGAAATCATGGAAACAATGACAAAGTGAGCAAAATATTTAGACTTACAAAATCAAGTGTAATAGGCTTTTGCGATAAAGTTTAAATAGAACTTTCATAGAAATATGTAAGGTTTGAAGTTTTGGTCGTCAATAGTTTAGTTTTTTGTATTGACTCCAATGACATGGACATTAAAATCTTTGCTTACTAAAGAAAAGATATTGAAAACGATTAATAAAGAGGTGTTCTGCGTACATAGTCATCGTCAAACTCAAAATTGAAAGTGATTAGTAAAGGGATACGTAGGCATAGCTATGATGCTTGAACACGAGACATTGAAAATGGCTCATAAACTTGACTTGACTTTTCTTTTTTTGTATACTAATAATTATTTACATAAAATATGTTTGAATTGACTTTAAATACTAAAAACTAATTGAAAAAATTACTTTCAAACTATTCAATTTTATTTTTTATCGAATTCAAAACACTGTTATAAAAGATCTTAAAATAATGATTACTATCTCACCCATTAAACTATGGTTTAACTTTAAATAGTCAAAATGTTATAAAAAATCTTAAAATAATGATTACTATTATCTCACCCATTAAACTATGGTTTAACTTTAAATAGTCGAACATATTACCGAGAATAAATGGGTGATATGGAAATTGTTAGTTTTTTATATATTATTTTAGAAAAGTATATGAATTTCTATCCTTTGTTATTTTGAGGTTATAATAATTTAGGAGTTTAATAGGTTTCACAAGATAGTTTACAAATTGATTTCAACATTTTAATTAATAAAATCTTCAAGGCATAGAGGTATATATTAATACTTACTTTTTTATTCTTATTTTTTAATCCCTATGATCATAGGACAATTCTTTGTCATATGGTATTATAATTAAATGAATATTTACAATATAAACTATCAACTTCTGTTTTGTAGGCCAATACATAAGGTTATATGAGAAAGGAAAAAAAAAAAAAAGGAAGAAGGTTAAAATGGTAATTTTAAGGATATTGTTAGTTGGGTAATGAATGTGATTCAACGTGTGGAAAAAATAGGTAAGATAAGTAATTTTCTACATCTTCAGGGGTCAATCTTGCAATTACCTCTTCCCCCACCGGATATCTGTGCGTATTGTAGAATTCCCGGTACACCGGCAACCAGCTTTTAGCTATCGACAATATTTCGAATCGGAGTTTCGGGTCCGGTACGACGCTCGATCTCTGTTTCCGGTACGCTTCTTTGAAACTCGAATTGAATTTCTCGTAAACCTCCGCCACTTCCGCCGTCGTAAGAGCCGCCGTCGGATTTGCCGGCAGCGTCGATATTACTTTTCCCCATGCCAATTGCTCGTAACTGTCGATGTACTGTTTTACTTTTCCTTTGTGCAGTTCGATCCATTCCTCTCCAAGAAGATAATTGAGGTTGGAGCTTTGGACCTGCCAGATGACGAATCGGACATTGTTGGCTAAGAAAAGGTATGAGAGTGAAATGTGGTCGCATTGCCTTGCTTTACTGTCGAGCTTGCAGAGGAGGATGAAGATTATCCGCGCCATGTATGAAGAAACTGATGAAATTGGAGAATCGTCGGAATCTAAAGAACTGGAATTAGAATTGGACGGAAGAGTTGATTTCTTTGGCGGCGGCCACCGGGAGAAGATTGTGTAGAGGATTTCTCGGTACTCGGCGAGGTGAGAGAGGCAGTCCATAGATTGGAGAGATAAGGAGTGTATTCCGCCATCGACGGAGAGTGAATTCGAGGAGTCGTTTTGAATGGAGGATTCGTAATCTGAGAGAACTGCGGAGATTGATTCCGATAGAACGCTGAGCGAGGCGATGGCTTGTGATTGAATTACTTCAGTGGATTCAAATGAGAAGATCGATTCGATTATTGACCAGTTCTCGAATATCACAGTGAACATATCGAGTGAGTAGAACAAATTCTTCTGCGATTTTTGATTCTTCACGATAACTTCTGGAAATGCAAACAGAACCATAGCACCGTCTTTGCACGTTTTGGTGAAACAAGATTCCCTAACAGATTCAGAACTCGCGAAAACGTAATCGCAAAATTCTCGCTCCGCATTGAAAATCGTTGTTATTGCAGTAATCGCACCTTCTAACCACTTCGTGATTCTGAAATCAACAGCTTCAGAATTCATCTTACGGATAATTTGCGATGAAAACTTCACGATGCCGAGACGGTACATTCCTTCGTCGACAACAGATTTGCGAATAGTTGTGTAAATTTCAACACACTCTTTAGTATAACCAGAGGAGATCATACAATCAGCTATCGCTCTCAGATCCGCCATGGAGACGGAGGAAACTTTCCTCACATCACAATCCTCTGCTGTACGAACTCGGACTGGACTCGATTCTACATCGAGCGGTTCGCGATTCACGGAAAGAATCCGATGGAACTCAACCTGAAGTCGCTTCATCGCAGTCTGCATCAATCTATGAGAAAACACAAGTTTCTGAGAAGTCAAAAGATACATAACCTTTTGGAGTTCGTTTACACATCGGATGAATCGCAAGGCTTCTTGTTTGCTATGGTGAAACATGGAAGACACTTGGGTATAGGCCAAGGATTGGGTGCTCCATTTGTTTATAATTTCAGCGGCGGATTGCAAAGTCCGATCAATCATGGATTCGGAAGCAACTTCGGATGTTGAAGAAGAATTGTTGGAGAAACGAGGGGAGACCAAAGGCAACAACACCTTTGAGCAAAATCCAAAAATCTTCTTTCCATTTTTCGGCATTATAGAATATTGAAAACTCTTTGTTTCCGGAGAAAGTTGGTTTCCAGTGTTTAAAGTTTTCTCCAAACGCCGGGATTTATCCGCCACCTAATTGGATACAAAAAGGAAATTCAATTTATAGGTTTCACCTTCCAAAGTTGTACTAAGCCCACCCCCACGGCCTACCCTATTAGCCTATTAGGATGTACAAATATGGATTGAACCTAATAACTCGGACTATCCAATTCATATTATAAGGATTGGGTTGGATCTCGAGAATTGAAAAATTCGGTTCAACCCAACTCAATCCGAATTAATATAATATATAAAAATATATATATATATATTATTTTAATAAAAACAAATTATAAGTATATATATATATATATTATTTTAATAAAAACAAATTATAGGTATATAAATTTTGAATTTATTGTATGAAAGTTTGAATTATGTATGTTTGAAATTTAAATGTAACAATTTCAAACTTTTATTACCATTAAAAACTATAAAACGGAAAAAAAAATAAAAAAAATATTTATATATACAACCCGACAACCCAACCTAACCCAACTCATATTTTACGAGTTGGGTTAGAAACTAAATTCGAATTATTCGGATTGTCAACCTAAATAACCCGAAAATATGGGGTGAGTTGAGAATGTCTCCCAACCCAATCCGATTTCACCCCTATACCCTATAATATGATATTCAAAACAAAAGTTTGTTAACAAATATTATTAATTGTAATAAGTTTGTATTGGAATTGCAAACCTAATTAAATTCTTTTTTAAAATTAACTTTCTTAACCCTAAATAAATTTTATGTTTAATATTAGTCTAAACTTTAAACTTTAAATTTTATGTTATTAGCTTTGTAAATGACTTCGTTAGAATGAACCTGAATTCAATACATATAGTTTTGCTCAAAATTTATAGATGTAAAATTAGATGCTCAACACTTACTATACACTATTCTATTACAATGTTAGAAAAATGGAACATTTGATCTCAAACTCGTTAATCGTATTTTTACATGTACTAGTTGAGTTATACTTACTTTCACAATTAAAGTTGACCAAACGCACAAAATAAAAGTTTAAATACTAACAATTTCACTTTTTGTCTTGATTTTTAAAAATATTTGCATATTTGACAAATACAACGATTGAATTCTTAGTCAAATTTAAAAAAAAAAAAAAAAAAAAAAAAAAATTTGAAAGTTACTTTTTTTAGTTTTTAATCGTTAGAATATAGATAAAATGGAACTTAGTTTTAAAAATATAAAACAAAAGGCAAAATGGTTACCGAGCAATGGTTGGCACATAAAACGAGATTGTTGAAGATAGATAGGGAGATGAAACGACGTCGTGGTTTGAGGTTGAATTTGTTCAGAGTCGGAGTTGGAGTTATTAGTGAGAGAAGAAGTCAATTAAGATAGACAAATTTGGAGGTAATAATTTTCAAAAAGACGTAGGACTTATGAGTTCTAAATATTTATGTAATAAATGATCCTAATCAATTAAAAGTGTAAGAAAGAGTCAAGTCAATATAGATTTCATTTATATCAACAACTTTAAATTCATATCATTTTATTATATGTTTCAATTATTCTATAATCTAATGTATCCCTATCCCCATCCACATACATTCTATATTCTACACTTTTTATGTTACACTCATTTGTAATATATAGGCAAGTGAATTTTTTTATTAAATCCTATTTTACTTTTTTTGAACCGGACACAATTCTTTGAGTGTACGTGTTTAAGTGTCTTTCGATTCTAGTAGGTACAGATGATGTCGACTAGAAGGAACTTTTCGACATGAAAAAATGTGGTTGTTGACCTCCATAGATACAATGGCTATCAATGGTTTGTGATTGTTATGGTGGAAGTGATTACATGTGTATTCTTTCACTTGTAGAGAAAAATGCACGTCTCTCTCATGATGATGACAACGACAACAATAATAATTAAATTAATAGTAATATGTGTTTGTTTTTAAATTTTTGTTTGCTTTTTTAAAATGTTGGTAGAAAGTTTATAAAATAAAAAAAACACTAATTCTTTTTTTTTTTTAATTTTAAGAGGCAAATATCAATTTATATCCTTAAATTTTATAGGTTGAATTAATTAAAAAAATCATAAACTAATAATTATATCAATTTAAAATCTAAATTTTTGTAATTGTATCAATTTACACATTCCAAATTCATTCAAAGATCAATAAGTATCAATATTATCGTTTGTGCATCTGCCTCCAATGAAAAATGTGTGATTCGTTTCCGTGCGGATCATGACATTACAAAAAAATTATAAACTAACTATTGCTTATTCAAATAGTCGTCATGTCTTCTTCCCATTGATTAATATTTTGAAAATAGATATTTTCACGAAAGAATGCAACTCATGTAATTGAAATGATGCAACACTTAACGAATTGTTATCTTTGGAGTTCGAGAATTTGTTCTTCAAATTGATTAAAATTATAGAAAAGTATATATTTTCATGAACTATTACGTTCGAAGTTCGAGAACTTATCAAGGAAAAAAATGAATATTGGCTCATTAAGCAAAGCTCCAAAGTTAAATCAAATAATAGACTTGGAAGTTTTACAAGTCCTTGATGTGTATTTGTTTGTGCCATTTCCAACTTTGAAGACTTCACTTTAAAACAAATTTTAAAAGTTAAAAAATGCATGATTGTTGTTTTTTCTTTAATATATAATTTTAATAAAATAAAAATATAAATTAAATTATGAGAAATTTTGGTTTTTAAGTTTTAATTGTGTGTATATCAATTTTATATCTAATAAATCTGTGTGAAACTTTGTTTGTTTAATTATGATTTTATTTTTAGTTTTATGTTCTTTAAATTTAGGTTTGTTTTTCTTTAGTTATAATTTTCACTTTTGTCTACAAATTCTTTTTAAAAAATTGAGATAAATATTTTTCTTAGTATTTAGAATTAGGCTTATTTTTTTAAAAAGCATGTCTACAAATGAATGACAAACCATGAAAATTTTACTTTTTCTTGAATTTTGTCTTTTAGTGATTTTGTTTTATGGAGATTAAATAGATTGTCAAGTCTTTTTTATTTTATTAAAATACTTTGTTAAAAATTAAAATTAAAATATTTTTGAAGAATGGTATTTACAAAGTTATAACCTAAACCGAGATATTAAAAGAGAGGACTTTAGATGGGCATAGACATTGTCCATAAGCTCATAAGACAACGAACAACTTTCTCAATCTTTCATTATAACCTTAAAAGACTTTTTCACATATATACTTCTAAATTTGATTGAAATATGTTATTATGGGATTGAAACTTTCCATTTCTAAGTCTTGATTTGATGTAAAAACATATTACAAAGAACTTTCATAAATAAATCACTTCAAATCAATTTAAAGTTATACTTTATATCGATGTCAATTTCTTCTCCTTTTTTAAAATTACAATTACTCTTTAATCATAACGTTTAGTTATAATTTTTGCTTCTCATTTCAAAAACAAATGAAACAACTTGGCTTGGTTTTCGAAAAACGTTAAATTTTTAAGAAAAGAAAATCGTTTTTAAGTGTCGTAAAATTTGAAAAACAAATATAATTAACAATTCTTAATTTTGTGAACAAAACGGTGTCGTGGTGTAGTTGGTTATCACGTCAGTCTAACACACTGAAGGTCTCCGGTTCGAATCCGGGCGACGCCACTTTTTTTTTACGAACAAAATTCCTCGATTTTTTTACTTTTTATAATAAGTAGTAAAAAAGAAAATAAATTTATATTATATTTATTATTGTGTTTCTTTTTATGAATATGTAATATTGTATTAAATACAATTGAATGCAATATTTATGAAAATTTAAAAGTATGGCAAATTTTATTGTTTTCTAGTACTTTGAAATCAATGAATTTTGCTCTCCTTTTAATTTACTGTCGTTTGGGTGTTTAAGGAGCATTCAATGTATAGCCTCTCATTTATAAACTACATGTCGTTCATATATTAACCCATTTTCCCTTTCTTTTCTTTTTTTTTTTTTCTTTTTTTTTTTTTAATTTAGAAAACCATATATCTAATTTCTTTCTCACTATTTTTGTATTTGTTTTTCTTTTATAAAGGATAACTAAGTGAGAAACAATTTATACCAATATTATCAATGATTGATTTCTATCATCAATTTGAATCTAATTGTTCCTACAATGGATATTTGAAACATTTGTTCTTTTAGTATAACTATTTTGAGATAGGCAAGACAATAGAAATACTTTTGTTGCATAAACTTGGAATTGATGATGTAAACAATATGCCAGTTGATCTAAGTTTAAGTTGATAGAATTTTTAATTTTAGAATGACTTGTTCTAGTGAAGGGTCTTAATAACCAAAATTTCAATTTATTTATGACATAGTGTTTGTACTATCAATTCAGAACCTTTGTCCATTTAGTATAAGATTAGTTGGAACTACAATTATTCTATAAATTTAAGATTGATAATAGAAATATTATAACATTAATTGAGCTAAGGTCATGTTGACATAATTTCAAGAATGATTTGGGTTGAGAGGTGTGAGTGGTTAAGTAATTTTGGGATGGTGAACATGAAAGCAATGGGATGGATGGATGGATGTGGTTACTAAATTTCATAACCGTTGTGGGGAATGGCTGACTCCAAAAATTAAATTTTATGTCACACTCTGCCTCTGTCCCCATTGTTTTTTAATCTTCACTTTTCTTTTTTCATAAATTTTGTTCTCCATTCTCACCTGCCCACCTCTCTATTTTTCTATTCTCACTTCCATTTACATTACCAAAAATTGTACTCATTATTTTTTACTTTCTATTTTTATTTCATTTTTTCAATTTTACTTCTGATATATTTTTCTTTTAAACTTTTTGTTTTCGTTCGTGGAAATGGAATAATTAAATTAGACATTTTGAGGGTAAAAAAAATCAAAATGAAACAAAATTTAAAAGTATAGATATTTTAAGAGTGATCAAAACCACTACTGTTACTTTTGTCGAATGGTAAAAAAATGGTTAAGAACGTAACGTATAATATATGAACAAAATATCACAAATGGGTGAACAATTTTAATGATAAATTTGCAATTCATTTTAACATGGTGAAAACCAAAAGGTGGTTTTACCTTAGAGTGGCTTTCTACAGATATCAATATTTTGTTGTAATTCTTTTACAATTGAACCAATTTACATTTAAAACTTTGAATGTTATTTGTACTAAGATGCTTTAAATTTCTTAAAGCAACTAAAAGCAAAAGAAATAATTGAATAGTACCATTTGTGTACGATATAAAAACATTTTACAAGAGTTTTATGGTGCATGTGGTAGGAGCATACTCCACGAGAAACTAAATTTAAAATTTATTCAAAAGTATCCGAACTCAAATTATAAAATTAAATAGAGGGGTTTTTAAAAAATATATAATAAATTGACAAAATATATACACTGTATAAAACAATTTTGCAAACTAAAAAAGTCCACGGGACGACAATATAAAATACTAAAATTACCCCTAGTCAACACATGATAAATTGACCACACGCACATGATACATGATTATGTAGATTTTGGTACACAATCTCCAGCATACCATGCCACAGGATGAAAGAATTTTGTCTTTCATCCATTCCGTCTCGTGCACACAATGCACCAAGATGACCTGAGATGAAAGACAGATCAAGTATAGATCTACACGATCTTGTACTTCGTTTGAAACCATGATTTTCAAATTTAAACGATCATGTAGATCATGATACATGATCTCAAGCCTTAGTGACAACAAGATGGTCTAAGATAAAAGAATTATGCATTTATTTTATTTAATCTAGCGCATACATTGCCTCGAAATAAAAGACTTATGCCTTTAGTTATTCAAACTCGAACTTTACTTACACCAAGATGGTCCAGATTAACATATCGCAATAGCATATATGATTATGAAAAAATAATCGTTAGTCATGAACTTTTTCTTATTTTGTTACACAAATATTTTAAGTTTTTGTTAGGTATCATAATTTTCTTCCCTGGAAAGGAAAAAAAAAAAAAAAAAGAGAACGTAATAGTAATATAATAATAAAGAAAGAAGGGAGGGTGCATAGAGGGGTGTAATGGGAGATGGAATTAATTAAACAATAATACTGATTTATTTTAAATTAAGATGAAAAATGTTTATTTGATTAAAAAAATTAGAGGATTTGTATTTATTTATATATAAAATGCAATGGCTGAAGACTCGTGAATGCATACTGTCTCTATCAAATATTTGGGAAATGAAAAGATACCCATTTTTCCTATTTCCAATAACATCCCTTCTCATTTCTTTAACAATCATATCCACCTCAATATTTTTATTTTATATCTCTTTTTAATCAATTTACCAATCTAAATATTTCCATCATTTAAAATTATGTCTAGACAAATTATTTCTACCTTCAATTCTTTTTATTTGTTATCTACGTTTAAATCGATGGTTTAAAAAATCAATCTAAATTTTGACAACTAAAAGTTTGGTTTTTGTTTTTAGAATTTGGCTCATAATTCAATCATTGTATTTAAGAAATATACAAATCATGGTAAGGAATTTACTAGAAATGGACTTGATTTTTAAAAACGGAAATAAAATACGAAATGGTTATCAAACATGGCCTCAAGTATCGTAATTGTACCAATTTAGATTAAATCATTCTTTTATGTATTTAAAGATTTGAATGGATACAATTATAAAAGTAAAAAAAAAAAAAAGTAAAAATTTATATAATTATTAGTTTGAGATTCAAATTATACAATCACCAAAAAAATTAGTATTTTAAATCGATACATTTATTTGTAAGATTTAAATTGATACATCATTAAAATTTAGGAATATAAATTGATATTTGTTCAAAATTTTAAAAGTATATGATTTTTTTTTCTAGTTTTAGTTTGAAATAGTTTATTAAATAAATATTATTCCACAAATTCAAAAGAAAAAAAAAAAGCATTTTTAGCTGCACTATTTTTTATTTAGTCTTTATGTATAAAAAATTTAGTACAAGTCCTTGAGTTTTAAATTTAATTTTAATTTAACTCTATTTTACAAAATTTATCATTATTTGAATTTTGAATCTTAAATTTCTAATTAATATTAATATTGTTGTTTATTAAAAAAAAAATTAATCAATCTTAGATGAAAAATAGTAAGCTTAAACAATTATAATTCTATTAAATTAATAAATACATTAAATCTATTTTAGTATTTAATAAACAAAACTTAAAAGTACAACAACAACAACAAATCATGACATATATTATTGCTCTAAGAGCAGTGACTTTATTACATCAAATTAAAAGATTCTTTTCTTTTTAACAATTTATAGACTTATGTATCTAACCAACACTATCTTTATCACTTAAGCCATTCACCTTTTACTTCTTTCATATTCTAATATTAGCTTCAATGTTTTCTTTAATTTCAACTTTAATTATTAAACTTTAGTAGCACCCACACTTTAGATGAATCAAACAATCACACAATATTTCTCTTCAACTTTCGAACAGAAATAAACAATAATCATTTTTAAAAAACATACAAAACCTACAACATAAAACGATTATACACATTAGGGTGATCGACCTAGTCCCAAAGACAAGGAGAAAACAAAAAAAAAACATATATATATATATATTAATTTCATGGAGTATTTTTAAAAATAGTAAAATAAGTTAAAATACTTACATGCTATAGCAAAATTTTGGATTCTATCAATGATAACTACTTATATACTAGTCTATCAGTAGCTACCAGTGATAAAATTTAAAAAATTTGCTATAACTTATAAATATTTTGTAAAATTTCCCTAATTTCATTGACTATATTCTTCATCTCAGTAAAGTTCGACGATAAGTTATTGTTAAGAAAACTCACTACTTCTTTAGTATCCAATTCAACCACAATAGAGGAGGAAGAGAGTAGTAAAATTTGGATCAATTAGATTGTTTTTCTACTTTTTTTTCTTTTAAGTTCCAAACTTTTCAATAATTTGTGATTATTTTTTAAACAAAACATCAATAATTTTCATTAACTATTTTTTTAAAGTTTAAAAAATTTAAGAATATTTTTAAGGCATTATCTCTAATTCAACTATATATATATTTATAAATAAAATGGGTATCCCTATAAAAACAACGGCTTCATTCTTCTCTTTTTCTGAACCACACATAGTGAAGTTCATACTTTTTTGTGTGAGAGATAAAGGGAAATACCAAAAAACCATTCTATCCAAAACTCTCATCTCATCATCATAATCATGAAAACCATCGATTTCTTCTGCGCTTCCCAAGCCTCCACCGCCGTCGACAAACCTTCATCCTCCCCCGCCGGAAGGTTCATCGACCGCCACAACCCCATCATCGCCGACGGCAGACGATCAAACGTCTCTTCTCGAACTAATTTCCCCAACCCTCCATGTTCCTCCCAATACTCCCCCATTAATCCTCTCCCTTACCATCAACTCCATGCCGCCGCCGCCTCCGCCTCCGCCTCCCCTAATGTCGCCGGGGACCAGATCCGGCCGTCCGGCGTGTCCGGAAATCATAAGGATTTGAATATGAAGAAGAAGAAGAAGAAAAGTTCATCCATTATTACAACTGACTTTGTAAGGTCTGTTCCTTCATTCCTAATTTCAAACTCTTATCCATTCCCTTTAATTCATTCATTCTCATTTTTATTCATATTCATTTTATTGCCATTTTTAAAAAAAAAGTTATCTTACACTAACAATTGATTTTCCTTTTTCTTTTTTTAAACTTACATTACACATTTTCACACACACATATATACATCTAAACTATTTGAGTATATTTTTACATAGTTATTTTTAGTGCAAATGAGATGATAGAGATTTGTAATCAACGCTATGATAATATTTTTCGTATAATTTGGAATAATCAGTACACAATGCTTTGATTCATAATGAAACTATTTGATTGATTTCATTCCTAAGAAAATTTAACAGATTAGCAGGAGCTACAAATGTACACTAAATTTAAAGCTTTTGTTTATGGAAAAAGAAATGAAAGCATTTATTATGAATTGGTGTGGGAATTGAGAAATAATAATAATAATAATATAGTTTGACCACTCAGGTGGAGCTGTGCAAAGCCCAGTGATTTGGCTACGCCTCCTGGGTCGATGCGATACCTTTTGAACGACAAGTCGGTTCCTGAGGGTTCCATGGATCGGATTCCCACGCCTATCCCAATTAACAAAAACCTTACCTCATCTAACCCACAAGATCCACACCATTCTAAACCAACGCCCCAGATTTCTTCCCAGGACGACTCCAATAAATCTCCACCTTCCAATCAGGTTACTACTTTTCATCCAATTATTCACAACAACAACAAAAATTCAATTTTGTCCTGAGAAATTATTATAAATGAAAAAGTACAGAATTCAAGATATAATTTTTTTTGTTTTTTTGTTTTTTCATATTTTACAAATATTTAGATCTAAAAATGCTATTAAATCTAATTTTAAATATATGTATAGTGTCTATTAAATTTGCTATTTTTTACAATTCTTATATATATATATATATTTCTAATAAATTCTTGATGTACTGGTATCTTTCTTTTAATTCATGTAAAGTCTAATATAAAATTTAATTATAATATATCAATTATTAGTTAAAAATATATAGATTTATTAAATAAAAGTGAAAGAAAATTGTAAAAATAAAAAAAAAGAAATTGACAAAATATTTATAATGGGCAATAAGTTATGTCTTTTGCAAGAAACCAAAACTATAGGACTTAAGGATGCAAATTTCTAAATATTTATTAAATACTTTTAAAATTAGAGTTTTTAAAAAAATAATAAAAAATACAAACTATTTACGCGACAAAACTATTTATACTATATGATAAAAAATTCGCTAAATGAGTTCTTGGTGTAAATAATGTTCATTTTGTCATTTTTTATAATTTTCTTTTTTAATTTTAGATACTAAATAAATAGATGTAGATTTCAAAGTTTAGAGACTAAATTTGTAAATAAAGTATTTATTTTATAAAAAAATCTTACTTTTTCCTTTTTGTATTCCTTTATGGAAGAGAAACTGTAAAAAAATTATTTACATAAAGAAATCAAATTTTGTTACTTTCGTTGTTGTTTGTGAATAATTTATCAAAACTTTATATTTTTGAAAAAATTCCTTTATATTCATTAGAAAAAACAACATTTGTATTATAAGATAATTATAATACAATGATTTGGGAATATAATTGTGAAAAAGAAAAATTGTAATATTTTTGTGTATGTTTAAATTAATGTGATCAAATTAAAAAAAAAAATAAAGAAGGAAATAATAAGAAGTATTATTGTCAGGTTGTTGTTTTGAGGGTATCATTGCATTGCAGAGGCTGTGAAGGAAAACTGAGGAAACATCTCTCCAAAATGGAAGGTATGGCTAACCCTAAACCCACCATATATATATATATATATAGATCTTTTCATAGGCCTCACTTGAATGTTGATAAGATTAAACAAATCAAATTATTTAAAAGATCAAGAGAATCAAATTAATTTTATGTTCATATTTGTAAACAGTCCATTTTTGTCCTTTCTAAAAGGAACAAAAATAATAAAATGGAGTTTACTCTTTTTTATGGAAACTCTATGGTCCCCAACAAAACATATAGTAAAAAATTCATTTAAACCTTTTCAAATATTCAAAATTATACCATTTTAGTCGATAAAACACTGTCATATTTTGTATTGATTGAACAAACTATTCGTGATTTGTAAATGTAGGAGTGAACTCATTCAACATAGATTTTGCAGCAAAAAAGGTGACGATAATGGGAAATATAACGCCACAAGGTATGTTGGAAAGTGTATCGAAGGTTAAAAATGCCCAATTTTGGCCATATGCAGACCCAACTCCAATTCCAACTCCAAACCCTAATCTTAATCAAAATCATCAACCAAATGTATTAAAAAAAACCTAATAATTTTTTTTGTTTTTCTAGCTTTTTTTTAGTTCTTCTAAAAATATTAAGCGTACGTTTATTGTGACAGTTTGGTTATTATTATATATAAAAATGTTATTTATTTTTTTATAAAGTTTCAATTCTATTGTTACAGAAAAACTAAAAACAAAATCATTAGGACACAAATAATATGGTTTGTTTTAGTAGAAAGAATCATTTGAGTGAGTTTGTTGGTTGGTTTTGTTTAAAAGCTTAGATTAGAAATTTATGAAAGGGGATAACTTAAATATGTTTTATTGGAATTTTAATTCCTTGTTTTGGTGCAATTATTATATGGAATAAATATAGTGTTTTGTTTGCCTTCTCAATTTTAGTATATTTACCTTTTTCTCTTATAGGTGTTGGTTTACATTCATAGATTGATAATAATAATAGTCTTATTCCAATAATTCACAAAGCACAAAATCAATTATTTATATATATATATTATATGTTCAAAAAGATGGTATGATATATGATTAATTTGTTTGTTAATTTAAGGCTAATTCAACTATGAAAAAGTATCTAAATTAACTTATATAAAATTTCACATTATCAAAATAGTACATTTTCAATCAATAGGATTATTTTTAAACCTTAACTTTTTCAATGTTATCGATTGTTTTGAGAAATCTTGAACGGTATGACATCTGAAAATATTGAGCAGTATTATCTTTCAAAATCTTGTACCAAATTTTGAAATTTTGAAATTTTTCTCAAATTTGATTTTCTATATTTCATATCTCATGTCAATTTCTTTTACACAATCTCTCAAATATTTATCCTCATTTATGTGTTGCTTAATCATATAAATTTTCAAATGAATTTACAACTAACGTATTTGTATAATAGTTGTTGGCAAAACTTTTGAATTGGATAATATTTGAAAAAGATTATGTTGATATCCATCCATCCACTTCACATTGAACTAAGAAATTCCAAAATTATCAATTTTTAGGCTTTTTTGGTACAATTTTGTCTAAAATTGATCGAGAACCATTTTTTTCTTCCAAATATCAGATAGAATTTTGGTTCTCTAGATTCACTAAGATAGAAAAGCAAAAAAGAAAAAAAAATCAATCTTTATACGAAATCTTGGTCTCCATCTCGAGCAAGAAAAGAAAAACTAGTTCGACCACCTCCCAAGAAGGGATGCTAATTTGATAATGTGAAAACTTTAATAGGTTAGTTTAGACAATTTCCTCCCAACTCGTTAAGATATTAGTAAATTTGACCAAAATATTAGAGTTTCGATCCGTCTTTCACCACTCCTCTCCTACGTGCTCGAGAACTAAAAAAAATGCATATACGTTAATATTTAATCCATTCGAAAGATATGTCATATCATCATTTTAATTAGAGGGAGAAATTATTTAAAATCACAACTATCATTGAGTTATGTTCATTATTTTAGCTGTTTTTCTTACGAGGAATTTTAAAGAAAATCAAGTAAATTTTTTCTTGTAAAAAAAGTTTTGTCACATGATAATTTGCAATTAAACACTAGGGTAAGTTGCAAAAAGATGGATGCCACATGATCCACCAATTACCTAAGTATTCTTTTAGTTGGCTAGGTCATAATGTGATTGGGTGTAAATGTGTATGGTCTTTGTCAACAAACTGGTGTAATGAGAAATATGATCCGTCTATTCCGCTTCGGGTTACACTTATCAAATTGTCCAAGTACTTTTTTGGAATTTTAATCCTCCATTTCTGTGTAATAAAGGTGAAATTTATTTATCAAAGTGAGTTTAGGTTAAATTGATATGACCTTTGATGATAGGGGTGAGAGTTCTCAACCTAAAGTGGAATGTACCTGTTCTCTCACCCAAATGTTATTACTCAATAAATGCACTGTTGGATTGATGGACCTAATCGGGAGTCCACATGGAGCAACATAAGGCGTTGAGATGTGAAATAGTTTGCTTAGAACAGTTGCATATCATTGCGCCCCTCTTCTCAATAACACATTTACTTTTGAAAATAAAATACTCTCTCATCTCTAAACTATTTTTGTACCTCCACACAATAATAAGAAGCTCTTCATTTCAAACTCTGTAAAATAAATACAACTTTCTAATTCATTTGATCTTGGAGCTTTATTTACAATAATGCAATGCTAAAGTAAGGTTACATTTTCACAGACTCAAATCTTTCCACCTTAAAAAATGTGCCACTGGGGAACAGATAAGCTTACCCACTCATAACCTCAAATTAATCCTTACAAACTTTCCTAAGAAGAATAATTGAGGTTGGATCTTATTTATAACTTGAGGACACAATTGTACGCACTATAGAATAAGAAAATGTTCAAGTAAGATCGTAATAATTTAGAGTACCTATTAAGATTCTTTTGAGTGAGAGAACAGAAAGGTAGGGCCATTCATTAATTCCATTTATTGAAGCAATGAGTGTTTAACACAACATTTCATCTACACATTTCATGCTATGACCTTTTAACATTTAAAAAAAAAAGAAAAAACGAAAACTCTATATCACATTGTGACAATTTCATCTAAAACCTCATTTATCATCAACCTTTCAATTTCCCTACCTATCACATCAATTTCATCTCCTAAATCCTGCCATTGTGACTCCTCCTCTACTATATCATTCGTAACTATTTGGGTGTGAAGAAACTTACATATTCTGTTTTGGAGTTCCTCATTCTTCATCATCCGTTTCCTAGCAATCTGTGTTTTTGAAGCCCTCCTCCCCACCCATGGCTGGGGATCCATGAACTGTTGGCTAATTGTCATTATTCCTGAGTATATGTGGTCGAAAAGTAGCTTCCGATCAGACCGTGTCGTTGATGGAGCTACGCTGTGCTTTTCTTCAAGCTGCTCGAACATCTTCGGATCGATAGGGCAATCAGAGGGGTGCAGGGTTGCTAATACAGCACTTGCATTGGAATTATTATTAAGCCCTGCATTGGTTAAGATGTCAAGTAAATAAGAGAACTCCCAGCTATCGTTTGTTCTCCACGGACCCTTCTTCTCATCTGGTGGTAGCTCGGAAGATACTTCTGTTGAATCTTCGTCACTGGATACGACCATGGGACCCTCTGTAAATGCTTCGGATTCAAACTTGAGTAGTTGAAGCTGCATTCGGAGACCTGGAATCAGTAGGGGAAAATAAGTTAGAGGGCTTAAAAGAATAGCATATGAATGAAGATTCTTGTTGAGACAAAAATCCCCAGGGTATGTACAGTTTTGGAAAAAATGATACACAGCAAAGAAACTCCCTAGAATATCATCATATTGTAAGTTAAAGAGGAACAATGTTATTTGCTTTTACTCAACCGGTTCAATTTTTTATATCAATACCAATATCGATGATTTAATCCTTGATGGGATAATATATTTACAAAAATAAAAACAACATTCAATTTCCAACGATAAGTTTACCAAAGGATAAGAGACTGAATAAATACAATATAAATAGCCAACTACCTTGGAGGTCTGCGCTAACACTCTCAAAACATTCAGAACATGAGGAGAGATCATCACCAAAAGCAGGTTCTAGAACTGAAACTGGACTTGGCTGATCAGCCTCCTTCGAGGTAGCTGGAGATTCAAGAGCAGGTACAGATTTGTGCAAGAGCACGGGACTTGCTACCGATGGCTCTTCCTGAAAAATCATAAGACATTCAGAATGGGAAACGCCAGCCAAAATGTTTACTAATTGAGCTTACTATTTGAAAATGGAGAAAATGCAAGCTCACAACAAAAAGATAGGGTGATTAATTTATATAATAAAAACATTTAAAGATCAGGTATAGAAGTAAAGACAAACCTCTTGTATTGTATTGTCTTGGTGGTCAACACAAGAATTTTGAACTGTTGATATGTGCTCCGATGAGTCTAACTCCAAGTCATTAGGTGTTTCATGAAACGTCATTGTGCAGCCATCTCCATCATCCTCAACACTTTGAGAAATTGGATTTCTGTCATTGACAGAGGAACAGGAGGCCTCAAACTCTGTAGAAGCCATTTTAGATGAACTGTGGTCAAGAGAGTAAGTATTCATGCTAATCTGGTTTCCCTTAAATGAGGGCGTTATCTTGCTGGGTGTTGATTTCTGCCATGGTAGGCATTCCCTCTGATCAAAATTGATTTTTACAGCCTTATTGTTTTCCCGTTTAAGCTCTTTTGAGATTAAGTGCTTGTTAGATCGGTGCATTGTTTTAGGTCTTCCAAAGCCAATTGATGAAGCAGGAAGAGATCTCGACCTGGTTAGTTTGATACAGTCGTCTTTCCAGCCATCATTGCTGCTTATGCCAAAAGGTTCAACCTTCTTACCAGGTTGCACATCGTTAGAGAATTTCCCTGGGAATCCCTCCTCTGCAATTTGTGCATACGAATCTGCAAGTGTAACTTCTTTAGCATTGGCAGCTAACATGTCAGCCAGGGTGCTGCCTCTACTAACAACTCCCTTATCCTCAGAGATCCGAGAGGATCTCCACCTAGCAGTGAGTCTTTTCTTTGCCTCTCTACTGATTGATGATTCCTTATGACGTGAAGATGATTGTCGATATCCCATATTCAAGTTGGACGAACTTTTTAAATTAACATTCCTCATCACAGGTTCTTCTGACGATTCATTTCCAGACAAACTGCAAGAACTCTCGTCCCCTGCATATCCTTGGAAATTGGAACATGTTGAATTCAAAGGGGATACACTAACTTCATTTCTCATCTGCCTCGCTTTCCCATTAGGAATTTCTCTGGATTCTTTGCAACTGTGCCTAGATACAACTTTCTTATCTAGGGAGTCTTTCTTTCCCCTAAAATCCTTGTTTCTCCTTTCGGCAGTTTTTAAGTCTCCAAGATCTGAACATTCTTCAAAAGAATGAGCTTGGAAAATAATATTTCTAGCATTTTGCACTTTGCCAATGTTAGGTTTGAGAACAACAATTCTCGTGGGAAGATGATCCAGTTCATCTTTACTTTCCAAAATTTGAAAAGACTTTGAAGAATGGGCGGAAAAGGAACTGTCTGAGTAGCTGGAATGGTTGTTATTCGATTTACTACTATTTTTTGGAGGAGTTCCCCTACCTGAATTGCCCCGAAACCCGGGGTAGTCACACTTCCTGTTATCTAATGATTCAATAGCAGGTAAGCAACCATGGACAGAGCAGGAGCCGACATCTTGCAAATCATGCAGATGCCTAGCAAACAACGAACCTGGTTGATGTAGAAATTTGAGTAGAAGATCTCGGTTTGACTCTAACGCATCAAGTGCATCATGAAATTCCCTTGAATCTTGTGACTTCTCATCAGTTGATAATCGCTTAGCATCCAAGAACTTCTGCCGAATGAATGCCATTTCTGATTCAGCCACTTCAAATCTTCCTGTTCCTTGATCTGGGTTTCTACTCTGCCCTGTCTTTGACGTTTCCAAGACCTCAAAGACGTCCTTAAATTCCTGTTGATCCTTTGAGCTTCTCTTAGTCACTTGACCATCAAGATATATGCCCCTCCTTCCCACCTTCTCCTTTGAAATACACCTCGGGGAAGAACCCTCTGATGGACATTTTTGTCGATTATTAGCACACCTCGTAGGTGGCATGCCATCAAGCCCCATCAATTTGGCGATAATGCTGGGCGACCTCTTTTTCATTTCAGTTTCTTTAGACATTTCATCTGCTAATAGTTTTTTCACTGGAGGTCCAAAAGAGCCTTTAGAAGATCGCCACCCCAGCTCAAGAGTGAACTATAAGAAATTTTTTACTTTAGCATTATACTTCTTTACACCTCTTTGATATAAAAACATTAGAAGCTAGAGAAGACATGAATAAAACTTGCATACCGAGTCGTCTTCTGTAATTCCACTGCTGCACGAACCGGAATCACAGCCCATAGTCCGTAAGTTTCTCTGTTTCTCATTCTTTCTATTTCCTGAAACTTAATCGTACAAACTTTAGGGTGCAAATTCTATAACAGAGGGACCAAAGTACGACAGAGACGCTTAGTTGATTTCAAAAACCAAGACCTACAGTCCAGCTGTTGGGTGTTATAAAAAGAGCTCTGACGATTTAGGCGAACACTAGAACAGAGCAATTATTTGGAAAATTGCATCTAGGCGTGCCAAATTATCAAAACGGAAGAATGAAGGAAAGAGAAAAAGAAAAAAAAAACTTGTGTTCTTGAAAGACACAAAACATAATTGGAAAATGCCAAACCGAAAGAAACTGAAACAATCATGAAGAAGAGCACCGATCATACACATACCATTACAGAAAGTCATAAAGTAACTACATAATTCACTTTAACGAAACTATAGGCGATAACCTAGTTAATAATCAACAAATTGCATCATATTTACTCCATAACAACAAAAAAAAAGCAAGTTTCCGTCATATTCCCCTTCTTAATTTATCCAACAATTTACCGATAACAATCTTTAAAACTACAAATCCTTCGTAAACAGAAAGAATACCAAACTAAGGAGACAGAAAGATACTCTTCTCTAAGTACCAAATTTAACAACCAAATCTCATAGTTTCTTGATTTTCGCTCTTTCTTAGCAACAAAACAGAAAGATGCTTTTCACTAAGTACCGCTAACAAAAATAGAAACACATTTCCATACCTGATTGGCCAAGAACCAAGTAAAAACAAGCACAAACAAGTACCTCTCCTTCTAATAAACAAAGTTTCTCAAACATCAGAAAGAGAGAGAGAGAGAGAGAGAGAGAGAAATGAGCAAAAACTAACCCGTTCGTACGGGCAACCAAACAGAACGAACACCAAAATAAGGAGATAGAAAAACACTCTTCACTAAGTACAAAATTCAACAACTAAATGTCCTAGATTCTTGATTTCCGCTCTTTCTTATCAGCGAAACGGGACGATACTGTTCACTAAGTAGAACTAACAAAATAGGAACACATTTAATTTCCATCCATGATTAACCAGGAAGTAAGAAAAAAAAAAGAAGCACAAACACAAACAAGTTATTGTCTCCTTCTATCCTTGTAATAAACAAAGTTGATCAAACATAAGCAAAAGAGAAAAAGAGAAAAAGAGAGAGAGAGAGAGAGAGAAGAGGAAAAAGTAACCTGGTCGTAGTGGGGAGCGGTGAGCGGAGGTGGGATGAAGATGAGTACTAGGAACGTTGTAGCGGGAATGGTGAATCATCTGAGTGGAAGTATCATGAAAATGAAGAGAAAGAAATGAGGAAAGGAGGGAGAAGCGAAGATGGAGAGAGAGAGAGAATGTAATGGAGTAAGAAGAAAATTGAATGGGGGGATCCGTTGCAACTGCCGTGGGAGAGTGGAAGCGGTGAAAATGGCGTGAGTAGTGAGTCGAGAGAGAGAGAGAGTTGAGCGCGTGAGGAGAGAGAAAGAAGAGAGAGAGAGAGGTGGCGGAATTTATATTTTGTATTTGAACATTCAAAAAAAGTTACCGCAGATTATAATAAGAAGTGAGAGGGAGAGAGAGGGAGAGGTTCACCATGTTCGCGGGCAACTTGTATCCTACACTCCACCTCTCATTTACTTACCTAAATAATAAATATTCCCTTCTTTTCAAAAAAAAAAAATATATATATATATATAACAATCGTCCCAAAATATTTATAACCAAAAAAATGTCCATAGCCTTTCAATTTAAAATACCAAAACTATTCCAATCACCACGTAAATATATTGGCCACATCCGTCCAATCAGATGAAATAATTCTTTTTTTTTTATTGGATCTCGAGCCTTAGTGGCACCAAGATGACCTAAAATAAAAAAATTTAGTCTTTATTTTATTCGATCACGAACAAACATTATTTTGAAATGAAATAATTCTACATTTAGTTATTGGATCTAGAGCCCTAATAAATCGCAAGAGCATATATGAAATTTATGAAAAGATGATCGCACGTTATGAATTTTTCTTATTTTGTTATATGACCATAAATATTTTGGGTTTTGTTACGTTTATATGTAAATTACACATAAAAAGTTCGTTTTTTATTTGTTTAATATTTTTTTTTTTTAATTTACTAAAAAACAGTATTTGTATTTATTAATGATAGACAAAAATAGTCAATAATGACATACACCGATAATCTATCATTGATAAATTTAAAATTTTGTTATATGTTATAAATATTTTTAACAATTTTACTATTTAGATTAATTTGAAAGTTTGAAATGGGAAAGAAAAAAATGGTCATATTTTTAATTTGGTAATGGAATTTTGTGAACTTTTAAGGTCAAACACCTCATTCATATAGATTAGGAAACATCCAATTTTTGGTAATTGAGTTGTCTCTCTTTCTTTTTTTTTTCATATTGAGAGAGGATTTGAAATTTAAATATCCACAAGAGAGGACTTTATAGTTTTGAAATCTAATTTTTCAAACTAAAAGAGTTAATATATATATAAAAATATATAGATAGGTCTTATTTTCTTGGGGTATGTGCTCACAAGTTTAGACAAAAATAAATGTGTATTATTGTTTGTATTGGAGGGTTTGTATTTCAATAGTGATAGAATCTTGGGTTGAAAAGTGAAGTGAAAGAAGACAATGACATGGACCAAACAAAGCATTGGATTATTTGATTTTTGGAACCATTGTGTTAGAGTGTAGGCATGTTCCTATTTTGTCAATTACTCCTTCACTTATTTTATATATTTCTCGAGAAAAAATATTTAACGATCTTAATATTTTTTAAGATTATATTTATGTTTGTTAACTTGAACCTAAACGCAAATTAAATAGTTAAGACATTGACTATGATCGAAAATATACCAATTAAAAAGTACTATGATAGGGTAATTTTGTAAAGCCATCAATCATGGCTAAATGTGATTCAAATAGCACTTGATTGGGTTGGTTAATGTTTGCAAATTAAGCAAACATATATATATATATATAACATTGTAATAATTAGTCTAAATCCACTTTGTTTTGTTTATTGTTTGTTTGTTTTTTCCTTTGGTTGATTATGGCTATAAGCATATAATTAATATAGACATTAGGGGACTTAGATCTTGTCTTCTTTTGCTTAAAAAATGTATAACTAAGCTATTTGGCTCATTTAAGATAACTCAAGTTGGGTACTTTTTTTGCTTCAAACTATACGATTTTAGTACGTCAATTTGATATCATTGACTCGACACAACTCAAACTAGATCACTTAGAGGATTATAATAAATTAACAAATTAAATTTATTAATTTGTTTATTACGTGAACTTAAGTTAAATGAATCAATTCGACTTTGAGAAAAGATTACTAATATTTTTACTATAAGAAATTTGACATTTTTCGATAGTAAAAGATATCATAAAACCTTTTATTAGCACTGTTTTAACTATTAGAAACGGCATCAACAAATTTCCATTGAGAAAGAGATACATTGACATCAAAATGGACTAATATCAAGAGTGTATCATGGGAACCCTCCCGTGACACCCAAATTAATTGGATCAATGCAAAATTATACATAAAACTTTACATATATATATATATATATATATATATATAGGTGAAGATAGATTATTGCAACAAAAAAGAAAGTCAAAAACATTGGGAAAAACGAAATGAATATATAAAATGTTGAGAAATTGATAGGATTAAACACACATGTTAGAGAGAGAGAGAGAGAGAGAGAGAGGGCACCATCTTCGATGTCAATGTGTGTGTGTTGCTTGTTTTGAAAGAATGAAAGTAGTATTTGAAACACCAAACCACCTTTGATGTCTCCATCACAAATTATATTAATACATTGATGAAGGAAACTCAATGAATAAAGAAATCATTGTTGCCCTAAACCTAATTAGCCTCACCCTCATCCCTAACTCAACCTTTGTTGACTCATCCATTATTGCATGTCTTCGTATCTGGGAACAACTCTCAATTTTACACATTGGATGTAAAGTTAACAAGAAAATAAATTGATTTTTCACTCACTTATCAAAACTGTAGTAACTTTTATATGGAAAAATATTATATTAAATGATAACTAAGTTACAACTTATCTACTTCATAAACACAAACTTACTGACTCCAAATCTATTAAATGAAAACTTACTAACTCCAAACCTATTAACTTCATTTAATGTGCTAAATGTCATGAACATAATGATTGATTAAGTATAAATAATGTATTTATGTTTAATAACTAATTAAAATTAACAATAATGATATTAATAAGCTTAATCTCAGGACAATTTTTGTGAAACAAACGAGACCTTAGAGTTAGAGAATAGTACGAGATGACTTATTTTAAATCATAATCCTAATCCTAATTCTAGTCTTCAACTAAAACTTAACATTGTCCTAAACATTACAATGATTATCATAGCTCACTCAGGAATAAATTATTATAGCTCACTTCACCCCAACCTTCCATCAATGTTTATTCAAAATTTCAAAATCGAAAGAGATTAAAAAGTAAGTAATTTTATCTTTACGTAACTATATTCAATTGGATTCTCAATGTATATATTCAACTTTGCAACAGTTACAAAGATGAAAGAGAATAAATTTCTTTTGTCAAATTAAAAAGAAAAAATAAGTTAGATTAGTCCAATTCAAAAATCATGCTTGCTTTTTAATTATTGTTATCACCCAACTTTTTATCTTATAATAATTGAAAAGGCTTACTTAGACAATTATACAATGTTTTTGGACAAAATCCATATTACATCATATAATTTTGATTAAATTTGTAATTCTCATATAGCTTATTAGACACTTTTAAAGTTACATAAAACTATTAAACACAAACTCTCAAAAAAAAAATTTAAGTTCATAAACTAGATATACAAAAATAACCTTACTAACTCAATTTAAAATTGTAATTTAACCTATAATTCACTTAACATAGATTTTGAAATCAAATTCAGTTCCACATAACCAAAATGTGAATTATTAATCTTTTTTCCTTTTTAAAAGGCTTCTAGAATTATTCTCCAAAACTAAAAGAGGATTAAATGGGCCTTCTTTCTTCATGGAAATTTACCCAACCACAATCTAATTTCCTATCCTGCCTAAAAAGGAAATTTCCCTTTCTTTCTTTTTTCTTTCAACAAACCAATGAAAATCGCAACACACAATTATTCTCATCTTAATGTCGAGCAAGTTCTTATGTTCTCACATCCCTAATCAACCAACTTCCTACGCTCAAACCCTCCAAACCAATCTCCTATCTAGAGACGTAGGGTTTATTGGAAGTTGCTTTCTGAGTATTTAAAAACATTTTCTTAACCACAGCTTAGAAAAGCATTCTATTCATCATTTTTCACTAAGACTTCAACTTCACATCAAGTCTTAGTCTTGTTAATCCATTGTTGACAATCCCAATTGTGTATTGAACCCTGAAACTAAAGAGATGAATCATGGTGATAATACATCAAAATAAAACAAGGCATAGTTATGAAGATTTCTCCCAAAGTGCACACCTGTATAAAAGCAAGACCAAAATGGCATAAATACATGAGAACTTGAGAGCATTAATCAACCAAACTAAATGGGATCTCAGATTAAGAGGAACAGGTCCTTTTACAACCTAAGATCCTAAATAATTGATGGAATTTGATCACTTTATAAGTCACACCAACCTTTGCAGCATGGTATTTGAACATGTTTTTTTTCTTTTAATTTCCTACAATAATCTAACCCTGCAAAGTTAAAAAAATCTTTTCATATGCATATACTGAGGCATTCTTGGGGTAGTGTATGCATATCATCAAACTAATTCTAGGAGGTAATCAGTAATTGCTTTACCTTGTTACATGGAAAAACTTGTAGGATATTTATTATCTTAAGAAGAATGTCATCACAATTTGAATTCATACTCTTCAGATATTTGGATTTACAACTTACTTTGACCTAACCACTGTCCAACTCATGATTGATAAGAAAAAGGATGTAGTTATGTACCTAAAAGTAGGCATATTTTAGGAAGGATGCCATAAGATTATATTTGTGGTATCAAGCACCGTCCCACTATTCTACATGTGTCCTAATCAATGTTTTAAAAGACTAAAGACAGTCTTGAGCCTTTTCCTCTTAAAGAACTAAGGTGTAAGTCTCGAAGTAGTATGAGGTGTAAGCCTCAAATAGTGATTGAAAATATTTTACAAATCCTAAATTCACCCCCAAAACTTCTAAACGTAGCCTTTAACTTTATCATCATCACTACTACTATTATCATTAATACGGTTGATTTATATTATAACTTATTGCCTTCAATTTTCTTAAAGTCACGGGAGTAAAAATAGCCCTAGTTCAAATTGTCAAAGCTAACCTCAAATTTTTCAGGCAAATCACAATGGTGTGTTTGGAGCAAGGAGTGAGTTATCATAGTCTAAGGTTATTATAGTCCGATAAAAATAGTTTGTGTTTGAAGTGTATATTATTTTAGTTTGGGTTATAATAGTATGTGTTTGGTGTGTAGATATTTTAGTTCATAAGGAAATAGTAATAAAAAAATGAGGAATGCCAAATAGTTAAAAATGTAGCAAATAGTAAATATGGTAGTAAACGGAGAGTTTTGAAATAGTGTTTATAGTAACTAATTAGAGATTTTTAAAATAGTGTTTAGTGTAACTAGAGGTAGGAGGTAGTGATTATAATCCTAGATAATTTTTGCCCCACGGTCCCTATTATTTTTCTACTCACTAAACTTTAAGTCTCGGTATGTTGCTATAAAGGCATAAGCCTTTTGTGGCTCAACAAAGGTGTAAGTCTTGTCTGGTGGCTAAAACTTAGCGTCTTGCCTCCAGGTGAATCTCGAGAGTCCAAGACATAAGCCTTAATAGCTTTTTAAAACATTGGTCCTAATTCACACTCAAAGAGACCTCAAAGATTTCCATTTAACATTTTCCCCTAAGAAAATTGAACCCTAGGCCTAGGAGAACTCCCCCAAACATCCCAAAGGTCATCCTGGATGCAAATGCTATCAAAATTTGAGAATCAATACCCTCAAAGACATCTTACACTACACCTTGTCCCTTTAATTACTAAGGAGTTAATCAACTAATTCCCTTAATTCATCCCAAGAGACCTCATCAAAGATTTTCATTTAAAACTTTCCAAAGGCTAGATACGACAATGGCCCTTTGGACGTGCCAATCTAGTCAATATATACACATATATACACATATAGTTTAGGGCCGTCCAATCTAGTCAATATATATACATATATACACATATATTTTTAACTTTCCACCGAAGAAATTTGAACTAAATACCTGAGAGAACATCTCAGGTGGGGAGTTCTCTTAAACTACAACTTGTCCCTTGAACTACTGGTACTGACACTAATTTTCTTCCCCCCTCCCCAAGAAAAGAAAACTATGATCATGATTCTATAATTATTTTCAAATACAGGTTCAACAATCTTCATGTTTATAGAAAATTTCTTGTTTGAATAAGTGAAAGGAACACGGCTTCTGCGAGACTTTCAGGAATGGTAAAGATAAGTATAATCAGTATTCTCCATAGGAGACTCAATTGAAAGATTCAGACAAACATAAAACTTCAGGCAAAATTCAGATATATAACACCACCCTAATGAATCCCAAACTACTAAAAAACTAACAAAAATGACTATTTTAGAACAGCAGTGAAAAGTGAGGAGATAACTCATACAGAAGCAGCAGGGTGTGAAATCATCTCATCTCTTCGAACCAGTTCCCTCCTTTTCTAGTTTCTGAGCAATGAGCTTTGTTGCAAACATGTTTTCATCAAGGTACTCTTTGTAAGGATGGTTCTTTGGAACAAGCCTCCTAAATTTCTCAAAGTATTTCTCAGCTTCCTCACTCTTCCTTAACAGAGTATATATGATCCCCTGACATAGATATGGCCTAAAATCCCTTGGCTCCTCCCTCACAAGTTCTTTATAAGCTTTCAATGCCTCAAGATAACTCCCTTCCATTACCTTAATTTGCGCGACCAAGAGCTTGAAATCCCTTATATCTGACTTGTCCTTCTGGTTCTTGCACCTCTTCATTGCTTCTTCGATCCTTTTAGCAACGTCCTTCAATGAATTATCATTCAATTGATCCGCCACCGTTGCAAGTCCATGATAAGCCTCAACGAGAAACGGGTCTCTCGCTAAAATATCCTCAAACTCATTTTTCGCCAATTCGAGCTCCCCCATATAGCTATAGAAATTAGCCTTTAACAGTGGCAACTCAGGGTCATTGGGTTCAAGTTCAATCAAACGGTTTAGGGCTTCAATTGCATCTGGAAGTTTACCTGATTTCACATTCTCCTCAACGAGAGATCGAAGGGCTTCGACATCATTCGAATCATCGGCCCGTTTCTCTTCTACAACGCTCTCATTTTCCTCATATTCCGTCGATTCATCAGTAGACTCCGTCGTCTCCGGCGCCACCTGGACAGCAACAGCAACAACGCGTCGATGGTCGAAGCGAAGGAAGAAGAATGCAGCAACGGCAGCAGAAATACAAGCGGTTTTGAGAAATCCCGACAGAAGGCCGACATTAAGAGGGGAGGTATCGTCGGAGGTCGGTGAAGAGGACGAGGCTTTAACACGCAACGACCTGACAGACGAACGGAGGTGAGACGGCGGCAGAGACCGGAAGGAGAGAGAAGAAATGGGTTTAGAGAAGGAAGAGAAACGGTGGGTGAAGGAAAGGAGTTGGTGAGAAGGATAACTACGGTGGTGAAGTGTGGGAAGAGAGTCCATGGCTGCTACCTTCGAGCTGCTCTGAGAAGAGAAGAGAAGAGAAGAGAAGATATTACAAGGTTTATCTCTCTCTCTTGACAAAAAGGCCCAAACTTCAAGTATTTAACTCTATTTGGGCTTTAGGCCCATACCAAAAGCCCACTATGAATTTGACTCAATTATATTTCTTGAAGATCTAACCATTGTTGTGAGCAAATTAATGGGGAATATAAGATGAATTAGAAGTTGGTTTATATTGTGCAATCACAAACTAATTTGTACTTGATGAATCTTGAACAATTTCTCAAATCACAAAATGTTCTAATCTAGAGTTGTTTTATGTTCAAATTCAAACTTGGTCATGGGTTTAAGCGATTTAAAATTAATTTGGTTCTTTGAGGAAGTGCAAGAACAAATTTAATGTGATTTCAAACCTAGCTTTTACATAATAAAAAGCGGTCAAATCTTGCATAATTAAAGTGAGCATGTAATACTAAACCTTTTAATTTTCTGTTTCCAATTAATTACTATCCAATCCAAGTTTTTCTCTTTCCAAACGAGGTAGAACAAAATTTAACATTATTTATCTCGAGCTTAAAATCAAGAGATCTAAAGTCATTGAAATGCAATGACACACTTCACTATGATTTTCTTTTCCATTTATATTTTTCCTAGTAAAATTTTGACATAAGATATTCCATATGTATAATTAGCATCTAATAAGAGTATTATAAGCAATATAACATAAGTATATTATAAATCTACATGCTTAGTATCCTAAAAGATCAATGGTCTTTCTACTAACACTTCGTATGTCTTTCTATCTATCATCCACATGTCTTATAATTACACGCTTTTAGTGTTCATATAATGTCACATCTTTGTTATAAATAGTGACATTTTGTGAGTTTTGAATAAAAACACGTTGAGGATAATGGATAAAAAAATTTGGAGAAATCCCTATTTGATGATTTCAACTTTATTTCAGTTTTAGTTCGGTTATTTGTTTATATATCTTGTATCTCATATTATATATATTTTTTTGTTAATTGTGTTCTCTTAATTCCTCGTATTACTCATCGATTTTTACAATGGGGATAATATATTTTGTGTTTTCTAATGTAGTATGCATGAAAGTGACAGTGATGTAGGCGTGAAAAACAAAAAAGTTTCCCCACATTCACTTGTGAAAGGTGAAATAGATAATAATTGGAAGGTAGCATGGGGTCTCCCTTGATGAGTTATTGATTTTGTTGGATATTAGTTTGTGTATATTGAGCAAAAGCCAAAAAACCTAAAAAGTTAACCTAGAGAGTAAGCTACCTAAACATATGGCAAATCCCAATCTTTATCTTTTTCCATTCACTTTTTTTTTTTTTCTTCCAACAATAATAATAATGAAGTACATAATTTAACTATTATTATTGAGAATATAAAAGGGTTAAATAAATGTGTTGATAGATGGACGAATATCTAGAAATGAAATGACTACAAAACAATGATGATGAAATGGTATAATAAAATTTTTTGAATGAGTGGATTTGGCCATGAAAATCTCTTTGATTCTCAAACACGAACCATCCTCATCATTAATGAGCCTGTGAAGAGAAAGGAAATCCCACAAAAATAGGGAAAAGAAAGAAGGTGAAATTATTGTACTATGAACTCTCATCAATTGTACCAATTTGGACCCCAAAAGCTCTTTAAACCTTCTTTCACATTCCAAACCCCATGTCTTTCCATCTTCTATAATTGCTACCTGATTTTGACACCCCAATTAGTGAGAATTCATTTAATTACAACCATCAAATTTTATATTAAATTTCATCAACTTAAAATCTTTCAAGTGTTTTAGTCAATCAGATTAATTTTCTTAAAAAAGAGAATATCCGATTTCGATAGGTAGGTGTTTGTTGAAGAACATATTTGTTTTTAAAAAATCATGACTCATGAGAGTAGATAAAATTAAAATAAATACGTCATATATGGTTGTTTCGTAAAGAAAACATACTCATACAATTAATACTCATGAGATTTAAAGAGTTGATAACCCTAACACAACTCAAACGGCAGGGATTAGTTAGATTGAGTTAAATTATTTTGGTTACCATTATTCAAACTTCTAACTTTATAAATTTGACATAACAACATATTGTAAGAGAACATAAGCAACAATATATGGCATCAATAACAAGTGAAAGTTTCAGTACCTTCCATACTTTTAAGAAAGATTTTTATAATTTATGCCAAGAATTTAGAATTCAGAAATTTAATCCACCATAAAAGAAAACTTAATTTATAACTGTTACTTATCATTTTACATTTTTCAAATTAGAAAGAAAGAAAGAAAGAAAGAAAGAAAGAAGAGGAAACAGGTTGGCATTACCATTACCAATTTGGCCGCTTGGGCGTCTAATTTTGCTTTAACGAAAATTAAATAAAATAAGAAACAAAAAGAAAGAAGGGAAATTCCACATAAATCCCTACATCTCCCTGACAGTCCCAATCAGCAAACGACAGCGATACAAATATTTAAAAAGTTGAGAGGACGATGCCACGTGTAGCCAGGTGTCCCCACGTGTCAGCCATAGTATCCCAAAATATCTTCACACCCACTCAACTACTCCACCCTACGCCGCCGTTCCCGCTGTTCCATTCCACCCTACAATACCATCCCTAAAAACGACGTTCTACATCCCATCGCCGCCCTCGCTACATTTCTTTTCTTTTCTTTATTTTATTTTATTAATTAATTGATTCATTCCTACCCCAGCCTATACCTACCCGCTCAAAGACGATGTCGTATCCCTCGAACCCAGCAAATTGAAATCCGTCGTGTCCGACGAGTTCCCCTCCTTGGTAGTAACGTCACGTCGTTTCTTCTTATACGCTTCGAAGAATTCCTTGTTCTCCTTCTCCAATTCATTCCACACTAAGGAGATGAATAATTAATTTTAGTTATAAAAGAAAATAAAAGAGAATTGGGGGAGTCCGTGCATGTCACGTGAGAGAGAAACGAACCGGTGGAAGTGATGACCGGTTCGATGTTTGCATGTTTGGAGAGAGCTTCCAAGCACTCTTCTTTAGTCATGTTGAAAACTATACACTTTTCGATCAGGTGGTGCACCTACACACCGTAACAATCATACGCCCGTTCGTTATATAAATCGATAAATTAAAAATTAAAAAAATAAATAAAAAAGAAGAAATAAGAAAAAGAAAATACCATGTGGATGTATGAAGCAGAGGGGTCATCGTCCATGGTGGTGGAAATGATTTCTGTTTGGATGGAGAGAAAACGAGAGAAAGTGAAGGGAAAAAAAGTGAGAGAATATTGTGGGGGTGGGAAAATGGAGAGGGGATTATGTATTTATATATAATATATATATATATAATAACATCAAGTGGTGGATTTGATGGGAAATAATATAATTTAATCGAATTTTGTAATTAAAAAAAAAGGTAAAAAGAGAGGCGACGTCATTGGGTGTAGGGCCCAGTGCCCACGTGGGAGGAACGCGAGGATTGGTGGAGAGACGATTAGAAGAGATTAAAATCTCGCATTGTGTTTGTCACTTACGTGGCTACAGTGTTCAACCTCCACGTGACACGTGGGCCGTGGATTTGCGATGCCGTTCAGACTGCCACCTCTGCCAACTATCCAATCCGACGATCATCTGCCGTTCTTTCCACGTCGGATTACAAATTCTTATGTTATTGTGTTTTTTTACTATAATTTATTATTTTTTTTATTTTAATATTAATTTTAAAGTATCGAATTAATATATATAGAACAAATAACATTTTATTTTAATTAAATTGATGTATTGGTTGTGTTTATGTTACAAGCATAGTTTATAATTATTTTCATATTGAAAAAAGAAAATTTCTTTTATTTCATTACAAACAAAATTACAAGTTTAACCTTGGTCTTCACTTCTATGTGAGAAAGAGGAATATAAGTATGTGACATAGTTATTTTTTTATTTATAAATATAGTTTTTCAAATTATTTATTTGAGAAACATGTTTTGACGTCATTTTAAAAATTTTAAAATTTCACAATTATGTTTGATTCCAATTAGAAAATTTCAACCAAAAAAAGTATTTAACAACATTTATTTTTAACATTTTCTCAAAATAATGACTACATATTAACAATTTTGATAGATAAAATAATTTTACAAAGATTATAAATATATTTTAGGTTAAATTACTATCCCATTTAGTTTTCTGCCTTTCATTTAGTTTTAGTTCATTTTTCTTTCTTTTAGAAAATAGATCATGTATTTTTTAATGTCTAAATTTAGTCTATTTAATAGATCTTAAAATTAATAACGGTAAGTTAATTTTTATCAAAATTAGTTTCTTTAGTACAACAATTTAAGATAAGGAACTTGAATCATAGATGTTGTGATTATTAGTGAGCTAAGCTCTAATAATGTGAAAATACTCATAAATTCTATCGTACGGAAACAATAATAATAATTTACAAAATAAATAAATAATCGAAAATATTTTAGACGTTTGTTAACTAGAATAGAATCAACAAAAGCAAGAGATTCCAAACAAACAAAGAAGCATAATAGAAAGTAAATTGAAAAAACTTGACTAAAATAGATGAAGAAGATAACACTAATGTCCTATATTTCTCTAGCCACAATAATATTTATTATTATTATTATTATTATTATTATTTGAAAAGTAAATAATATTTATTTTTTGAAAAAAGGGAAAAAAAAATCCAACAGGAAAATGGAATCTAACTTATAGTATACACCTGAAATTGGAAGTAACATAACAATGGAATCTTTTATTTTTGAGTATGCTACAATGTATTATTGCTTTTTGGTTGTATCAAATATCTTGCTTTCTATTTTAATTTTAGAATTATCCAACTTTCAATTGTGTTTAATTGGATTGATTAAAATAGTTTTTAAAGTTAATTAAAGGGTCAATGTATTGTCTTAAATTATGTAATTTGTTCTTTTTCTAAATTATGGAATTATCCTTTTGCATCTAAGTTGGGCTGTTTAAGACTTTCAATAAAAATGAAATTTAAATTACTAAATTTAATATATTTTATTGAACTATACGAAGATTATATTTGAACAGTTGAATGTGTATATATATAACTTATGAAAAATCTGACCCACCCAACTTAAATAGGGTAATATGAAAAAGTCGAACTATCGAATTCAAACTGAGGTTGGGTTGGGTTGGAAAATCTAATTATTACATTTTTTAATTGGAAAATTTGTTCTACTTTTAGGTTTAAGTTTGACCTAAATGCATGCGTCCTAAGTCGTTCCATTATCACAACTCAATCTCAGACTCTCTTAGTCTATCGGTCATCATTCATCCATCAATCTGTCAATCCTCAGTTCTCTGTGGATCATATTTCTTTATTGATCTCAGTTCTCCATCTTTGTCAACACAAAGTTTGTACTCACATATCCATTTCAAGGTTGTTTATCCACGTGACACTACCTATCCAGAATATTAAAATATTAAGTGAACTTTAATTTAATTCTCTTTAATTCTACTCACTGTGTAATTTATATGATAAATTGAGTACTTATCTCAATAGTCTCTTTTGTGTGTTTATTTACTTTGATTCTCTCTTTGTCTTGTTGTGATAAGGAATGATAAGATATCTATTTATTTTTCTTAACCATTGACATTATTCGATTGTTTTATTTTAAATTGTAATAAACACAATCTTAGTCCGTCTATACGTAAATCAACTTGCTCCTATTTACTCTAATTGTAATAACCATTACCAAATGTTCTTCATCTTTCCTCGCTTGATTAATGAGGATTTGTCAATTCATGTTTTCTTAGGAATGACACGTACATATGTTCTTACATATTCATATATGGCTATAGTTAGTTGGGAATGCCCCACATGCCCCAATACCCATTAAAAGCATAAGAGAAAACACATTTTCTTATCCCGTGATCCATTACACTGGAGAATTAATTAAGAGTGAGAAGATAGCATATATATAGAAAAGCACGCATAAGAACTTGTTAAGATGTGTTGGTAGTGATAGTATAATGGTATGGGTAATTGTGTTTGTGTGAACAAAAAAGAAATACTTCAATTTCCTTTTATTTGTAAAACATTAACTTTTTTAAAAAATTAAAACCTTTCAAAATCAATGTGCAACTAATTTTTTCAGATCTTAGCTGATTTTTAAACGTTTACTTACCGTGAAGTTTCTTAATATTTCTTTACAAATTTCCTCTACTGATCTTCTTTTGTGATTTTGATCAAGACTTTCTTTTACTTGATTCTAATCCTTCATCCGATAAGAGTGCACATTTTAAGAAGAGATTGTGTTAATCATGGAGAGCAACCGACATTATCACACCATGATCATGCAAAAATTACATTCAAACCAGTGGTATCCACGACCTAACGACTACATTATAGACCTATATATCATAGTTGTTATGTAGGTTCGCACTAAAAGAATAATCATTTATGCCGACACCTAAAAGCATCGACGTATATAAAAAAAAGCGTCAACGTAGACCTACATATTGAAACAAAACCACTTTTTCTTATTTGTTATCTATTTGATTATTTGAATACATTGCATGTTCAAATGTCAAACTCAAAATCATTATTTAAAAAAAGAAAAAAAAATCTTACACACAAAATCAAGTTAAAGAAAAAAACCCATAAAATTTTGAGCATTGAACAAATCCCTTAAGTACTCACAAACTTCAAACTAAATTAAAATTTTGAGCATTAAACTATATGAACAAAACTAGACTTTTTATTTTAATTATTTACGCAATCATAATTAAATCACAATTTATTATAAAAACTTTTTTACTATTTAAGTTTCAACTGAGTTTGAATTATTTGATAAAAGTTTAAAAGAAAAACGATTGTTATAAAAAATAAATTGGTTCAAAATTGAAAATACATGTGAAAAATAAATATTAATATGAAAAAATATTATTATAATTTATCTATTTGTATGGTTAAGAGCTACTGTTTTTGTCGTAGTTTAAAAAATGATTCTGTAAGATCGTTTAATAATTTGATTTACCAAACAACAAAAGCAGCTTTTGTCAAAACCTCTTTCTTCTACTATTTTAAATGTAATACCAAACATAGCTTTGAACTTATTTATTTAAATTACAGTAACGTTAATTATTGGATTCATTGAATAAGTAACGAAAGATTTGTCTTAAAAGTAGAATTAGAATAAAATCACTCTCACTCAGTATGTTGTTTAGAAATTTGGAAGTACTCCAAAAATGGCCATACAATTCCAAACTCAATCACATGTCTTCGTTTCTCTATCAAATTTAAAAATATATTACCACAAAGGTGAAAGTAATGAGAATGATAATTACTTAGAGAGTAATTTATGTTTGGTTTGGAGGTTAAAATATCGTCTCAATGCAAAAATGACCTTTGAAATTTAGTCTATGCTACTTGCTTGCTTAACGTTGTTCTTCTAGAGAAAAAAAAAAGTGTTTTTGTTCTTTATTAATATTTTTGTTCAAAATTTTGAAACTGTATTCAAATATTAAATTTCGTTCAACGAAAGTTTATTATTGTTGATTTTAAAAAATTAACTTGAATAGATTACATTTGAGATTTACTAAGAGTAAGGTGACTAAAGTTTGGAGATGATAACTGGAGTAGTGATTTTAGAAGAAGATATTTAGGTACAGTTGTTATGAAAAAATAAAATTTATGTTTAGTACCAAAATTTTGAAAGTGATTTTCATATATTTTTGATTGATAATGACAACCAATGTGTTATATTTTGTTCCAATATTAAAAGAAATTCACAAATGACTACTGAACAATATTTTACACAAAAACATAATTAGATAATCATTTTCGCGTGATTTTCACTTAACAAAAATCACTTATATCATAATTTGTCTAAAATCAATTTTAGTTTATATCAAACATTATTAGTGGAAGGAAAAATGATGTTGGGAACTAGAAAAAAGATTTTGACCATCTCAACATCACACCAAAACATACTTGAATATAACATCAAACAAACTTCCAAGAGACAAAAAATGACGTTTAACTTTTTCTTTTCTTGGACAGAAGGGAAGAAAAAGGAGTATTAAAGAGGATGGGGACGAAGAGTTGAAAATAGAGTGTACGACTTAAAAAACAATTAACTTTACTCTATTTAATTATAAGGACTTGTTTGGTAATTCATTTGTTTTTTGTTTTATTTTTTAAATTGAATTGTAAAAGATAGTTGTGTTTGTTAACTACTCCAATCTTTTTGTTTTTAAAACAGGAAACTTCATTTTTTTACTTAGAAAATAGAATTGAAAATGAAAAAAAGAAATTAGAAAAATTACACATTTTATTTTTTAAAACCAAAAACAAAAATAGTTACAAAAAATATATATTGATTTTTGGAGTTGAAAATGATTAAATTTACACATCATCATCCAATAATTGTCAAGTAAGACAAATGTGTTGAATGTGATGTTTAAATCAAGACAAATTAGTGGTGAATCTTTTATTTGTTCACATTAATCGATTGCAAATTAATGTTGTATACAAGTAGGTAGGTAGGTGTTGATAGAATTGCGATGAATCTTGGAGTTGGAAGATCCATTTTTGTTAGTGATAGGTATTGAAATATTAGTTCTATTCTACTGCTTTATAGTCTAATCTATCGCACCAAAAAATATGATTGAAAACTAAAAGGATTTGTCATGTGACACAATTTGATTAACCACATAGCTACAAAGTGAGTATTATTGGTTTAGATGATTGTTATAGCTTGTTTGACCTTCCCCTTGTCCCAAGATAGTTTATGGTTGTTTGTCACATTAATCATCGTAAAGAATGTTAAAGGTGTGGTTCGGTGAGAGTTGACAAAATAGTAGACTTCTCAAAGTTGAAAATTAATTTTCTTAGTAATCAATAGTTGGTAGTTACTAACTTGGTTGTAACTAATTTTTTTGAAGTCGCACCATCAAAATTTCATTTAAAAAGAATGAATATGTATTTTGCAACGTGACATCATGTGAATGACCACATAGCAAGTAAGCTACAAGCAGATTTCCTCCCCTTGTTAAATACAAATTTCTTTTCTTTTCAAATTACAAATTTCTTTTCTTTTCAAATTAAGCAATAGGTCAATCGGTGGCCTCGGTGTATGTTGAAGACCAAGAGGTTTATCCCCATTTGTACTCAAAACAAAGAAGAAGAAAAAGACCCACAGAATCACATTCAATTTAACTTAATTCACAGTAGAATTAGACTTATGAATCTGAAAGAAAGTTGAAGTCCTCCTTCTCTTTCAAGTGTTCAACAAAGAATTTCAAGGCAGAATAAATTTCATCCTTCTGGTGGTGATTCTTATCACCGGTAACAAATACATGAACTTTGTTTCTAATTTCAATCCAACTACAACCTTGAATTCTCTTCAACCCCTTCTCCTTCATTTCCCTCCTTAATATCGACACACTATGCCACTTCCCGGCTGCAGAATGCGCATTCGACATCATTACGTACGACGAGACATCACCTGGATCCAAGGCAAGGATTCTTTGAGCTGCAAGCTCCCCAAGTTCCACATTTGAGTGAATTTGGCATCCTCCAAGCAACGCTTTCCAAAACCCGATCCCTGGATCGAATGGTAGGTCATGTATAAATTCCTCTGCTCGTTTAAACTGACCCGAACGTGAAAGCAAATCAACCATACAAGCATAATGCTCGGCTTTTAGCAGGTTGGGGTTATCCAGTCTCGCTTGATTGAAGTACGAATAACCTTCATCAACCAAGCCAGCATGATTACAAGCCCATAACAAGCTAAGAAACGTCACAGCATTCGGTTTGCAGCCTGCAAGAATCATACTTTGATAGAAATCTATGGCTTCCTTTCCCCTACCATTTTGAGCAAAACCAGAAAGAACAGCATTCCATGAAACTACGTTTCTTTCATCAAGTAATTTATTGAAAACCAATAAACTATCTTCCATACTTCCACATTTTGCATAAAAACTAATAAGTGAATTACTAACAAACACATCGAGCTTGCCGAAGAACTTGACAGCACAAGCATGAAAACTCCTCCCTATCCCAATAGATGCAATATTAGCAGCAGCACATATAGCACAAGGAAAAGTAGATTGAGTGGGCAAAATCCCTTCTCTAAGCATATCAATGAACAAATGCACAGCATCCTCATTGTGTCCCTTCTGACTAAATCCACCAATCATTGAATTCCACGACACAACGTTTCGCTCGGGCATTTCATCAAACACCCGAAGAGCATCATGAATCCTCTCAATTTTCAGATACCCAGAAATTAAACTAGTGTAAGAAACCACATTTGGCATCTTGATATCTTCAAAAGCTCTTTGCGCTTCCTCAATGACACCCACCTTAACATACAAATCCAAAAGCGCACTACCAACAAACACATTAGAATGAAGGCCAGTTTTTATGGCACAAACATGAAGTTGCTTACCAATATGAATGTCTCCAAGTGCCTTTGCAGACTGAATCACAGTTCCAAAAGTGAACTCGTTGGGTCTTAAATTTAACACTAACATTGCAGAAAATAGAGATAATGCCTCTTCGTCTTGGTGCAGCCTTGCGCAGCGCCCAATTGCGGTGGTTGCTGAAACCACATTTAAGTGAGGCATTTTGTCATACAGTGAGCGGGCATCCAATTGACCGCCCGAAAATGGGGTCATTTGGGATGGAAGAGGTGGAGTACCAACGGCGGTATTGCCATCGGGTTTGAGTTTGGTCAATTGCGAAGATGAAGTGAAAGGTTTTCTCCATATGGTTATGGGTTTCATATGGTGAAAGCGTTTAGGTTGGGTTGAGAACTTGAACTTGAACTTGAAGATTGGAGATCGGACGGAGGAGGTTAGAATCGTTATTATTTGGCAGCAAGCAAAACAGAGCTAAGGTAAATTCTTAAGCATAAATCAATGGACCTAATTCCCATCATCAGCTCAAGAATTCAAAAGTTTGATGGCCAATATACTTCATTGTCTATTTGTCTCGAGAACGAGAGTTGCAACTAGAGATTCTACGAGCCCGATTCCCGCGGGGATCGGTTCTCCGTATTTTTCTAAAATTTAATCACATTTTCTAATTCTTTGTATATACATTTTCAATGTTTTTTTTTAAGAATATTATCAATTTTCTTATTTAAAATAATTAAAATATCAAATTCTAGTGTTTATAAAAATAAAAATTCAATTATTAAAAATACTTTTAAAAATCCATCCATACAATTAAAAAAATCAAGGATGAATGGATAAGTATTCTACCAAAGCCTCAAATTACATCTTAACACAACAATATGTTTTTTTAAGAAAATTTTACAAATCACAAATTTATATACATAAAAATTGGAATTAGAAAAAAAAATATAAAGAAATGGAATATCGAAAAGAAGAAAATGAAGAATATCAAAATAGATTTTTTTTTATCTATATATATAAATATATTTTTAATTGGGGTAGGACGGGAACGTGGCCAAGTTCGGGGTCGGAAAATGTATTCCCCCTTCCCGGCCCTGTGTTGCCAACAGAAAAAAAAATTCTCCACTCCTTCCTTCATTCCCTGTATATTCGAGGATTCTCCACCCCATTTCGGAGGAAATCCCGAGTTAAATGGACATCTCTAGTTGCAACTTTATATATCAATGTCTTAACTTAAATGATAATTGAATTTGATAGACTTATGCTGTCATTAGATGACTAGAAGACATGTGGTATCTTTTAATTTACAATTAGTTTGTATCTAAAAGTTTGATTTAAGAGCAAAATAACTCTTAATTGTTTTAAATTAATAAAATGAAAATTTGATGTCATTTTTTTTAGAGAAGGGTTGCTATACACATTGCCCTAACCCGTACAATCCAAAGAAGTGTTTGGGATATATGGGCCTGGCCATTTTACGGACCAATGTTAATTCTCACAAACCACGACTTCTTTCTCCGTCGAACCTCCTCAGCAGCCCAACATTTCCGGCTTCTCTGTTGCTTTCCTTCACACCGAAACCGGGAAGTTCATACTCCGACACCACAGCGCCGCCATGTCCATAGCCACCATCATTTCTCTTCCACTTACCTCTCCATCGTCACGCTCTCTTGCTTCAATTCCTTCTCTCCGATTGTCTTTTACTTCTTCACTTCAACTGGATTCCCTTCCGAAGTACTCCGCTCGGGGAAGAAGCCCTAGGCTCTCCGTGTCCGCGTCTTCCGCTGGCCTTGAAGTTACAGAGAAAACGCCGTCGTTTTCTTTTCTTGACCGGAGAGAGAGTGGTCTCCTTCACTTTGTTAAGTACCACGGTCTCGGCAATGACTTCATCTTGGTAATGATTCTTTGAGTTTACTGTTTCTATATGTTTTTTGTTTTGTAATTGGCTGTAAATGCGTGTTCGTATTTGAAACTTATTTGTTGGAGCTCTGCATTTGAAATGGTGAAGTTCTGAGATCGATACTAACTTTCGGCCGTTGACTCCGGTGATGTTAATTACGGAAAATTATATGGATTTAATCAGAAACTAATTGGAAAGGTTTCTCGGTCAGTTTACTCTCCGTGCAGGGAAATAGTTTATTTCATTCTCAGATAATCAGTCTACCGTTTGTTTCTTAGTCTGGTATTGATTGCAATTGAGCTTGAATAGGTTGATAATAGGGACTCATCAGAGCCTAGGATCACCCCGGAGCAAGCTGCTAAGTTATGTGATCGAAACTTTGGGATCGGTGCTGACGGTGTTATCTTTGCTATGCCTGGCGTTAATGGTACTGATTATACTATGAGGATATTCAATTCCGACGGCAGTGAACCGGAGGTAATTAATTGTCCATTTCATAAATAATTGTCTGTGGCTGTTATTGTATGTCTATCACGTATGAGTCTGAATTTCTTTTGTGCTTGTATGTTATAGATGTGTGGTAATGGAGTGCGATGCTTTGCCAGATTTATTGCGGAACTTGAGAATTTGCAGGGAAGGCATAGGTATGGCTTCTTTTCGTTTTACCATTGTTTTATCTTTTGAGTCCATTTGTTCATACTTTATTGTGAACTGCAACGTATTATGGCCAAGCTAATTAAACTATGATACCTTAGATCTTTTATTTCATGTTTATTTATGCATTAGAATTTCTGAGCGCAGTGTTATTGTTCATACACTCGCAGCTTCACTGTTCATACTGGCGCTGGTCTGATTATTCCAGAACTTCAGGATGATGGACAGGTATATTTCGATAAATTTTCTAATCTACAGTCAACTGCCGTTTCAATTTTCTAAAGATATTGGGTGGAGGTTTGGGAGGTTGTGAGGCTAATGGTTCTCTATAGCAACCTTTCATTGGGCTTTTTGTAATTGTCAGCCTTGTTTAGATCCTTTGGATTGAAGGCCCTTCTTGTAATTAGTTTGGAGATTTCTTTTGTGGACTTGTTTTTTGTATTCTCTCGTAGGTTCTTTCATTTTTCTCCATCAAAGCATGGTTTCTTACGTATTTTTAAAGGTTTGATAGGCACATCTTTACCATTTTTTCATTGGAAAATGCAATCAGTGCTTTTATGGGTTCTGTGCCCACCTTAACGTACATGTAATTTCAGGTAAAAGTAGACATGGGTGAACCAATTCTCAAAGCAACAGACGTGCCTACCCGATTGACACCAACTAAAGACCAATCTGCTGTTAAGGCAGCCATAGAAGTAGATGGAGTTGCATGGAGCGTGACCTGTGTCAGTATGGGAAACCCCCATTGTGTAACTTTTGGCAACAAAATTGAGCAGGTATTTATTTTGCAACATCCCATTCACTCGTCTAAATCTTCCTAAAGTTCCTTTTGTGGATTACTATGGCTTGCACTTCTGTTTTCTTCTCTCTTACTTAAATATAATCACTTGCAAGTTGTATATATTGTGTGCTTGATTTTGAGATTAGAGGCAATAAGTTACACTTTAATATTAAGTAAAAGAATTTCTGAGTACTTCATAGGCTCCATAAATACATACATTGTATTTATCATAGTTTAGTTGATTGATTGAGATGTGGTTGACCATGTAATATTAACTATAGCTTATAAGAGCATTTATGAACCAAGTACAAAAAAACTAGGAAGCAACACAAAGTTATCAGGAAGCCTCTGGTGATGGCTATATGCTCATTTAACATTTATATCGTTTCTGTCCTCCTTTGATCTAAAATAGGTTATAGCACATATAAACTCTGCACTGCAACTTCATAGAGCCTCGAGTTACATTTGACTGCCTATATTCATTCAGCTGGCACACTATTTTACTATCCATTTACTATTTTTGCTGATTTGCATGGTCATGAACAGAATCTGCAGGTCGATGGCATAAATTTAGCTGCAATTGGTCCAAAATTTGAACACCATGAGATGTTTCCAGCACGAACAAATACAGGTTGAATTTTAGCAAGTTTAGAAATTCAGCCTTTTCTGGTTCAAATGTCATCTTTTTTCTTTTACATTCACTAAGATTCTCTTTGCCCTCGTACAGAATTTGTGCAAGTTTTATCCAATTCACACCTTAAAATGCGTGTGTGGGAGCGTGGTGCAGGTTTGAGTTTTAAATAAATTAAAATAAATTTAAGTTTATAAGCATATAAATATTGAATCACTTCATAACAAACCTGTGTCTTCCCAATGATACTACAGGCGCAACACTTGCTTGTGGAACTGGAGCTTGTGCAGTTGTTGTTGCAGCCGTTCTTGAAGGTCGTGCTGGACGGGTAAGAAGATTATGTGCATCTTTTAACCACCACAGCAATAATATGATTTATTTCATCAGCATAATCGGACAGTATGGTCATCAAACAGAGAAAAAAAAGCAAAAAAAAAAAAAAAAAAAAAAGCAATTTTCAATCCTTTCTTTGCCTTAAATCTCCTAACATCGGAATTCAAATATCTGAGACAGAATTGCACCGTTGATCTGCCTGGAGGACCTTTACAGATAGAGTGGAGTGTGGAAGACAACCACGTATACATGACAGGACCAGCCGAAGTAGTGTTCTATGGATCGGTTCCCCTACAATGAAAGCAACCTAAAGAATCAGGACAAAAAGGAACTGTCAAATTTTGGCCTCTCAGCCGGTAGGGTGTAATTGATGAAAATGTATCTTCTGTTTGTACTTTCATTTTTCTGTAATGCACAATATTTGTTCTGTGTGAATTATTGTTGTCTTTTATGGTTATGAACTGGTCAGCAGTGTTCTTGGTTTTTCTTTTTTTGCCCCACAGAATTTCTTTCCACTCATTAGAGAAATTGATTTAGTTATCAAATTTCTCCATTCTTCCTATGGGGGTTTCGAACTATATATATGTGAGTTGGGGCTCTACTCGCTTCGACCTTCATTCGATTTGATTGAAAGCTATATTATCTGATCAGTCTCTTTCATAGAATTTCACAACAGCCTCGAGAGGCTATTGGTGAACAAACATTTGCTCATAATAGGAATTGATAAGACCAAACACAGATTATGAAGCCATTTTGGTTCAAACATTCTTTCATATGAGAATTGATTCCTAATTAGATTTTCCAAATGTCAAATGTCAAAATTAAAATTTAACATTTAGCCTTCTAATTCAAATTTTTTGCGATCTCCAAGATAAAACTTTTTTAGATTCGCTGAATTGTAGCCTATTTAATTGCTGTGGGCATCAAATTCCTTTGTCTGACATCACAAAATTAAACATTTTGCGATAAACTATTTTATTTGTGTAGCTTTATTTATTTATTTATTTGTCAATACATTTCCCTTTAAAACCAGTTTCTCTATGAATACGTCTTATTATAACGGGATGTTTTTATTAACCATAAATTAATTCTCAATCTTCGTTACCTTATAGGCAAAATGCAAAAGAAATCTCGATAATCACTTTCTACAAAATCAACTTTTTTTTCAAAAAAAAATTCTAAAATAAATATGGTTCTTTTTTAAATGCTTGTTTTTTTAATTTCCACCGAAGTGTAACCTATTCCAAAAACATTCAAAAAGTGCTAATTTTGTTAAATGTATTACTGCTAAAATGGAAATAAAAATTATGATATGCTTTTTGCAGACCAAATCAATATCAATTTTACAACAAGAGTAATATAAAACAGAAAACTATAAGAAATCAGGAGATTGCCAAATCAGTATTCAGTTAATACCGATTTTAATGTTAATACTATTAAGTTAAATCAAGTCTTAAGTTCTTATATTCTTTCAACTATTAATTATAATGAATTAAGTATAGTTAGACTAATCAAGACATAAAGATTGAACTAAATTTCAATTTCTTCAAACTCTTCACGAAATTTCAATAGTTTTATAGATAAAATGCCGATTACTAAAAATTTCAGCAAAGAATAATTTAAAATAAAAACAAATATCAATTCAATCTTCATGTTAAAACATTTAATATCATTGTTATATCTTGCAAGAAAAGAATTACAAATTTTAGAAATTAAATAGCAGTAAATTGTAATTTATAATTAATTTTTTTCCCCAAAAAAGCAGCCCTTTTTTTCCTCCCTTTTTACAACGTGGTAAAGGAAAAAGGAAAAAGGAAAAAAAAGAAAAGAAAAGAAAAAAGGACATCGAAGGTTTTAGGAAATAAATCCCACCAATTGGAAATTCAGACTCTCCGGCCGTCCCTCAGAAATTTTGAAAACTCATTCTCGAGTGGGGTCCTCACCTTTCATCAAATTCAAATTTACGATTCCAACGGCTAATTTCCCCCCTCTATGTAAACAATATTGACAGTAGCCGCTGAATCTCAAACCTTTTCCCCCATACCCCTCGCTCCTTTCCCCGTTTCAATCATTTTCTCGAATCCAATACAACAACGATTCTCTCACTTCTCTCAATCGAATCTTCATTTTAAAGGTTTTCCTCTTTTTCCCTAATTTTTGTTTTTCGTTTCTGAATTTATGATTTATGAATGAGCCGTTTCCAATTCGTGATTCTGTTTCTGTTTTAGGTAGGAAGTGGTGGTGGTGGTGGTGATTTTCTGGTAATTTTGTTAATTGAGGAAGAAAAATGGTGCCACTGACGCCTGATCAGTCTAAGAAATCGGGAGTTGGGGTTACGCCTTCTCCTGCTCCCTTTCTGACTCCTCGTCCTGAACGGCGACGAACTGATTCTAGAGGATCTGATTCAAATTCTAACCATCATCAGCAGAATCGGGATAAAGAAGTTAATGTGCAGGTTGTGTTGAGATGCAGGTGAGATTTCTTTGTTTTTAGAGTACTTGTTAGGGTGTTAATGAGTTTAGGAACTTGGAAGTAGATCAGCTGTCTGATTGTTTACATAATTTAGATTCGTTAGGTTAATGAATGATGTCATGGGTTTAATTTTTTGAACTTGAAATGCTTTTGAGAAAGTATATACAGAGCATCAGGGTTTAGAAATTCTCTTTCGCTTGGAAGCTCTTATAACGTACTTGGATTTAATTTCCATATTTGTTTGGATTGCTTCAGAGTGTTTTTTGTTGTCTACATTGCTTTTGAAACTTAGTTTGGTGGATTTCAGAAGTACTGGCGAGTTCATTTTCTGAGTTTCTACTCATATGACCATGGTACTTTTGATGATCTAATCTCTAGAATTGAAGTGGAGATGATGACTTGCTCGTGTATTTGCCTCAATTGAATCTGATTAATTATTTATTTCTCTGAATGGTAGGCCGTTAAGTGATGATGAACAAAAGTCGAACGTTCCACAAGTGATATCGTGTAATGAGATAAGAAGAGAAGTTAGTGTGTTGCAAAGTGTAGCCAATAAGCAAGTCGATAGAATCTTCTCCTTTGACAAGGTAAGTTTCTGAAACGTTAACTTGGTTAACTCTGTGATAATGGATGACTTGATTTGGTTATTTTATCTGACTATGAATAGTTGTCAGGTGTTTGGTCCGAAGGCACAGCAAAGATCAATTTATGAACAAGCTATTGCCCCTATTGTGAATGAAGTTCTTGAAGGCTTCAACTGCACTGTCTTTGCTTATGGGCAAACAGGCTCGGGTAAAACATATACAATGGAAGGTGGGATGAAAAATAAGGTATATGTAGTCAAACAAGAACCTTATATTTTATTTCCTTAAGCTAATTTATTAACTGTTTTTGACATGCATTTCCCATTACAAACAAACAGAATAAGGATCTGCCTGCTGAGGCTGGTGTTATTCCACGGGCTGTTCGTCAAATTTTCGATACACTTGAAGAGCAAAATGCAGACTATAGTATGAAAGTGACATTCTTGGAGCTTTACAATGAAGAAATTACTGATTTGTTGGCTCAAGAAGACCAATCACGATCTACAGACGAAAAGCAAAAGAAACCTATTTCCTTGATGGAGGATGGAAAGGGTGCAGTGGTTGTAAGGGGTCTTGAAGAAGAAGCAGTTTACAGTTTAAGTGAGATATATACTCTTTTGGAACGAGGATCTGCCAGAAGGCGTACAGCAGATACCTTGTTAAACAAGCGTAGCAGGTAGAACTTTAACATTATGTTTGTAATTTGGATTTTTGAGAAAAATATAAACCAGACATGTTTTGTTCATTATGTTCTATTATTGCAGCCGCTCTCATTCTATATTTTCCATTACTCTTCACATTAAAGAATCATCTGTTGGTGATGAGGAGCTGATCAAATGTGGAAAGCTTAATCTTGTTGATTTAGCTGGATCGGAGAATATATCTCGCTCAGGTGCACGAGAGGTAAAAATTTGTATATATGCATGTATTCAAACTTGTAAGACAGATTTGGAATTGATAGACAGTCAATTTCAGGATCTGCTAATTGAGCTATTACAGTGTCTGACCAGCATTTAATGAACATGTAGCCAAAAGCCTTGTAGTTAAGTAGATATTCTGTTGTTCAGATTTGAATCGATGTACATCTTTTAACTTTCAGGCTCGAGCAAGAGAAGCAGGAGAGATTAATAAGAGCTTACTTACCTTGGGCCGTGTTATAAATGCACTGGTTGAACATTCTTCTCATATACCTTACAGGTATATCCTGAAATCTATTAATCTAACAGTATCATTGGGCCGCCTTTAGTATTTATCATTATTATTCTTTTGTAACTATTATTAGTGCCAAGAACAATTTTCTGACTCCTGTCATGGGAAATTCTGTGCAGGGATAGTAAGCTTACTAGGTTGTTGAGAGATTCTTTGGGAGGGAAGACAAAAACTTGTGTCATTGCCACAATTTCTCCTTCTGCTAGTTGCTTGGATGAGACTCTTAGTACGCTAGACTATGCCCATCGTGCAAAATATATCAAGAATAAACCTGAGGTTATACTCCTACGAACCTCCTAAAAACCTGTTCACTCTATTAATTTTTACTCTTTTTCCCCATTTCTGAAATTTAAGTTCAATGACAGGCAAACCAGAAAATATCGAAAGCTGTGCTACTAAAGGATTTGTATCTAGAAATAGAAAGGATGAAAGAAGGTTGGAACTCCATTTTAACATATTTAGATTCAGTCTATGAACAGAAGAAGAGTAGAATATCCTTTTTGTTTAACATACAATAAAATTGTTGCAGACATCCGAGCTGCAAGGGACAAGAATGGTGTTTATATTCCACGTGAGAGATATGCTCAAGATGAAGCTGAGAAGAAGGTTGGTCGTTTTATGTTAAAGAGAATAAAATGCCTGGAACCTTTTCCTTCTTTTATAATTTTGTCTTCCAAAACATTAGCTTTACAAAATTTGATCAGCGGCCTAAGACAATTATGTGGAATTTGAGAGGCAACATCTTCTACCCACATATTTTCGATGTGTGATAATTGGTGCACAAGACTAAAACTGCAAATTTTAGATAGTAATTTAAATTTTGAAGACTCATGATATCTGCTCTGCAGGAAAAATCTGAGAGGATTGAACAACTTGAAAATGATCTCAACCTTAGCGAGAAGGTCAGTTTTACTCTAGATTTAGTTGAATTCTTTTTATTCAACATTGTTTATAAGACTGCAAAGTTGGCTTTTTCGTACAGCAAGTTGAAAGCTTCCGAGAGCTTTATCTCGTTGAACAAAAAAGGAAACTGGACATGGAACGGGAGCTCAAGGATTGCATGGTATGAATGTACCGAAGCATTGCTTCTCTTTCTGCACATATATCTATATAGAATATCATGAAATATTGGTTCTCATCTACATGCTTGTTCGTTCAGATAAATTTGGAAAGCCGTAATAAGGCTTTGTCTGAACTACAAGATGAACACGGGTTGGCCATTGCAGCCTTGAAAGAGAAGGAGTCGATCATCTCTCAGCTGAAGACCTCAGGTCTGTCTCTCAATCATAAGAATTTTTCATACCTTATGATTTATGTATATATAATCTGATTATATTGGAACAAACAGAAAACTCCTTACTTCAACGTGCAAAGTCATTGCGCGTGGACTTGCAAAATGCCTCCGAGGATATAAGTTTATTATTTGATAAAATAGGTATGCCCTTTTTCCAAATAATTGAATTCTTGAATTGTTAAATGACCCTATGTAAAATTATTATTCTTATCACTATGATGTATTTAAAATTATTATTCTTATCACTATGATGTATTTAAAATTATTATTCTTATCACTATGATGTATTTAAAGTCCTATGGTAGAATGATGTAGAAGCAAAAAAAGCATGCGCTCGTGGAATTTTGTTACTTTAAATGCTATCATTATGGAAAGTATTACATAGATTTATTTTCTTAATAATTTTGGTTTCTTCCTATATAGACCGGAAAGATAGAATGGAAGCAGAAAATCAAAGTAGAGTCTTGACATTTGGCTCTCAGCTTGATCAGAATTTAAAAGATCTTCACAAGATCATCTTAGGATCTGTTTCTCAACATCAAGAACAGCTAAGATCCATGGAAGAACATGCACACACATATCTTGCAAGTAAATCAGATGTAAGGAAAGGAAGAAATTTTGTAAAGTTCCGTTGCATGTGTGCCTTGTATCTGATTAATCATAACCTCCTCATTTTTCAGGCAACTCAAGTCCTGGAGACAAAAGTAGGAAAAATGTCACAGACTTGCTCTTTGGGAGTAGCTGCGTTAAGACAGTTAATCAAAACACTGCAACAGAATATTTCCAGCGACTTGGAACAGATGAATGCCACGGTTTCATCACAAGCAATAAATGTTGAAAATGTATGAAGTGCATGTGAATACTTTTTCGTTCCATTCATTTTCATCAATAAGTAACATGTGCAAATATTGACAATGCAACATGTGAAATTTTGTCCAGTTCTTAGTTAATGCAGTATTGGATGCCAAGGAGGTTGTCAAGGAGATTCAAAGTTCTCTTAGTGACCAAAAACAACTTATTGATCTCCATGTTCGACGCCAAGAGGAGGTAGTGGTCATTATTTGTAATACTGGCTTTTGATGGTTGTGAGAGTTTATCAACAAATTTTGTCAAGTTTTGCAATTTAATCCTTGAAAAAAAATTCAGGGATTGCAACACAGTTTGGTTTTGGCAAAGAAGATATCGAATGCAAGTGTGCACTTTTTTAATGAACTTCATTCCCATGCATCTAAAGTCATGACGTTGCTTGAAGAAAGTCAAATTGAGAGGTCCAATCAATTAGTGAATTTTGAGAAGACGTTCAAGGTAGCTAAAAGACAAATTTCAAATTGAAGTTTTTCATAGTTCTCTGTCAATTTATAACCTACTTCAATTTGTGGAACTCAGGAGCAGGCAGAGAAAGAGGAGAAACAAGCTTTGTCAAACATTGCAGCCATTATTGCAAATTTGACGTCCAAGAAGTTTGAGATGGTTGGTTCAATGTTCTTTTATGTCATTAGCATATCTAAAGACTTGAATGAAGCCTTGTGTGGTTTAACTTTTTGGTAAATTCAATAGGTATCGAAGGCATCAATAAACATTCAGGAATGGAACCTACAACACAACAAGATATTACAACAAGAAATGTCCAGCATGCAGCAAGTGTCAAATCATGCCAAGAAGGACATGAATGAATATGTTGAAAAGGTGGAATCTCATTTCACAGAGAGCATGATCTCATCAAACGAGTCAAAGAATGTTCTGGAAAGCGCAATTGACAAATGGTAAGTTTTACTCGGAATCGATTTTTTGTAATTGAAGAAATAACCTATATCACATCACACGAAATGAATAAATGAAATTTGCTCTGAAAGATATATCTTTGGTTCTTTTTTGAAAAATTAGTCGAGTATAAATCTATTTTCCTGCACTGTGCAGCTCAAAGAGATTGGATTATTCTCAAAGATTATGGGAAGATGCGCAATCATCAGTAATAAAACTGAGTAACAATGGTGCTACAGAGATAGAATCTTCAGTAAAGTGAGTATCTGTTTCCTTCGGTTTCTCATAGTTCCTTTGTCTATGATTTACAAAAGTAAACTTTCTTCATTTTCTTTCTGAAACAGGGCTAGTCTTTGCAAAAATCATTTTGCACTTGAGGAATTTTCAACTGTTTCTTCAACACTGGATGCTGATTTTGATGCTGAAGTCAGTGGTGTACTGGCTTCAGTGAATGGTACTTCTGGATGACCTTAAAATTGTATTATTATTCTTCCCCCTTTTAAAGCAACTGTGTTTCTTATGCTTACTTTTTGGATAACTTAACGGCAGATTCTTTGAGATTGGACCATGAAAATATAAAGGAGTTAGACTCCATTTCCACCTCATGCTTGGACGAGCTCAAATCCACACAAGATAACCATGGAAGAACGATATCGAAAATCCGAGACCAAGCAGAACAGTGTCTCATAAAAGATTATCTGGTTTGTCTCATTGCTTGACTGGATCATATCTATATCTTTGTTTACAACAATTTTCATAATATGATGTAACTTTTGGGAACAGGTCGATCAGCATTCCGACTCAACACCGAAGAAAAGAGCAATAGCAGTGCCAAGTCTAGCATCCATTGAGGAGATGAGAACCCCAGTACATCATCTGAAAGAAGGAATTTCAACAGAAAATAAGTTGAAATGGGGTTTGATAGAAGGCAAAGTTCAAGATGGAGCCGTGTTGTTACCCTCAAGAGCTCCTTTTACAAATGTCAACTGAAAAAATCACTTGTTTTCAGAAAGCTCTGTGGAGCTGTGATAAAGGAAAAGAAAAAAAGGGAGGAAAAAAGTGTGTTCATCTATTGATGGATATATAGTCCTTCCATTTCATCTCAAGTTCTCAATTAAGGTCAGTTTGTGAGTAGTGAAAATAGCCAGATGATGATGAAATTTATTCATCATCATCATCTTCTTCTTCTTCTTCACTTATCTGTATGTGTATTATTCTTTTAGAGTTAGTTTATTGATGGGATCAGATATTATTACTCAACTGAGAGAGGTGAATGAATATATATATATATATATATTTTTTGACATATATAATATAATATTTTGATCTATTTATATATGTTTCCATCTTGTACATCCAAGCTAACTTTTTCTCAAGTCAATGTTTGTACTGAAACCGGCAGTACCGGTTGGCGGTTAGCCGCCAGCGAAGTTAATTCAAACCCCGAAAGTAATTAAGATGGGATGCTTATGTTTCCATCTTCTAAATTGTTATGCTCTTCCCTCTTTATGTTTCCTTTCTAGATTAACTTGAAAATTTTCAAGAACTAAATAAGTTTATTATTATTAAGCTTGGATTCAATGAACTTTGTCAAAACGTTCATACTATTGTACAAAATTCTCAAATCCATCTTGATTAGAATTTGGAATTACAAATTAGTTAGTATGAACATTAATTAAGTTACATGTGTTAAATGAGTCTCTCAATTCAAATTTTTATTTATTATACCCTTGAGGTTTAAAAATGTGTCAAAATAGGGTTTAATAGTTTCTTAATCTTGATATAGTCAATGTTTCAAAACATTAATTAATTAACCTACTAGACTCATTGGAACATAAAATATTATAGTTAGTATAATTATAATCTTTCACTTATTAAACACAAAATTAAAAGTTGCAAGTTTATGGGCTAAATAGTAATTTAACAACAAATATTAAATAGATTAGTAAGAGTTGGAAATGTGTTCATATTGGTTAGCTACGTAGAATTTGTTGCACTAATTTGAATGTTAGAAAACAAGTGAAGAAGAAGACATAAGGTTGGCTGCTACTTCCTTTTTGTATAGTTGTTGTAAATTCCAATTTAATCTAATGAGTTTGATTCATTCATATTATAACATATGCTTTAAAACATTAGGTGCCTCCACCCTCTTAAATAAAACTATATATTATATTCCTTTTTCAATAAAAGTAAACATTGATATATACAATGAGAATATTATTTTTATTCTATTTCTTTCAAGAAAATATTTGAATCTATAACTTGAAAGAAAGAGTGTGTTAATCAATATCCGATAATACTCACTAATTTAGTTTATTTATTTATTTATTTTAGGTATAATTACCAATTTAGTTCCTAAGATTATTTGGACACACTCGGAAAAGTGGAACCATTGGATTTCTTAGAAGTTGGAATGATCACTCTCATCCCAATATCTATTAGTTGGACAAATTCTTATAATGGTCTAAACATCTTCTGAGGTGGAATCAAATTCTTTTCTTATAATGCTCTAAACCATCCTTGACAGGATTAATGGTTGGTTGGTGTTCTCGGTGCGTTTATGAATCTCACTTCAGAAAAAAGAAAAAGAAAAATAGTTCCTACCACTTGTGAATTTAGCATAGGCTTAAGACCCAAATTCAAGCCTTATTCTTTACATTATTTTTACTAATCTATAAAGTCTAAGATTTCTCGATCTGCCATGCTTCTTAGTTAAACCATCCTCGAGAGGGTTAATGCTTGGCTAGTTAGTTTGTGTTCTCAGTGTTTATAAATCTCAGTTCAAAAAGAGAAAAAAATTAGTTCTTAATTTATAAAGCATCAATAAAATTTCTGGATTTGCCATTATAGATACAATTTGAAGTTAATTTATGTTGTTTGTTTATAATTTTAAGAGCTTGGATACAATTTTCATCGTTTGATGTAAGTTTCAAATTTTATTCCTATAGTCAAATAAATATGATAAACCAAATCCAAGCTAATCAACTACCAATTGAAAATCATTTTCTCAATTGAATGGTACATATTTTATGTCCTATATAATTAGTCATGATTGTGTTTTTTTTTTCTTAATTAGAATGTTGATAGTCAATATTGGACTTCACTATACATCACAATTAAAAAGGTTTTTTTTCTTCTTCTTCTTTCTTTTTTTTTTTTTTGTAAAAAATATATAAGATTAGTAAAGATAACACACAAAAATAAATCATAATTCACACGTGCGAAATAAAATTATGATCAGTGTCATAATTAAAAAATTCCTTTGGCAGTGTTCTTATGAAACTCAAACACTTCAATAGTTAAACCATCTTTTTATATGAATAACAAAAGACAAATTGTGGGAATAAATGAAGAAAGTCAAAGAATATATATATATATATATATATGAAAAATAAGTAGTTTTTAAGGTTAGTATTGATTTTGAAGGTTCCATGAAAATGTCATACATGCAGTTGCCATACATGACCATTTATTGCTTCACCTACTTCACTTCTTTCTACACACATATTCATATTCCCTCATTTTCTTTGTATTTTTACTATTGGATAAAGTAAAAGGTACGGTTGCTTATATCTATCTATCTATCCTCATCAAAATAATAATAACAATGTTTGGATATATCTTCTTTACTTCTAAAAGTAATATAGTTGTTTAAACGTGAATGAGCAACTTTATTCTAAAAATAACATGAGTATTCTCATGAATGACAAAAACAAGGCAATGTGAAAATCATAGACAAAAATAGGTGTGAAAATTGTGAACCCATGACGTGTCCACGTAATTAGTAACAAAGATTTTATATGTTGGATGGAAGGTCCAAGATTTCGATAGTAAACACGTTGATGCTGCCATGTGGGTGGAAACTGTAGACCAAGTTCAAGATTATTCCATGATTTCGTCTCAAATTCTTTTTCCTCTCCCCTTCTACCTTCCTTCCTTCCTCCGTTTCCAACCTTTTAATTTTCAATTAAACAAAAAAAAAACAGGTAAGACATTATGACATCACCGACACTCTTTCAAACGTGAATAAGACACAAAACAAAATAATCTTATAACATAAGTAAACTTAGTTTATAATTTTCTTTTGTTCATCCATATATTCAGAGATAACTTAGAGATGCCTTACATGGTTTTTAAGGACACTGCACTCGGGAATAGTTGCCTATTTTGATGAAAATAAATCTTTTTCATCCATAAATAATTAAAATATAAAAATTATAGTTTTCAATCACATGCCCAAAATTTTTCATGAAATCACACAAGACATAGTCCAACATTGTTTAAACAAATCCCAGCAGCCAAAAAATAAGAATAGAAATTGATTTTATTTAAAACAAAATTCTTATTTTTCCTTAGTCAAACCAAAACCCCCAACTAAGAATCTTCTTTTTTCCCTTAATAAATACTGACATCAATCCCTTCCAATTTCCAAATCCCATCTTCTTCTTCCTTCTTCATCAATTTCTAAATTTCCCAACCCAAATTCAAACACACACACACGCACCTACAAAATTTCTTCATATTCACATGGCAGCTAAGAGAATTAGAGAACAATTTGAAGCTTCCGATATCGCTAAATCCCTAACGCTTTTTTCTTATGGAATTCAAGAAGCATCAGACCTTAAATTTCAACCCCAAAACGCTGCCGTTTTCGAGTGTAAAACCTGCAACCGCCAGTTCCCGTCCTTTCAAGCTCTCGGCGGCCACCGTGCCAGCCACAAGCGGCCACGGACATCGGTCGAAGAGCCAAAGGACACGGCGGATTTAAAACAGAAAATTCACGAGTGTGGTCTGTGCGGGCAGGAGTTCTCTTCCGGACAGGCCCTCGGCGGACACATGAGACGGCACCGGGTGGCGGTGGCGGTGGCGGAGAAGATTCCGGTGTTGAAGAGGTCTGGGAGTACGAGAGTTATGTGTTTGGATTTAGACCTTAATTTGACGCCATTGGAGAATGACTTGAAATTGCTCTTTGGAAAAATGGCCCCAGCCGTTAATCTTGTTCTTTGATTTTAGCTTCCTTTTTTTTTCTTTTTTTCTTTTTTTCCTTTTTCGATTCTTTCATTTGTTGTAATCTATATACATTAAAAAGGAAAAAAGAAAATACTTCTTAAATTATATTAATTTATTTCCAATGAAAATTAAAGTCTAAATTCTATTGTTATTATATTTGCAACTTTTTTCCAATCTCTTTGTGTTTGGAATATTTAATAGAATAATTAATTTGTTAAGTTACGTGCACATAAGGACTTGTTAACAATAGGATGAGAATAGTGTCAATTGTATAGCTATATGTAACGATAAGTATTAATTATTAGAAAGTTGAAATGAAAGATTTAGCTATGTATCTTGCTTTACGTAACATTTCAACTTTTATTGTTTGTGATTTTTTTAAAGTCATTTTCTTAGGTCTAACAACTATTGAACGGATCAATTTAATTTTTATGGTTAAATTAAGGTAGGACACACCATATATACTCAATCGGCTACAAGCAGTTTGGTCCTTTGTCTTTCATCATTATTTCTTCTATGTAATATGCAAGTCATCACCAAAATATCCAAAATTTTATTAATTACATCTTATGTTCCTTTGCATAGTAAATAAATTTATTTTTGTAATATCCATATGGTGTTTTTTTTGGCGTTGATGTAAATTACATAAATTATAAATATTGGTATGGGAGATTCTTTTTCCTTTAATTTTGCTTTTGGTATGATAGTTAATGGGATTTTAGATGGAAAAAGCACATACCATATCTATCAAATTAGTGCATATAATTATTTGATTTTTTTTAAAAAAAAGAAATTTCCCAAAGTTTATATTATTCAGTTTTAATGAATATATGTTTTTTATCTCTTAATTTTAAAAATATACATTTAGTGCTTGAGATTTCAAGGTGTACGTTTGTAATCCCAATTTTAAAAAATAGGTTTATAAAATTCTAAAAGTATTTTATGTTTGATTTTTAAAAATTAATTATATGATTTTTTTTATGTTGTTCTTCTAATTTAAAATGTCATATAATTATTTAAATTAAAAGTATCAAGTTATTTGAGGGGCATTGAATAGTAAGATACATTTTGAAAATTCATAATCAAGTAGTTTATTCAAAGCACACATTCATCCATACTTGAGACTAAAAAAGATAATTTTTGTTAAAAATAATATAAACTTTTGGAAAAATATTTTTTTTGAAAACTCAAGGACAAATTTTTTAAAAACCAATCATTTTTATTACATTTCACATATCTTATACCTATCTTATATTTAACATAAAATGGAAAGATTATCTCTTCAATTTTTTTTTTTTAAATTTTCAATTAAGTTCTTTTTTATTTATATAGAAAAAATATTTTTCTTTTGTTTTGAGCTTTTAAGAATATGTTTAAAAAATATTTCAAGTAATTTTATACTTTTATTTAAAATAATTATATGATATTTTAAAGGCACATTTTTTAAAATAGCAAAAATTTGAATTCTATCACTTAATCTATTCTATCACTGTAGCATATGAATGACTATTAGTGATAGAATTTGGTATAGGTTGTAAATATTTTGTAAAATCTACAATTTTTAAAATTTTCTTTATTTTAAATTAGAAGAATAATTTCTAAAAATCAAATAATTTATAAAACTATTTTTAAAATTATAAATATCATATAAGTTTTTGAAAAAATTAAACAAAAATTACTTCTTGACCTATTCAAGAACTATTTTTTTTTTTAAACTCGGGGACAGAATGAATCTAACTAAGAATTGAAAACGTACCTATTTACTAAACTCACCTATTCATAAAATTTGCGAATTAAAAATTATCTTTCAAATAAAATAAATAAAATGAAACAAAGAATTAATATTTTTTTTAGAAAAAAAGTAATGAAAGAAGAAACCCTAAATCTCACAAATTCAATCTTAGATCTCTCTCTGCGTCTGCGACCTTCTCTCCCGATTCTCTTCCCAACCGCCATCTTCTATCCCTCTCCGATCTCTGTCGCCGACGTCGTTACCTTTCACGACCTTAATCCCCATCCTAGAGGCCAGCCGGCACCAGCTCAGGCGGCATCTTTCTCTCTCCACCAACCATCCCGCCGGCGGTAAACTCTCCCTCAATATTACCTGTTTCTTTTAATCATATGTTCTTGCTGTTTTTTTTTTAAAAATCATGTGTTCTTGTATTGCTGGAAATCTTATCAAAACGACGTTCTTCGTACCTTCTGCTCGGGAATCAATTATGTTGGTCTGTTTCATCTCTTTGAAAGTTAATTTAATAACCTTTTCCTGTTTAACTTCTCATGGAGATAATCAACTCTCGCGATTCGATGCATCCTCTCATGTATTTTGTAATTTTTTCTGCAGTATTTTTATTTATTACGATGGCTGATGCTCATGAAACTGATAAGAACATTGAAATATGGAAAATTAAGAAGTTGATTAAAGCACTTGAAGCTGCAAGAGGTAATGGGACTAGCATGATCTCTCTCATCATGCCTCCGCGTGATCAAATTTCTCGTGTTACTAAGATGCTTGGTGATGAATTTGGAACTGCTTCGAACATTAAGAGCAGGGTGAATCGCCAATCTGTTTTGGGCGCTATCACATCTGCACAGCAGAGACTCAAGCTGTATAACAAGGTTCCACCAAATGGGCTTGTGTTGTATACTGGGACAATCGTGACTGAAGATGGAAAAGAAAAGAAAGTCACTATTGATTTTGAGCCTTTTAGGCCTATAAATGCATCTCTTTATCTCTGTGACAACAAGTTCCACACGGAAGCCCTGAATGAATTGTTAGAATCTGATGACAAGTTTGGCTTCATTGTCATGGATGGTAATGGGACACTCTTTGGCACATTGAGTGGTAACACACGTGAAGTCCTTCACAAATTTAGTGTTGACCTTCCGAAGAAACATGGAAGAGGAGGTCAGTCAGCACTTAGGTTTGCTCGTCTTCGGATGGAGAAGAGGCACAACTATGTTAGGAAAACAGCAGAGCTTGCAACCCAGTTCTTTATTAATCCTGCCACTAGTCAACCTAATGTTGCAGGATTGATCCTGGCTGGATCAGCTGACTTCAAGACAGAGCTCAGTCAATCAGACATGTTTGATCCCCGTCTTCAGGCCAAAATACTTAATGTTGTCGATGTCTCGTATGGAGGGGAAAATGGATTCAATCAGGCTATTGAATTGTCATCGGAGATCTTGTCTAATGTAAAATTTATTCAAGAGAAGCGCTTGATTGGAAAATACTTTGAAGAGATTAGCCAGGACACAGGGAAATATGTTTTTGGTGTTGACGACACACTGAAAGCTCTGGAGATGGGTGCTGTCGAAATACTCATTGTTTGGGAAAATTTAGATATCAATAGGTATGTATTAAAGAATGCTACCACCGGTGAGATTGTTATAAAGCACATGAACAAGGAACAGGAAACCAATCAGAGCAACTTCCGTGACTCTGCCACCTCTGCTGAGTTGGAGGTTCAAGAAAAGATGGCATTACTGGAATGGTTTGCAAACGAGTACAAGAAGTTTGGTTGCACATTGGAGTTTGTTACCAACAAATCACAGGAAGGATCACAGTTCTGCAGAGGTTTTGGTGGTATTGGAGGAATTCTTCGTTACCAGCTTGACATAAGATCATTTGATGAACTATCTGATGGGGAAGAGTATGACGATTCTGAATAGCAATCAATCAATCACTCCCCGTGGCTGGTGCAGATGGGGGATCAAGCGCTTGCACCAGCGCCCAGGGTTCGCGGAGGTTAGTCTCGGTTTGAACTGGAAAATTTGTGAAGGCTTTTATAAGGTTTATTTAGTTCCTACCTCTAGACGCTTGTTCTTGTTGGTGGATTCTTAATTTATACATATAATGCCTCACATGCTTCAATCAATGTTCTCTCTACTTGTAGGGGTTATGTCCTTTTGATCTGGATTTGGCTGTCATATCTAATTGATCGTTGAGGATGCGTGCTCCAATCTTTTGCCACAGTGCTCTGCCCTTGTTTTCGTGAAATGGTTGCTGTCTACAGCAGATACCCACTCAGTCACAAAAATGTTTGAAGTATTGCAATAACTTCAATGCCCGCTCGTATGCTCTGAACCTTTTTGAGTTTGTGTCATTTCTGACTATTTTTCGTTGCTGATAAACCATTTCAGTTGGATCTGAATTCATATGCATTTTACAGTACTTTGTTGGTTGTTTTTGTTAGGTTGGTCTTTGGGTCTCTGGGAATAATGTTTTCGAATTGAACTGAACTGAATTGAAAATGGCAATTGGAACTAACTAGGCGACAAAATTGTTTCTGAAATAACTTTCTTAAAGTTGCATCTAAACAATAGTTAAATAATTGGATTTCTTTCTATAATGTGCTTCTAGGGAAGATTTATATCTATCTAAATTTTTTAGAAGTGCTTAATTAACAAGCTAAATGTGATTTGAAGCCAATGTCCAGAAATCCGAATAGAGTCAAATTTCATTTAGGAGAATTTTAGATTCAATTTTAGTAAAAAGAAAAAAACATAATATTGACCCCTTACAAATCTGATGGAAAAACATATGCAATTTTATTGTAAACACGTTTTGTTATACCAAAAGAGATATATTTGTATTTCATTTTTTCATATTTGTTTTCGGTAACAAATTCTGAAAATTAGATTCTAGTCTAAACATTTAAACAAATTATTTAAAATATGTGATACTTCATATTTGTAAATAAATAATAAAATTAGCTGTAGTTGCTAATATTTAGTCGACTAAAAATTATTATTAATTTGAATATGATTTATTTTTTTAAAAAAATTGTACAATTTATAATTACATTACTTTCTAAAAAAATGAATTGGAGAGGGAAAGAAAAGTTGAACCAACTAATAATCCCAGGCTTAAAACTCTAAAATGGTATTAAAAAAAAACATCTACGAATCGCAACGTTTGAGGAGTTGAGATTCAGAATACAAGAAAATTAATAAAACATGAAGCAATGGTTTTATTCATGGAACCTACAATACAGGTACACACAGAGTTGAACTAAGTTAGTCATACTATTTTAGTAGGCAAGTGTTTTTAATTATTTTCAATAGTTTAGTTCATGCTCAAAAAAATCCCATCAAACTTAAATGTTGATCTTTATTTTTACAAATTTATTGAATTTTTTATTAATTTATTGATCTACCATGGTTTGAAATTTAATTAAATCTTAACACATGTACCCAAAGTAAAATGTTGCATAAAATTGAAAATACACATCAATTCTTTTTTCTTTATATATATATATACTAACTAAAGTATTAAAAAAAAATTGAGATTTGTATCAAATGAGACTTCAGATCTCAAAATTGAACAATCAAGTCCACATTTAAAAATTGTGTTTGAATCCTTAATTTATAGAATCCTAATCAACATATGCTGACATGACCATTTCTAAAATATAATAATAATAATAATAATAATAATAATAATAATAAATCTACATTAATATCAGTAGAAGATTTTCTTGTAGAGATCTAGATTATTTAATTGACATAAAAAATATTGAAATTTAGAGGTTAAATTTCAAAATTAATTTGTGAGTGTTTTATTTCATGTCATTTTCAAATATATAGCCAAATGAATCAAAATTTTATAAATATTTTAAACAATTTTTTTATTTAAAATAAATTTTCCTTTATTTAACTATTATCTTTTTTAAAAAATAATTATATGAAACACATACTAAAATATATAAGTTTGATATATCAATAAACTACCATTATCAATCAACAAACTATATCATTGTTCTATTAAATGGACTAAGAAATTATTTAACTTTGTCAAAAAGATATTAACTCAATTGGCACTAGTGTGTACCCATTGCCAAGAACTAGAACTAAGACTAAGACGTTTTTGTTTCGAATTCTTCCACCCCATTTGTACTTATAAATAAAGGAAATTATTTAGCTTAAATTTTTATAGAGAAATAATACTTAGAAATGGAGTGAAATACATTCATAGGTAAAGCTTATATATGTGTAGAGTATGAAAAGGAAATAATTATATCAAATGGTGCAAAAAGTGGAGGAACCCTAGATGATAGAGAGGTAGATTTCCTGTATTTCTTGCTTTGTGTAAAGTACTTTTTAACTTTTGTGATTCAATGTTTTCTTTACTATGAATAAATCGTTATATGTTTCACCAAATGAATCATGTAATAAAAACGGAACTTTCATTCACTATTATCTTTCATAACAGTACAACCTTCTTAGCCACTAATCCCAAGAAAATTAACCCTAATGTTACAAAATTAGATAAAAATATAAGGAAAATTTGAAACCAAAAGAAGTGTTTGTTACATAGAAAGGATATTGTGGGAGATAAAGGAAGTTATTTAGAAAATTTTTAAACAAAATCTAAAATAACTTCATAAGTATATATATATATATATATATATATATTTTTGCCATTAATTTCCAATAATTAATCTCATTAATCATTTTTGCTCCATATTATTCTTTAAATCAATACAACTATTTGGTTCAATTGTTAAACTTTCCATCGTCTTGTTGTCTTCCATTATTTGTTTTGTGGGCAATTTCAAGTCTTCATTTGAGGAACAATTCTCATCTTTGTTTTTGCCCCAAACAACAAGGTATAGTCCCACAATTATCACAGCTGCTCCAAGTACCCTGAAAAGCAAAATTATTTAACACTAGTGATCACTACTTTATGTCAAATTAATCAATCTAAGTATGGATGAAAAATTAATTTACCTTCCAAAGTAAAGACGTTCGCCTAGAATAAAGGAACTCATGATGGCTACAATGACCATACTCAAAGGACTAAAGGCAGTGACAAAAACAGGCCCTTTGTCTTTCATCACTAGTCCTTGAATGTAATAAGCAAGTCCCGAACAGAATATCCCCTGCCATCATTTCCAATCTTTTATTAATAACACACCTTATATTCTTTTCATATAACAATATCATTTTGAATGCATTACTCTCACTATCACCAATATATATACATAGATATTACATATATATATTCTCTAATATCCATATAGTGTTTATATAATATGTTTTTTGTTAATGTAAATTACACATATAACTATTGGTATTGGAGATTCGTTTTCTTTAATTTTGCTTTTGGTATAAATTTGATTGACTTTTAAAATGAAAAAAAAGCACACACCATATCCCTCAAATTAGTGCATGTCATTATTTATTTTTTTTAAAATTTTTTATTTATAATTATTTTCCCAAAGGTTTAAATTATTTATTACACGTCACCTATCTCATAACTATTTTATATGATATTTAAATGATAAAATTATTGAATATATATATAGCAAAAATAATTTACTTTCTATTAGTAATAGATAGTGATGATCCATCATTATCTGTCAGTTACAAATATAGTAATTAGATTTGTATATATATATATACCATGTTGCATAAGAATCTATTTACATAATTTTTTGTTATATTTGTAATTTTTTAAAATATTATTATATAATTAACTAATTAAATATTTTGTAAAATCTAATATTTTTAACGAAAATGAAATTCTTACACTATAAACGGCGGCGAGTAATTTAGTTCCCCAAGTAATGGACCAAACGGCGGGGTTTCCTCTTTCCATGACCAAAGCCACCACAGTTCCCTCCGCCGTTCCCAATAAGCAAATCCATGCCGTAAGAGAAAGCTCAGCTGGGTAAGCTTTCAATGTTATTGCCTGTGAAATCCCAAATGAGTTATGAATAATTGCTTTTTCCTCTCAAAAGTCGCGGGAAAAAGTTGGATTCTATTGCTGTTGTTGTTCTTTTTGTCAATTGTCACATGGTATTAAATTGGAATAAAATCTTGTGCTGAAGGGAATCCATCAACAAAAGGGGTTTTGTTATTTGTGAAAAGGGATTATGGATGTGGGAATCTTGTGAGAAGGACAAAGTGTACCTGAAGAATCATGAAACAGGCCCAGCTGAAGCAACCAATTGTGATCATAATCGAACCTTTGATTGTATGTTGAAGGCTGATTTCACCTCTTTGTTGTGGGTTGTTTGCTCTTTCTTTAACCCAAAATAGCTCTAAAATTGGACCTTTCATTAGTGTCATTATCATAGCTCCTCCGACTGTTGCTACGGTTCCCACTATCTTAGCTTGGCTTCTGATTGTTTTGATTCTTACTTTCTCAAGCCTGAAAAAGTATGTGTTAATTTACAGGGATTTCACTGAGAAAGAGAGAAAGATGTTTGAATTTTGCCTATTTGACTACCTGAGAATCCAAGCCATTACAAAGGTAATGGCAGGAAGAATATTGCACATGGCAGCTGCAAAAGTTGCTGTTGTGTACTTCATTCCCAAGAAATATAAGTTTTGATCAATCACAGGCCTGTCAAAAAGGGAAGATATAAAATGTTATGTTGTTGGAGAGTTGATCATTTTGTCAAAAGTTTTTGGGACGCAGGGTAGTACTCTAGCAAGCTGAGGACCATTAACTTGGCAAAGACTGGAATTGTCATCTTTGGTCTGACCTTCCTGGGAAAAGAAAAAACCACCTTAGTCCTTTAGTGCATCATTTAAAGGGTCACTTCATGCATGCATGTATGTAAACTGTTTGATTAAATGCCAATGAAGGAAATCTGAGTGGAAAATAGAGAAATACTTGTCAAAAATCAGTGCAAAAGGAGCTATAACAATTGTGGCAACTGCATGGCGATAAACAACAAGAACATAGTTGCTCATTCCTTGGTTCAGAGCTGCTTTAGATAGAATGTCCATTCCTGCAAGACCAAACTGCAAGAACACTACAGCAAAAAAAGGCTTGGCTGAGACACACCATTGGCTAACTTGGGGATTCATCCTGCTAATAGGATGCTGAAGCTGAAGCTGAGAGTGAACAGGTGTGTTGGTACAATTTCTTTAATGCCTCATATTGGTTATGCTTTTATAGGAAGTAAAATGCATAAAGCATATGACACATATCTTCTTTCTGAAAACTTTCAAGCTCATGGGAATCTATTAGGTATAAAAACATGATTAGAATCGTAAACCCACTTCATAAATACATGTTTAAGGAGGAAGAATAATGTGATTAAGAAACTAATGTTTAATTTTGATAGTGCTTTCAATTATTCAATTATCTCTCTGTCACTAAGTGATAATTGATCTCATGCCCAATCACCCTTCTTGCTATTGTGCCAATGGTTTGGGCCCCAGAGTGGCTAAAGTTCCCCACTTGCTAGAATATTAATATATGCACCATTTCAAATCAAATATTCCTAAAGAATTTCATTTATATATATTGGTAAGAAACCAAGCTTTCATCCCAAAACAATTTTTTTTTATTATTTGATTATTACACAGAATGAATTTTATTTAGTGCACTATGTATATGTGTGTACGCATATATACACCAAAAATTCTTTCCCACAAACTTTTTTCTTCAACAACCAAGTGGAATAATAACGAAGTGAACTTTGCTTTTTAATACCTATAGTATTTTAATTTTATTCAATTTTGAGAATGATTGTGTTTGCAACAGATATCAGTCATCAAAACCAAATTACACAACCAAATCTGGTGCAGATTACTCTTTCAAGAACTTTCTTTTTCATGTCCTACACACGTGTGACTAAGTTGTGAGTTTTTTCTCAACCGAAGGTTGCCAAAAGAATAAAAAACTTTCATCAGAAATCTTATTTAGAGAAAACACAATTTTTTTCTTTTTACTTGATCTATGCTATGTCTATGTGTATATCTTTTGATGATCAAGGTATTGGGGTCCCAGTCCATGCATTATGTTCATGGCCAGCCACACCCAATCTTCATGAGGTTTTGCTCATCGTAAGAGCAGCTGTAAGAGATCACATTACAAGGACTAAATTATTAATGTTCCGTTTGATATTGATTTCTTTTTTTGTTTTTTGTTTTTTAAATGTTTGTTTTCTCTCAACTTTCTTACTTTTTTTTTTTCACATTTCTCAATAAAATATTTGAATTCTTAAATCAAATTTGGAAAATATTGATAGAGAATGGATTAAAAAAATTTTTTAGGTTGAAATCGTATTTATAATCTTTTCAAAAACTAAATGGTTATCGAACGAGCCCAACCTAGGGGCTTGAACCCCAAATCTTGGAGAGTTATCCTAAACATCACAAAGCATACCACTTGTGACACCTCTTGAGAGTCTTGTTCTATATGTTTCATTTCTTTAAATTGCTGACTAGATTATCAATAATGGTTAAAATTAGCCTAAACCCTTGATAATTGTAGTTATGCCAACTAGCTATTCCCAATAGATTTTGTTTATGCATGCATTTATATCTGATTTAATAAGAATTAGAGATCGAAACCCCACATGTACTGTTTGGATCAAGAGGAATATCTATGACATATTTCTAACTAGAATTTTCTTTTATCTCACTTTCCTATTTGGATGCTCACCTCCTTGATTATCTTTTTAGGCCTTCTTTTCCTTCTCCTTCCCAGTGCATTACTTGAAAGTTGAAAGCATATAAAACGATGAGATTACATTACAAGATAGTGCATGCTAGCATATTCGTTTGCTTCAAAGTTTTCTCTTTCTTAATGGGATTGAAGTATGGGCTGTTGTGTACACTTTTTACGTTATTACCATTTCCTGCATGGGCTTTTCGTTTGTAACATCATCTATCTCGTTTTTGCACCATAATTTTTTAAACTGCAGGATAAGCTTTGAATATTCAACTTTGTGCAACCACATTTGCGACATTTGTGGCATGTTAGGGTGTGATTTTGAAATAGATAAAATCACTTTTGTTATGTCCAAAATTACGTTGAACATCCTTTTTTAATCTAATTTTTATGGTATGAAGATCACATTTAAAACTATGAAATCAAACATTATAGATACGTTTGGAAATGGTTTGAACATGACAAAAGCGATTGTTGAATGTTCTTCAAAATTGATTCTGAACATGCTCTTCATCCCTTTTCGAAAAAGGAATTGCTTGATTTGGTGAGAGGTTTGTTAAGACGGGAGTTTATTAATTATTATTGCTGAGTAGGTTTTTTATATTTTTTCCTCTGTCTTGATCTTTGTTTGTACACTTCTTTCTGTTGAATATAAAACTTCGTTACATGTGTCTTTTCATCACAAATTTTGCCCAAAAAAAATGCCGTCCTTAAAAAGCAATAGAAAACGATTCTTGTATGGTTAATAAACATCAATATAAAGTGCAGTGTTTTTTCTTGCACTCAAGACAACATCCTTTTGATAAAGGAGTTCTTCTGGCAATAAAAGGTTTTTGACCACATCTTTTGATTTACTTTCTGTTTGCTGAGAGTTACATTTGCAATGGTTCAGGAAAAGAAAACCTTTCATTTATGTTCAACTTTTTTCTCTTACTTTTTCTCAGTTCTGATTTGGGTATAGGAGAAAATGCCAATTCTTTGGTCAATCCAACCCCCCACCACACTTATTTCACCTTTATTATAGCTTTCTTTGATTCTGCTTTAATAATGCATAAGGCACTAAAACTATTGATCCTTGCAAAGTAATTGGCTTGATAACATATGGTCTAAACTTAAAAGACCCTTGGGATTAACCAATAGGCCTTATTTTTAAAGCCTTCTAGAGCCAGGTAATCTCATCACTCCAACAAAAATAAAGATCTCTCAATGGATTGAATTGAAAGCTCCTCTCTTGATGGGATTAATTTGAACTTTTTGACTGTTCAAAGATGTTGAGTCTATAAACATAGAAATATCTTCGGATTTAGAAACTGTAAAAGCTACAGTTGGTCCCTGATGGAATTATTTAATGTAGTAGTCATAAAATCCAAACACACAACCTTCTAACATAAGAAGGATGTATACGTTATGAGACGGGGATACGTTATGACACTAACAGATGACACAAAACCTAGAATATGAGCACCGCAAGGACACATTTATTATATTGTTTTGTTTTATACAAGAAGCAAATTTTGTGCTTTTTTAATTTAGTGTATTTCACTCTCAGTTGATTATCTATTTAGTATACTTAACATATGTTCAATGTCCAACAAGTATCGAAGTGTGTAATTGTTTGAAATGTGTCAGATACAGATATACTATTCAAATTATAGTGTTGATGCTTCTTTCCTGCTATCTGTAATGTTATAAATGAAAGTAGGTCATAATGATGGACTAAAACTTCAAATCAATTGGATCTTATCGATAAAACCATCTTGAATCTCTCAAATCAGACGAGGAAGAAACTGAAAGTCTTCTCATACGAACTTGTGAAATCTCTTTGATGATTTGCTTGATTGTTCCTTTTATTATTATTAATATTTTTTTTAATTTTAATTTTTACTTTTGCATGAACCACTAGTTATATTACACAAATCCAACATCTTGATTTTTTATTTTTATATATATCTGTGTAGGAATCCATATCCAATCTGGAACCCATTATACTCGATACTTTTTAAGATAATGGGTATTTCATGGACCCATTTATAGGAAATGTAAATATGTTCTCAAAAGTTGGATATGTTTGCTATATGATTTAACCTTTTACCTATGTCAGACAGCATTTTCTCTCTCTCTCTCTCTACCCTGAAAGAAACAAACCAACAACAAAATTAAGAGAGAACTTTCTGGATAAGTTAATAATGGTGGTTAGGGATGTTAAAATTCTACTCCATTTTAAAATCATGAGTTAACTTAGCTACTCATGACATTCATTCATCTAAGATTTAATATATTCTGAATTAAATTGTCGCATGAGTGTCGGTCAAAGTGCACAAAACTGAACCTTGTAAAAAAATTTTACAAGACAATTCATCTCTCTAGATCTCTTTTTACTAGCAATTGAGCCATATGATTCTTTCTTTTCTTTCTTTTTTTCTTTTGCGTGCAGATTGTTGGTGGAAGATGAGCAATGAAATAGAGATTCCATTACGTGGGAGAATTGGACAATGGTTTGATTCTTTAGAATTTAGAGTAAGCCTCGTACTTGACAGATTATTCCATAAAATATAATCTTGAGATTATTATTTTTATTATTAGTATTATTTTAATTTTTTTTCTTTCTCGCCAAACACACACTTTGGAGGATAAAACCCCTCTGTTGCTATATTTTAATGCCATTCTAAGTTAGGGAGTTCTTTTTTTTCTTCTTTAGTAATATCCACTTTGATATTCACTTAGAGAGAAAAAAAAAACTATTCTTTTTGGCTAATTTCCATGTCTCTTATTTGGTGGTTTCTTTTCTTCACTCCTCAACTTGTCTATGACATTTCTTAATCAAATTGGATATTTATTTAATTATTTATTTCTTCATTGCTTTTCTTATCCACTCATATATTTTTTTCTTTTTTAAAATGCTTCTAATTTAGATGCATCTTCCTTTGTTTGCATATCTTAAACTCTTTAAACTACTTCTATTAAAAAGCTAATTGTGTGTAAAAAAGTAAGTTGCATCACTAAATTCTATAATTCATAATCAATCCAATAAGTACTTGGGGTTATATACTTTATATGAAAACTATTAGGGTTGTGTTCTAACTTAGATTTTTTATTTTTTAATGGAAAATTTTTCCATTTTCTTTTAGATTTGTGTTTATTGATGAGTTAGTTTTAGTTTTAATTTAAAACTTTGGATTTTTATTAATTTGATTTCTAAAATTTAAAATCGTCATGGAAGGTGACCCAAAGTCAGATCAATATAGTAAAGAGAGATTTATATAAATTATTTTTGCTTTTGTAGAAAATTGTTTAGAGTTTTATAAAGTTTTTAAATTTTGAATAGAGAAAATCATGTGTACATAGATAATATGCAGATAATAAACTATATAGTAAAAAAAAAGTGAGGTTATATGGGTAATTCATTGATATACATACTAATGAAAAAAATTATAATTTGATTCTTCGTTGTTTCAATTGTTGTCTAAATTTTAAAAATTGGTGAATTTTTTAAAAAGAAAATGTTGTTTATAGATATACAGTACATAACCAAACTTATAAAGTGATTTTTCTAAGTGGTAAATAATTTTTTTTTTAGTTATGCATTTGTTCCATTTAGTTTAAACTAAAAAGGGCTGTTTAGTTTAAACTAAAAAGGGCTGTTTATTACCTAAATCAAAACTAAAGCAAATGTCCTAAAATAGAAAGAAGAATGAGTAGAAAATCAGTTAATAGCAAAAATTGAACATTGGGAGATAAAAAAAAGGTAAACTATCATACGAATTAAACTATTTACAAATATAAAAAAATAACACGGTAACGATAAATTACGCTAGGCAAATATTCGAACTTTTTTAAAAAATAATGTAAATTTTGAAACATATATAAAAAATAGAATGAATGTAAAATTATGGACAAAAATAGGTGTTTTTAGATAGGTATAATTTTGATTAAGAAATAATTAAATTAAATTAAATTAGAAAAATTAATTTAATAAAAAAAATTGAAGATTGAAGATTGAGATATTTAAATATATATAAAGAAAAAAATTAATAAATTAATTTAGTAAAGAAAGATATTTTTAGAATTTGAATGTTTAATATATGTGTATAAATAATGAGAAAAAAGTAGAATGTGTGAAACTCACGCATAATGTATATAAATAATGGAAGTCGTAGACGGGTACACGACTTCACCTAAAAACACATATTTTGTCAATAGTTTTGCATTCACCTTATTTTTGACGTACGTTTCAAAATTTATATTATTCTTAATTTTTTTTTTTTTGATATTCTTGTAAATAGTTTTGTTAATTTTTGAAAATAGACATGTTCAAATCTTTTTAAGTACTAAAAAAGAAGGATTTGAGGAACACATATATTGAAATAGTTTTATAACTTTAGATATGATCAAATAAATAAAATAACCGAATAACATATAATTATGAATGTTTGATTCTAACAAATAATTTCTAAAATATTTTCTTTCAAGATATAATTTTGTAGAAATTTTAATAATAAAGATTTAGAGTCGATTAATTCTAATTTGATCATTTGTTTAAAATTTAATATTTTACGATTTTTTTTAATAATCAAACGTATTAGAATGAGGAAAATTATTGTAAATGACAAAATTGATGAAAATATTTATAAATATAGTAAAATATAAGATCTATCAATGATAAACAATATAGATACTGATACACTTTTATCAATTGTTTATCATTGATAGATTCTAAAATTTACAATATTTCATAAATATTTTGTTTTATTATTTTATTATATTTGAAAACAACCGAAATAAGAAAAATTATTGTAAAATGAGAAAAAAAATCTTAGAATAAGGTAGTTTCTCATAAAATTAGTCGAGTACTCACAAATTGATCGAACACTTATAAAATGAGAAAAAAGATTTGAATATGTGAAATTCGAATACTGTTCAAAACAAAATTAAATAATTACTCATGAACTTTGTTAGTAATGAGAGTCTATAGTTAAGAATATTTTTAAAAAATTGACAAAATGTGGTTTAATTTCCTAAAAACTTAATTAATCATGCCCTTATTTTTGTCCAAATCCAGCCAAAATTATTGTGGTTATTATGCTCATTTACAGCGTACTTCAGTTTCTATGTTCACTTGCCTTAAAAATTCCTCCACACATTTTTCTTTTTAACATAAACATTTAAAATTCCTTCACCTAATTCATTTGCATTACTTACTTTTAAAACCATACTGATAATTTAAAGTAATTAATTAATTTCAAGTGTATGTAATTACAAACGGCAATTACCTCAAACATTGGAGTTTCTCTATCAATGGATGTCACTGAATGTGCATAAACTCGTTTTTTCCACCTCTTAAGTTTTCTTATCGCATATTCTAGATAAACATCTCCCCTGTCGAGTGCTTCACTTATCTCATCTCTTCGACGTTCAAAATACAGAATTGTGGAATAAAATGTCAATCTAACCAAAGAAGTTATGGTAACATCTGAACTCCTCTAAATATACCATTTCATATATTAAGTTGCATTACTTGTCATCCACCCATATCGAAACCCATTATTGTGTGACTGAGTCCATTTTTCCAGGTCAATATTTTCAAAGTACTCAAGACACTCCAGATTCAATTGTTTCAACTCTTTTTCATGCACTTTATAAACTGCAACACCAAATCTTTTAGTTGCTTCGATTTGTATTTCGTATTAAAGTTGCTAGCAACATGATGAAGACAATATCAATTGCATGCTTGAGGTTCACTCCAACCTACCTCTTCATTGTTAATGGTAGAAAAAATGCCTCTATGCTTATTAGAGATCAAGAAAATATCATCTCGATCAGTACGTATTGACGCAATGCATGAAGAAACCATGACCAACTGGAGGCGTTTTTCTCTTCCAATAGCAAATGCAAGAGAAAATATATGTCCATTTGCATCAATAGATAAGACAATTAACATTTTGCCCTTGTACTTTCCATGCAAACATCAATCTGAATTAATGGTATACAATATTTGAACTCTTCGACCAAATGACAAAAAACTCTTCCAAAAATAGTTGTACCTGGTACATTAGATGAAAGAAAATATCAATCAACTCGGGTTCCAGGTTTGTAATGTACAATGGCTCTCAACCAGTATAGAAGCTCGTTATATGGTTTCTCCGAATCACCAAAAACAACAATAAGTGCTTTTCTCATTGTTTGCCATACTCGTATGTACTTGACACTGTAATTGTACTATTGTTTTATTATTTTTGGAACAATGACACAATAACACTGGGATCAACTCTAACCATGTTTTGAATTTCAACACTCATGAAATTAGAATCAAGTTTGTGAGTGATCTTGTGTTAAGTGTTAATACAGACATAGTTTTCTCCTTCGAGCCTAGTAATTTCAAACATTATGTGGCCTTACGCCTACTTCCACATAACCTACAATTACACCCATCTTTCCACTGTTTGCATCTAACATACCAAATATTTTTGTTCGATTCAATTAACAATTTCGAAGTGTTCTGTCATACAATACTTTTTAACAGTCAACTGAAAATCTTCTTTACAGTCAAATAACATTCCCTTTTGAATTAAACAAGATGTGTCTACAGATACATTCCTATCTCCCAGTGTAGACCCTTGTTCACAAACAGAATTTGCAATGTCTCAATCTATTTGTGTAAATATCTCAAATAGTATCATTTCGTTTTCTTGCTCTACATTTTCTTCATTTCTAAATAATTCATCAACCTCTACATCTATATCACTATGTTCATCATTATCAAGTTCAATAATAACTAAATCTTCAAGTCGCATCGATATATTTATTCAACTATTAAATATCAGGACTACTAGGAGAGATACATCACCCTAATTAAACAAAGCATAATAGTTCACTACCCAAATTCAAACTCTACATATGCCTAAATTACATTTAAAGTCTATAATGCCTAATCAATACATGAATTGAATCCCTAACTTTTACAAAAAAAAAAAAAAAATGCAATCATTATATGAATTCAAGCCCTAAAATAGGCTATTCAAATATGAGATTCTAAATTTCCCACTCTAACCTACCATATTAAACAACATCCCACATATATTAGCATTCAAAATACCCTTAATCCTCAAAATTCAAAGTACCTAAAATCAAATTATTTTTCAAAAATAAAATAACATACCTAAAATCAAATAATATAACTAAAATCAAATAACAAACCGAAATTAAAAAAAAAAATTACAACAAAATCGTGTACCTGGTCCATGACTTAGTTAAATTCACCAAAAAAATCAAAGTATAATACAATAAAACCATACAAGGAAAGAAAATCAACATACCTTATGGACAATGAAATCAGAAAAGACAGAACGAGAGGGGAGGGAGACTTTTTTTCGTGAAGGTTGGCTAGGATGGAGGCTCTTGGTTGCTGATTTTTCGTGAAAGATGAAAGGATTGTTGAGTTTTTGTGAAGGATGGAAGACATAATCTTGAAGGAATGAAGGATTTTTCGTGAAGTAAGGCAAAAACGTTAAGGATGGAAGGCAAAAGGCTCGACAGCTAGGTAATAAAGTGACAAAGTCGTGTAGGTACATGACTTCCTTGTGAAGTTGTATACCCGATCCACGACACCTTGCATGGAAGACAAATGTCGTAGTCAAACTATAGTTGACTACCCAAGGTGGATAACATGTGAGCGATGTCGTGTATCGGGTATACGACTCCAGTCACACGTCGTGGATTGGGTCCACGATTTTGGCCCGTAGACGTGCACCTTGTCCACAATTTAGCGTAGTCGTGGATTGGGTACACGATTTTGCAATTCTATATTTTACATTTGTTTTCCACCTATCCTATTTCTGTCATTATCTTTTAAAAATGCATTATTAAAAAAAATTCCTATAGTTAATATAAAAATGTCTAAAAATAAGAGTAAACTAAAACTCTTCATTAAAAAAAAAAAAAAAAATAATGAGTCATTGAATCAAATCAAACTATTTTGTCTAAATATCACAATCTATTTGTGATAAATCACGAGAGACCAAGATAAATACAAGTAATAGTCTATTTTGATATATCCCGACCAATTGTAGATATACTAAGACATTTTTCTATATTTAGTAAGTATTTTGGTTTATTTTACTATATTTAAAAATAGCCTTAATGAATTAAGTTAAAATCTTTTTTAAATTAATTGTATAACCTCTTCTTCTTTTTTTTTTTCTTTCTCGAAATCCATATTACTACTATAGAATATATCCAACCAAATACATAATTAGGTTTGCAAAATCGTATAAAATAAAACTATGGTTAAATCAAGAAAATTACACCTTATCAAAATGTCTAAAAATAACAAACAAATTGCCCACAAAACTAAAAGAACCAACACCTCAAATAAATAAATAAAATAAAAATGGAAATTCCGTTAATAGATATTAATTTCATTATTTATTTAAATCACTAAACTTATAGACTTAGAGATAAATCAATAAATAATTACCACAATAATAAATGTGATGAATTCCAACAAATATATTAAGGGAAATTGTCATGAATAGTAAAAAAAATTATTTAGCAAAGAAATTTAAATGGACAAAAGAAAATTCGACAGAATTTTTATAATTTGTAAAGTATTTTAATATTTTGCTATTTTTTAAAAGACGTTAATATTTACCTTTATTTATTTATTTATTTAAAGAAGCAACACCAAAAGCTACCACTTCTATGTCTCTTTACTTTATAAACTTTACTTAAAATTCATATTAATTAAATTTTAAAATGGCAAATAAGTGCTTTTGAGACCAACTATTGACTCGATTATAATTAAATAAACTAAAGTTTTTCTTTCTTTCTTTATTTTTCTTTATTTTTCTTTATTTTTCTTTCCCTTTTCTTTTAGTTCATGTTAACTATTGTTGATTGCTTTGTTAAAAAGCACTTTATTGTGAATTTTCATAGTTAATTATATATTTATATATAATTTTTCTTAAATAATATATTTGAGGGATTAAATCTAAATTTTATTAAAATGGTAATTTAACCTAAATTATATTATTACTCTGTAGTTATAAGTAATAAATGTAATTTTTACTATCAATTGTATTTTCTTTGCAATTACAATTTAAAATTACACAAATTAATTTTGGATCTTTAGAAGATTAATTTTATAATAAAAAAGGTAAGAATATTATGATAAATATACCTTTTTTTTTGTTTATGAAATGACCCAAAAGGCTAATATTTGTATTTGTAATTCTTATTAAGAGATTTTTCATTAGAGTGAAATTGTCTTTATCTTCCTTCGGCTTTTGTCATCTGACTCATTTCCTTCTCACGTCAATATATATATATATAATACCAAATCCATCAAATCCCTCCTCACGTTTTGTAATTTTGTTAAATACATCAATCATATATATTTATATATTTAATTATAGAAGGTAGCAACTTAGTCTCTATATTTTTAAATATGTAATAATTTACTCTCTAATTATGAAAATTCAGTTTAAAATTAAGTATTGACTTTTATTATGTAATGGTTTTATTTTATGGTTTAATTATATATATATTCTCTGTCAATTTGTTGATTTGCATCTATATGTAAGAAATTTTGTTAAATCTTTATAATATTTTTCATAATAAGAAACTACATTGTAATAAATTGTAAAATACAAAAACTGCAATTGATACCAATCATATACTCTTATTTACTATAGTATTTACTATTTGACATTTGTCATTTTTTATTTTTTGTTATAGTGTTTATTATTTTCTTCTCAAGTTTAAATAATCTACACATCAAATTTAAATAATTTATACCACAAACACATGTTTATTATAACCCAAATTAAAATAATCTACATAAAACACAAACTATTATAACTCAAGTATAATAATGTAGAATTATAATCACTTTTTATCTCAACCGTTCCCTAAATTGTTACTTTAATAAAAAAAAACTAAATACAAAATCTTTTGTAACCCATAAGTTGATTACCATTTTAAATCAGTTCATTCAACTTGGAATTTGGATCAACATATAATTAAAAAATCTTAGTAAATCCTTATATAGTTAGTAGGTCAATAGTCGTTTTATATACATGTGAATTCATATGTATGTATTAGAAAAAAAGATTGATATGAGTTCATTATTATTATTATTATTTAGTGGTAGATGAATTTAGCTAAAGAAACTTTAGAAGTATAAATGAAAATCTTAATTGATCAAATTTAATGAATTTAAAATTACTGAAAATGTTTAAAAAAATATATATAACAAAATTTGAGAATCTTAGTTAATAATAATTATGAATGATAAGTAAATAATAAATTAATTTCTTGAAAGAAAAAAAAGAGAATAGCTCATGAAACTATTTTGTATTTTTTAAAAAATCATAATAAATATCCAAAAATCAATTCGCCACATAAATGAAACGAAGAAAAGTTGAAAATAACATAAGTGCATAATCTGCCCTCACAAAGCACTAACAAAGATTAAATAAAAATCAAAGCAAAGCAAAGCAAATAGTTCAAATTATTCATTTGGTCCCATTGTATTAACTTTTACTAGTTGTCCACCACCATTCATTTCTTCATTTTCATTTTACTTTCCTTTTAATTTCTAATTACAAAAAAAAAAAAAATTTAATAAATATAACAAAATTAATTATATATTTTTCATTGACCTAAATAATTCAAATGTTAATGTGTCACTAATAATTAAAGGTGGTTCAAACTTTTAAATTGTTTATTTTACTTTCTAAAATAATCATGTCAATTCTTCCCATTATCTTATTGTAAATTGACAATAAATGAATGGTGTGGTTTCAACTATGTGTATTAACATCTCACATTTAAAATGTTTATAAAATTTAATTAAATTTAATTTAACATTTATTTTCAGCTAAATAGACGTCAATTTTATTCCCTTTTGATATATATAATTTAGTTTTATGATTTATTTTAAATTATTCCCTTCATGTTCTAACAATTTATAACTTAATGTGTCACTTTTGGTGAATGTTAAAATTAGTTAATCATAATTAGGTTACATCATATAATATAATACATAGTGAATAGTAAATCCAGAAAAATAGCCTAAATCACTATTAAGATCCTTATCGTCTTCCTCTAAATTTCATTCAATTTACTAAGCATTAAGTTGGAACAAATTTCAATGTATAGAAACAAAAATGATAATTTTTTTAAACAGATTTTAGAAACTAAAACGATAATTTGTCCAAGATTTGAGATTTGGTATGTGTATGGTGAAGCAGGCGGCGTGGTTGGTTGTTTCTTTGCAAATTCAATTGGTAATGTAATCTGACATATTTTCCTTTCCACTTTCCACCACTGCTTTTGTTTGTTTAGTGCTTTCTACCATCTCACCATTTCACCGTATTGGATAATCACTTTTGAAAATTCATTTCATACCCTCTTTTTTTCCTTCCTTGTGGATGGAAAGAATTGAGCCAAGTCTTCTTCCATTCTTTATTTTATTGGGCAGGATATCCAATTATTGTTTGGATGTTTGTTTGGTTCATACTTGATGTTGATGGTAAACTTTATTAAACAAAGTTTAAGTATGATGTATGATTTAGTTTGTTTCTTTTGGGGGAGGGTTAATTCAATTTGTTAAAACTTTAAGATTAAATTAAGTTGGAAGGTATAAAAACATATCAATGTTAATGAAAAAAATATTTGTTTAAGCAAATCTAAGTTTCCACGTAAAAACTAACTAAATATAAAAAAGAAAAATGTAACATCAATGATAATTGACATGACATCTACTTCCCTCTCTTAAACTTCCGTACATAATTGTTGTACTCAATCCAAAAAATGCACGACACATGTTCACAATTATGTAAAGTGAACTCATCTTTTGTTCATTAGTGTTTGATCCCTCTTTTTTTTTTTTCTCTTTTAGTTTTAATTTGATTGTTACATTCAAATAATAAATTTAATTGGAATCAAAAGTAATCTGTTTGGATTTACCTTAAGAAATTTAATCCAAACACGTTCTCGAATAATAGAAATGTGTAAAGTGAGAAATTGAAAAGGCAATTAAATTTCAATTCAAATTTGAATTTAAAATGGAAATTAAATTCAGATATTCATTGGAGTTTACATTATAGTACCATCTAAATTTCAATTATTGGTATCTTAGGAATCAAAATCAAAGTGAAGCAAGAATCATGTCCAAAGGGAAGACACCCTATCATGCACATGCTAAGATATATTGGGCTAGACATGCTCTATTCGTAACATGTTCTCAAAGTGTTCATAATTTTCTTTTTTCTAAAAAAAGTTATTCTTGTTCATAGAATGCAGAAAAATAGTACTAAAGATGTTAAAAATGAGATTTATTAAAAATCCTAACATCGTACTTCTCAACGTCACCCCCACTATATTTCATTGATGCTCTTAATTCAATCCTCATTTCAAATTCATCATTTTAAGCTATCATTTTATTCTTAATAAAGTTTTTATTTTTTTATTTAGTTTTGCAAAAAAATTTACAAAATATAACAAAATTTCAAATTAATAGACGTGAATAGAGACTAATAGAGATCTATTAGTGTCTATTATCGATAGATGGTGAAATTTCATATTTTATAAATATTTTTAGTTCATTTTGTTTTTAAATTTAGATATTTTACTTCCACAAATATAACAATTTAGTTCTTAATCATAGAGATACTTTTTGAATATATGTGTGTGTGTGTGTGTGACTATGTGAAGTCATTGGTTGAATAATGATGGGAAAAAATCAACAGGATCTACGAAGGGAGGACTAAGAAACAAAGGAAACTACCACAAAGAAAATAGCAAAAGGGCATGCAAGATAAGACATAATTCATAGCAAACGAAATTTTTTTGTAGATCGCACTCCTATTCAAATATTGACATGTTATGAAATGATATTAATTTATTTCATAGAATGAATTTTTATCACACAGTTCTAGTGTACCTAAACTGATTTCGTAGTACAGAAATTGTACAGTGAAAACCTGACCACTTAATAAGATAATGGTACCGTATTTTCCAAAAAACTTCGATAATGTTTTACGAATTCAGCAATCCATTATGAAGATGTTGCATTGATGCAATCCATCAAGGGAATAAGAACAAAACAATTAATATATAAACAACAAAAGATCATGATTGATTTGTGGATATGGGAAGTACAAGAACATAAGAGGTCCCAGCCCATTTATGCAGTGATTCCAGCCTACTCCAAAACCAGGAAGTTGCTTATGACCTATTAGTTAGTTATTGAGACTAAGTTTCCTTTATTTTATCACTTGATCAATCCATGATAGTTGACCATAGGAAGAATTATTCATACTACCTCCCTCCATTCCATCCATTCCATTCATTCCATTGATAACTTATCATGTTATTAACATTTAAAAATAATGTAGGCTCCATTAAATAAATTAATATATCATATAAATTATGAATGGAAGTACTACTTACTACAATAATACTAGAAAATTTTCCGGGTGGTGGGGACGAGGAAAACATGGAATAACTGCAAGCAAGGAAAGGGGAATTTTTTCCATGGAATAAAAAGATATGGAAGGTTAAATAGAACCTGGTGTGGTGACGTGGACCACTTCCATTTGCCGGCAATCATATGAGAGCTTGTCCATTAGTCAAGAAATGAGAGACCGCAAAGCTGCGAGAAGAAGCTTAAGCAGAGGTATTGGTCTAAGTGGCTAATCGATATTAATGTCTTGAAGAAAATAGAGATAGAAGATAGTAGTAATTAGTAAAAGCAGCAGCTCATATTCAGGCTTACTCGAGGAAGTCATCCAACAGAGATATCGCCACAGAGCAAGCCTTTCATTTCAAATATGGATGAGCTGCTATTTCTTTTCCAAGCTGGATCGAATAAAATTTGGATGAAGAATGAGGTAGAGTGTGTTCGTAGAAAATCAACTAATATATAATTAATTTCTCAAATAAGGATTATCTGTCTGTTGTCATTCACACTGAGATTAGCACTAGTTGGTGAAAAAAATATGATAATGAGAACTGATACAAGCAGGCGGCACTGATATAGTTGTGACATGACCGACCAATCGATAGCTTCCACAAATGATTCCTTAAGAATGTACCCTTGAGATCCCATCAATGCGACTTGCTTAAGAACCGCAGCATGCCGATCTTTGAGCAGCTTGAGCAGCTCCTGCCCCCTGATCTGGTTGATTAATCTTGATTGTCTGAGGCTGCAATATCCAAAAGTAGAATAACTATGAATCACGTGGAGAGAATGCCGCCGAATTAAAGCATATGTATTGTGCAAACTTACATAATCACAAGGCACAATAAACTAGTAAAAACATCAGATGAAAGAAAAGAAATAATAAATGTTTAGAAAAAATATATAAGACAAATTGGGGGCTTTCCAAAAACTTGATATCGTCAGAGGGCAAAGAAGAAAGTAGTAAAATAATTGAACTAGTAGGATACTTGAGATTTTACAAAAAGTAGATGTTGATATCTCCATCGTCAGTGGTCATTGGACAAAAGATCTAAATATTTAGATAATGCGATTACTTCCACCTCCATGTACTTTTCAAGGAACAAGTTTCTAGTAATTTATTCTCATTTAAGTTGAGAATTTCTCCTACACTAGAACTTCAAAAAAAGAAAATTCATTTGATCATGATTTTTTTATTATATTAAAATAATTTTTCTTCAAAAATAAACAAACAGACAAACAAAAAGAAAACAGATGTTGGATCATCATTTCGATTTCGATTTGTTTTGAAGGGTTAGTAGCAGTACAGATGCAACATAAGAATATAGCCAACATCGTGATTTAAAAGACTATACCTCAGCTTTTGAATCAGTATCAGCGAGTCTTTGTTTAATATCCCTAGCTATTGAGAAGAAAACTTCTTCCACATTTAAGTTCGTCTTGGCACTCTGTAAAACATAAGAGTTTTAGAATAGAATGCCCCACCAGATGTATATGATAATTTTCCAAGCCAAGATGTATAACTCACAGTCTCAAAGAACTTGATGCCATATTCATCTGCAAGAGCTTGACCTTTTGAGGTGGGGACAGCCTGAAAAAATATTCTTGTCAAAAACATCTCAACTGAGCTAGAAAATACAGGCAGGAAAACAGATGGCAAGAGAAGGAATTTACCCTTTTACTCTCATCCATGTCAGCCTTGTTACCGACCAGTATTTTATTAACATTGTCCGAAGCATGCTGTTCAATGTTACGAATCCAGTTCCTAATGTCTGCAGAAAGAAAACAGATTAGTTCCATAAAGCTAGGAGAAGCTAAAGAAGATTCATCGTCTACAGAAATTGTTTCCAAAATGAAACTTTAATTCATGCAGTGGCAGAAAAACATTCCAATCTTTTCAAATATCACGGTAAAAATCAATGGGATATAAAGAATTAGGGAATGTTTGGAAGGCAACCTATTAACAGAGATTTGAAAACAAAGAATCAATGAAAACATAATTGTATTTCACCTTCATTTATGTCTTTGGTAGCAATTCAGAATTTGGATTTCAATTTAAACAAACAGTTCAAGATGTGTTTGATAATATATTTATAAACTCCAATATTAGTTGTAGCAACCCACTGAATATTAAGTGAAATATAAACAATTATTAATTAATTTAAAACATGATTTATCTAAAAGTATTTGTACAGTTAATACTTTCTAATATTATATCATTTATAACATATCCCGATTTGACAAAAATGAATTGTGTTTATAACATGAGAAAAACATATTTATTAACCTTTATTTCTTTTGATACAATTCTATATTCTAAAATTTCAAATTCAAAATTTGGATAACACCGAAAGTTAATTTCAGAATTTGCACCATTTGGATCACAAAGTCAAAAAAAAAGTCTTCAAGAAGCCTATCAAGTGCATATTTGTTAAAGACAGTGAATCTGAAGCGTAAAGCAGAATCTAGATAGTCTATCAAACAGACCATTGAAGACTCAAAAAAAGATACACTAAAACACAACAATTGAAGCTAAAGAAGGCAAGGAAAGGAACAAGCATTACTGTTAAATGACGACTCATCAGTTACATCGTACACAAGCAAAATACCCATGGCTCCACGATAGTAAGCTGCAAAGGATAAAAAAGGTGGAGAATTAGTTAATAAACGTGGGGAAGTATACAAAAATAAACCCGAGCTATCACCAAAACCTGCAAATATGTTGCATTTCAGTCCCATCACTTAAGAATCTTGAGTCTATAAGTGGCAGCTCAAAAACTGCGCAAAGCATCCCCCCTAAGTTGTAGGGTTCCTTACCTTTTTTTTTCTAAGAAAAGTCAAGGTTCTTACATTTAAATCCTTGAGAACTTATAATTTTTTCAACTATGCTCCAATTTTATATTCTAGAATTAATTACGTAAATGCTTCTTTAAATTTGAGAGCTAAAGTAACATTAATAATTGGACAATCTAAATCATACTTGATGTGTGATATATCCGTGAAAATAACTATTAATTTACCAAAAGAAAAAGAAACATGCAGTTAATATAATTAATCAAGGTCTCATTTGCATTTGTGGTTGATAGAATTGGCATCAATTGTCAAAGAACGGGCAATGGGTTAGGAGTAGGGGTGAGCATGATAGACCGAAAGACCGTGGCCAACCATACAAACCGAAGTCGGTCGGTTAGAGAATGAGAGGTGTCGGTTTGGAAGAGTTCCAAATCGAGATGTTTCAGAAAATAATTCATAGAGTTAAACCGACCAACCGACACTCATCGATAGTCAAGGTCGGTTTGAACATTTACTAAACCGACCATGTCGGTTCGGTGACAGTTTAGTTGAAAAACCGACTCCGACCGTGATGATCACCCCTAGTTAGGGGATAAAGTAGGGCAGTTTCCCACCACTCTCATATTGAGCAGACTTTTCAACCGCCTGAATAAAGAACAATTGAACTGGACTCTTACATTATCCATGAAGATCAACTGAGATAGATAAGGCAATGTTTAAATTATACGATCCAAGTAAAACTAAAATACTGGAATTAGGCGAGAGGCATGCTATCGTTTAGTTGAATCGTGTGAGCTTATAGCCCGAACAGGGGCAACAAAGTGGTTGAAGGTCAGTCCAATCCAAAAGTAGGGTCTTTACATGATAATCTCTGGCCTGCCTGTTCCAAGTAGGGAGTTTGACCTTGGGCTTTGGGAGAAGACTTGAAGTCCATTGCCACTAGAAGTGGGGGGAACCATGTGAGGCTGGTTTCACTGAGCAACATCATCTCCCACTCTCTTCAGTGAAAGGATACGTGTCGGTCCATGGTAGCCCAATAATGTCCTCTGGGAAGTTCTCAGCCCAACAACCACTTTTTGATTTTCGCTCTCTCCCAAAGGTAAGAGGCATGCGATCGGATGATATTATAGTCAACAGTGCTTTTTGCATTTTTTTTCTCTTAAACTTAAAATAAAAAACTATCTAGCAATTTTGATGAAAAGTACAAATAATATTAATTTGAGCCCATATAACAATGGGATCTCAAAAACTAAAATTTTAGATAGCAAGGAATCAAGTTCTCAACATGCGAACTAATCAAAATACCTAAAAAGAAAGGATCCAGATTCAACAAGTCCGTTTTCTTTTCTTTTATTTTCTTCAGAATTCAAATGGAGTTGGAGTGGGAAAAATTGAACCCTTAACCTACATAGGAGGTCGTTATTAACTTTACTTAACCAATTGAGCTACATAGAAGGTACAAGTCAATAGATTTAATATATTTGATTCTATAAACTTAGCAACGCTAAATAATGATCAAAGATATTGAGAATTTAAGTCCAACCTATGAAAAAAAAAACAGATACACGTTCCTAGGATACCATCCCAAAAACATTGATCACCTCGTCACATCACAACAACAACACAAGATAATAAAGTCAGCTTGAAGTTTCAACACTAACCAGTCGTAATTGTTCTAAACCGCTCCTGACCAGCAGTATCCCAAATTTGTAACTTGATCCTTTTTCCATCCAGCTCTATGGTCCTTATCTTAAAATCAATGCTGTCGAAGAACGTTCAACCTACTCAATCAAAAATAATGTGGGAAAACCACATACTCGTAAAAGTAATAGCTTAACAAACACCTACCCAATGGTTGTAATGAAACTCGTAGTAAAGGAACCATCTGAAAAACGCAAAAGAAGACAACTCTTCCCCACACCTGAAAAGATAACATTCAAACAATGAAGAAAAACTCCATTTAAGACAACCATACAAATTTCCACCATAGGCTCTCACGAAAATAATCCAAGCAACACCATCTCACATCATCTTAAGTAATCAAGCCAAATTTCAACCTATTCTACATATAATCCTAATCCAACAGTTCCATAAAAATTCTTATATAAATCCAGCAAAATACGTTACACATATGAAGCAAATACGAAGTCAACAAGAAAAAAAAAATTATATACATTCCAGGAAATACCAGGCTCGAGCAGATACCAAAATGCACATTCTACCGTAATCAATTAATAATGGTCATGAATCAACCAAAATTAAATTAAAAAAATTACATACATTACTTAAAAGAACTAGCTCAACGCTGGATTAAGAACAAACAAATCAGGATGATCAAATTAATAATAAAAAAAAAAAACAGAAATAGAAATGGAATAATGCGGTGGAAGAGTGAAGAATTGACATACCACTATCACCGATGAGGAGAAGCTTAATGAGATAATCATAATCGGCTCGAGCCCTTGCAGGAGGAGCAGCCATGGATGTGGAAAGAGAGTAGAAAGCAAAAACAAACCCTAGAGAGAAATAGTGAAACAAAAGTGAAAGGATTACAGCTACAACAAAGAAAAGGAAACAAATCTAAGAACAGAAACCAAACAGAAAAAATGATTTGGGTTGATTTATATATATGATTTTTGCTCCTTTTTTGAAATTAAAATTACCGGATCAAAGAAGAAATGGATGAATTTAAGATCTGAGACACGAAGTAGAGAGGGAGAGAGAGAGAGAGAGGGAAGAGGGAAATCGTCGCGTGTAACGCCAGCACTGGACGGCCGTTGAAATTTTAGACCCGGTAAGGGGTTTGTATGTGGACGGGTGCATGTACTGTATGGTGGATGAGGTTTGTTGGTCGTTGGATTTGAATAACTTCGAGATCTTTTTTTATCTAACGGAGAGGAAATTGAGAGACGACGTCGTTTTTTTAGTACCTTTAATTTTCCCGCAAATTGTTAGTGAAAAAATCGCGGTTGGCATACGGCATACGCGTGTCGACTTCAAATAAGAAAATTTTACAAGATTTTAGGATAATTTTTATCTTTTTTTTTTGTTATAATTTTTTAAAATATTGGCAATTTAGGTAATTTCATAGGCTTGGATTGAGACGGTAAAATAATAAATTGACATCGAACTTACTAATAAAAAAGTTTATTAACTCACATTCAGATTTCTCCCCGAGCATTTTTTAAACTAAAATATTAATAAAAGTATAGTAAAATTTTAGATTTTATCAACAATAGATACTCATAAACACTATGACATTAATATAAGTTTATTAATGTTTATTATCGATAGAATCTTAAATTTTGTTGTATTTTATAGATATTTTCAACAATTTTTCATTTATAATAATGTTAATGTATTAAATTTTTAAAAAGAGAAAAATATCTCTAACATACAATAGATATTTTCAACTATAATAAAATCATTTGACTTTTTTACCAATATAGCAAACAAAGATCTATAATACTAGATGTTTATCTTTAATGATAGAAACTGATAGATGTTTTATCTACCACAAGTCTAAAGTACAATTTTATTGTATTTATAAATATTTTCAGTAATTTATCATTTAAAATAATTTTTCTAAACCAATGAAAAACATACAAAATAGTTTTTTTTTAAATGTATTAGAAGTGATTAAAAAAACCTTATATTATCACAAATATATGGTTATTTGGAAATGGTAATATTGATAATTAAATTGGGAGGGGAGGGCGACTTAAGACTTCTTCCAATTTCAAAATTTATCTTTTATTTTAAAATCTCAATATGCAAGTTGTGGTGATGTTATATAAATTCCAAATTGCCCATTAAAAATAGTTTGAATTATATTAAGTATTAGAATATAATGTAAGAGATTTAAATATCTTACATTTTATTTTTTAAAAGTTAAGTCCATAAACTTTTGTTATCATTAGGTCATATTTTGAAAAATGAAAAAATAGCTTTCAAAAATTTGTTTTTGCTTTTAGAATTTGGGTCATAATTCAACGATAATATTTAAGAAACATGCAAATCATTGCAAGACGTGGAGATGAAATAAGCTTATTTTTTAAAAACAAAATGTTATCAAACAGGATCTTACAAATATTAGTATTTTAATTAAAATACAACTATTAAAGTAGGTTAGTTTTAACAATGATTGTTGTAATTTTCTTATAGGTTCGACCATCTTCCTTCTATTATACAAAAAGTTTCTAATAATAAGTTTAAAAAGTCTCTCAAATAAGATTATATCTTTATTTTAAATAATTATAGTATATTTCATTTTAAATTATAAGAATAATTTGATTTTTATTTTTGAAAGCATCGTTGCTGGAAAGAAAAAAAAACCGTTTTGTACTCATGTTTGAAGTACATTGGAAAAGGTATTGTTTTTGTGCGTATATATATGGTTTTTAGGTTTTAAAATATCATAATTCAGTTTCGTTTGTCTACGTAGTTAATTTTTATTTATTGACCGTTGAATTTTGAGTTTGATTTTTCTTTTACCTCATATTTCAAAATAAAGATGTAATGTTTGAATTTTGATTTTGGTTTTATGTTTTAAAATTTCACACTTTTATCCCAAAATCTCCATTACACCAAATCTCTTGGTCATTGGTGTTAACCCAAGTTAACTAATTTTAAATAGTTACGATCAAACACAAATTATTATAATTCAACTATAATAACTTAAGACTACAATAACTAATTCTATATTCCAAATGCCCCTAACATATTACCTAATAAACGCTAGACTTTTATAAATTGTATATTACTTTATGAAATATTTAAAAACTAGTTTGAATTAGATAAGGTCAATTTTTAAATAATCAACAATAATCTCACTATCAAATAATTATCTAAAAATTCCTTTTACCTTAACTGGCACATATCTCTCTTCCCCAGTGATATTGTTAGATAAAACTATAAACCCTAATTGAGGGTCGCTTTAACAACTTATTAAGCTTATAAGTACTTTTATGTAATAAAGTGAACACGAGGATCGGTGCTTAATCTATTGAATTATACTTTAATTAATTTCATCGTGTTAGATTTTAGATTTAAACGTATCAAAACATTTTTATGTACAAATTAATTATAGTAAGCGTGATACTTGAATGTATCTCAAAATATATTCATTTTTACACCTTTCATTATTATCAGTTATCACATAGAAAATTAAAGTATAGAAATAGATACGATCAAATATGCACCTAAATATTTTTAATTGTGATTTGGATTATCGTGTTACATCACACTTATAAAAAAAATACTTAATTACTCATCTATTTATTGATTCAATAGGGAGATTTTTTAAAAAACTATATTAACATTTGATTTATATATTTCCAAATTGGAGAAAGTATGTGGTAGATTGACAGATTGAGTTTGTTAATCTATGAGGGAACATATCCAATCTAGAAATCTTTATTTATTTATCTTATTAAAATTAAACAAACAAAAGAAAACATCACATCAAGACATCATCAACTTGTTTATTTCATTTAACAATCACAAATAAAATTAACCATCGTATATCTATTGTACTAATTAAAGAAAACCAAATAGGTATCATCTAGTAATTGGGAAAATCAAAATAATATGATCATTGAAGAAATGCAATATTTTTAATCAATTTACATGAAATTATTTTTTAGAAAAGAAACATATATGTGACACATGATATGCACTTATAAATCAAAGTTCTAAATTGAATGATTTTTGTATGAAAAAGAAAATTAAAAATTTGAAGTCTGTTTCAAATAAAACAATGGATAATCATTAATTCATCACATCTCTGAATTAATTTTATATTTTGTTATCTACATTTTACCAATATTTAAAAAGACTAAACCAACCTTTGAAACTAAAAGTAGTTTTTTTTTTTTTTTTTTGAAATTGAACTAAAAATTCATTTTTTATATTTAAGAAAATTATAAGTTATTGTAGTAAAAAATATACTCAATTTTTAAAAACTAAAAAAAACTAAACAAAGAATTGGGGAGGAAAAAAAAAGGCATTTTTAAAAATAGCAAAGTAAATTAAAATATTTACAAGTTATATAGCAAAATTTTGGATTCTATCACTATAGCATATCAATTATTATCAGTGATAGAATTTGTGGTAAATATTTTATAAAATTTACTATTTTTAAAAATTCAAAAAAAAAAAAAAAATCAATTTGATTCGTCCTTCCAAATTTTAATTTATTTTCATATTTCAACAAAAATTATGTCATAAGAAAATTTCAATATTAAGATATATCATTCTTTCACTTAGCAATAAATGGAAAATTTTTGGATGCAACTCTACATCTATCTATAGACACAATAGTTTAATAACTGTAATTTATTTATTTTTTTAATTAGGTTAGAAATTGCGACCAACATTTGACATTAATTAGATAAAATATATATTATCAATAAATTTTTCAACTTCACTATGTGAAAAAGAATATTTTCAAAGATCGAAGTTAAGAAACAACCTCAAATAATGTACAAAACACAGATTAATTAAACATATATTTTGAAATGATATAATCAAACTTAACAATCATTATATACAAATTTTAAGCTTGCACCAAGTCGGTTTACTTGGATTTAGTCTCTGAAATCACAAAGAAAAGTTTAGAAAAAAAGAAAAAGAAAAAAGAGAGAATAATTTGAGACATGATAACTAAAAATGTCCACAAAGACGCTATATGATGGAACCGAAATGCCATTCTTCGTTCTCATTCTTACTTCCCATTTCATTCTCCATGCTTCTAAAATTTCTCTGGGCCAGGGATTAGGATGAAAATTACCCTTGGAGAATTTGCAAGAATCCAGTTCTTGTTATTTTTTTATTTTTCTTATCTTGAAATTGTATATTAGGGTTTAATAAAAAATTTAATCTACTAGAAACGAATGAAGTTTTGAATATTCTAAGTTTGTAATGTGTATAAATGAAGGGAGTTGACCGGGTTCGGTCACGTTCTACGCGGATTCAAACTAATTCCCATAACGCCGGCATCAAGATGATCAACCCACGAGAGAAGGACTTGACTTTCAAACCTGCGCGTCCATTGCCCGGTCACCCTTCTTTGGAAACTTCTGTTATTCAAAATGTTGAATGAATAAACAAATATGAGGATGAATATTCGTTGTTTCCTTTTTTTTGAAAAAAATAATATCTGTTTGAAAAATTAATAAAAGAGTTACTAGAAGAGTTTATTGTTACAACATAAAATAGATTGTTAGGCAAACTTAACTGAATAAGTACATTATTCCACATCTCATAATTGATCTTCAAGATGTTTTTATTATTATTATTTACTATCGTATAAAACAAATTTGAAAAAAAAAAAAACTCACAAACCCACAACGTAAAAAAATGATTTTGTACTCAATCTAAACGATATTGTACCAAGTTTTAACGATCTTTTAAATCTTATACTGATATCGTTTAGATATTGTACCAGGAAAAAAAGGATGAGAGATGAAGAAGGGGGAAGAAATTGTAGAAGAGAAAATAAAGAATTTGCAAATAAAAGGTGGAATTATGAAGAAGAAAAAATAATAATATGAAGAAATTAATAAGAAGAAGAAAGAAGAATAAATTGCAAAAAAGAAGATGAAAAAGAATTGAAAAATTGTCCATCAATAATCAAAATTCGATTGTGACAAATATGAAATTTATGAAAAAATAATTGACTTCTTGAACATTTTTTAAATGGTTATAAATATTTAGCATTTTTGTTATATCTATATAAATATACCTAATTTAAGGGGTTTTAAAAATTTTATTATATTTAATTTTTTTACGAAGAATAAATATTTGGAAAAATTAAATATAACCAAATACCAAAATATTTAACAAAATAAATAAATTTATGAACCTGACTATTTTTTTTTAAATACTCAAGGTTTGCACTTCCTTTTTTTTTTTTTGCAACTTTTTTCCTTTCATCATCTTTTTCAATTTTTCTTTTGTTTTTTTTTTCAAATTGGTATTTGGTTTAAGATCGTGTACCAAATATAAAAAATATAATTTTTTTTTCAAACTGTTATTTGGTTGTTCAAAATCATGTACCAAATATAAAAAATCTTGAAGAAAAAAAAAAGTTGTACCTGCAACAATATCAAATATAAACGATTATGTACAAAAAAAATCTTGATTTGTCTACCTAAATATAAACTATCAAATCTAAACGATCGTTGCATTTTTATTATAAAGTATTTAATTTAATATTTCGGATCTTTTGTCCACAGGTACACACATGTGCCGGTTGAGCTAAACTCATGTTGGCAACTATATATATATTTTTAACCATTCTTATTAAAAATGTGTAAATAAAAATGAATTCTGAAAAGCACTTTTTTCTCAAGTCAATTTAAAAAATTATAACAAACTTGCATCTCTTTACACGAAATAAACAAGAGGATTTGTTGATCTCATGATAAACATAATAAGAAACAAGAGCATCATCATATATAACATAAAATAATATAGTTATTAATTATTTGTTTTAGTGTCTTTTGTTTTCGTCCACTTTTGAATAATGGATTGTTCATACTAAGTTTTGAAAGCTAAAATAATGTATGTTCACACGATGTTATTTTTTTAAAAAAAAAAAAGATGAACACTCTTGTAAATAAATTGTGACACATAATATACATTTCATAAAGGGTGCCGTCACGTTTGATGACATTTTAGTATTTAAAAATGTTTTTTTCTCTCATAATTTTACAATGATTTCTCATCTATCTTTAATTGAATTCTCATAATATTTTTCTTCCAAAAACAATAACAACAACAAAAAAGCATTGCTTTCAAAATTATTGTTTTGTTTCTAAATAGGACTCAAAATCTAATAGTCTCAACATCGGTCGATTGCATATGAAACACTAATTTTCTCCAAATAATCTTGATAGTTCCATTTAGATCCATCATCCCAAAGAACATTAACATTAATTGAAACTATAAATCTAGCTAGGTCGGACCCTATTAATACAAGACACTTGTAGAAAACGTGTTGTGCAAGTTTTTTTCCCAATTCTTACGAAATACATATAAAAAAGATAATCATCGTCTTGTTTAGTCAAATTAGTTTTTTTTTTAGGAAACATAATAAGAATTTGATTCTCCTTTAATCAACAAACTTTGAAGTCCAAACCTCACTTTCTATAGTGTTTCCAATACCTTTTAGTTAGAATAATATGGATCATTTTGCTCCCAAAAAGACCTTGAAAACCATTATTCTTTTTATCATCCTAAAGAACCCATTCTATCACCCACTAGATATTTGATCCTCCAAAAGAACATTTGCATATATTAAGGGCATTATACTTGGGCATATTTACTCTAACTTTGCATTAGAGTATAGGTTGACTTCTAAATACAACGTTTTTTTGAGGTCATAGGTCCAATACTTGATAAATATAACAAGAATCTTATAATAAACGCTTTATAAATTACTCTTTTTAAGAACTTAATGTGTTTGCTTGAATCATTACCCTTTTTCTTTCAACAAATACCTTTAAAATAATTAGTATTAATTAACAAAACTGTTTTTTCCTTGCAACAATGGAAGTGCTTTTAAGTGTTTGAAAAATACTAGAAAATTGTTTTTACTTCATTCTAACCACTTTTCATTACTTTAAAAGCCATGTGGATATTTAGTGTAATGTATTTATATGGTCGTTAGATCCAATAAAATCATTTCCTTAAGTTGATTTTGGCTTTCACATTCATGTACATGAATTTTTGCTTTAATCATTTTAAATCAAATACACTTACTTTTGTAATGTTCACTCCACTAAACACAAAAGTGTAATTGATAAGATTTAATGCAAACCCAATAACATAAATTTGAATAATAATACTAGTAAAAAGAATGCACCGATTAAAATATATCAAATATATAGAATGACAACTTCTTTCATCCCATATCAAAATAAATATCATATAACATTTTTGTTTGTGATGTAAGGATTAATTATTTGATGGGATGTGACCCATCTTTTTCTCTTTTTTCCTCCAAAGTAGATCAAATGAAACATGTGCTATGATAAAGCATCAACTTAGCTTAGGTTTAGCTGCGTAAAGAGAAAGCAAATAATTGCATCATCCATAGGGACTAACAAGCTAAAATTGGTAATTATCAACGTGCCAACTTTTGCCTTTTTCAATTTGTATGCTTTCTACACGCTAATGTCTATCTTGTAAGATATGACACCACAATAGTCACGAGTGAGTTACATAACTCTAATCATATGAGTTTAGTTTAATAGCAATTGATATGGACTACCTCTTTAGAACTCGTGTATTTTTTTTCTTAAAAAAGTGTGAAGGCTTTAACCATCGTCTTTGATTCAGCTTGGTTGAAGGAGTACATTTCTAGTGGTTGTAAATTTATTAGGAAGAGTTAGGACATCATATAAATTATTCTGGGGGTTTGATGGCTATGCTAATGGAATGAGTTGAAAATAATCTGTCAATCATGGTAGAGAGTAACAAATCTGCTCATCTCTTAGTAGTTTTGGTTTTATCTCATAACAAATCTTTAATCTAGAAATATTTTTTTTCTTATAGTATTCTCTTCCTCGTTTGTGATGGAACGATGGGTTGAAAAGTAGTTGATTTGTGGTGTTTTGTGCTGAGTAAAAAATGTTTTTTTTTTCATACTTTTTACACGTGAATAATTGACGTAATTTGTAGTGACTCTTTAACGTACCTTCAACCATTCCCCTCTTGTGTACCACTCACCGACTTTCTCAAAAGTCAATATATTTATCTCCACATATGTAATCTTGCTAGCTTTTACAGTTTTTGAGTTAAAAAATTGTATAGTAAAGGTCAAACCATTTATATTTGTAATAGCAATTAATCTTTTATACATTAGTCATGAACCTAATTATTACTTCTTTCACACAATAATTTCTTACCAATCCCTCTACGCATGTTAATTTTCTCTTAACTCTAACTAGCCTTTTGGCATTTTGATGCACATTCATCTTTTCATATCACTCAAATAATAATTCATAAATATTCATTAATACACCAACAAATTTTCTCTTTACAACATCTTTTTCTCAAATTGATTTCACTTTGTCTTCTATCACATGTTTCTTTTCCTTTAATTCACACACTTTCACTAATTCATTTTCTTTCTAGAATATTATTCCAGACATATTTCACTCTACCCGTTTCTTCATTAATAATCAATATCTTTCCTTGAATACATTTTCCTCTTGTAAGAAATTAAATAATATTCTTTCCTTGTAACCCAGTAAATAAAAACTACTTTAATTTTTCAAACATAAATCTGTGTATATGTGTGTGATAGGTAGCATCCAATTTTTAGTTATATAGGGAAAACTAGTAATTAATCCAATATATATATATACATACACTGATACATTTTTAATTATAACAATAACATTGAATTCAAATATATTGAGACTGATGCATATGGTGATCTTATATGGTTTTGAGAGAGAATTAAAAAATTGAATTTACTAATTCAAATTTCAAAAGTTTGACTCATGCAGGGTTGGTAACTTAAAATATGCCATATGTAAATATATACGTAAACATTACAAAAAAGAAAAAGAAAAGTAGAATTGAGCGTAAAGTATTGGATTGTAAATTGTAGTTTGAAAAGGACTCACGTGGAAAATAAAATAAATAATTTAAATTTGAAATATTCACTAAAAAAAAGTGGGAGTAGATGTCCATTGCCACCTAACTAACCGCCGATTGCCAGATAGTTTTTGTACCCTTTCCACACGTGTGACCCAGTCACCGACATGTTTGGAGGATTCATATAGGTATTAAAAGCTATGATCATTTGAAAACAAAATAATATTTTGTAAATTCTGAATTAAAAATTTTTATAATTAATACAATTGATTGTGCAAGTTTAAAATTGTTTAATTTTAAAATTTGGATAAATTCTGACGAGTTGATTTTTAATTTTAAAAGTTTTAAGAATATAATTACAATGAGTGATTTTTGTAATTTGCAACATGGTATTTCTTTATTATGAATTTCATATATGGACCAAACAATACTTTAGCTCAATTTAACTTATATGTATTATATTAATAAATGGAAATAAAGGAAAAACCTAACATCTATTAATGTAAATGTAAATATGAATATGAAAATTGATAGAAAGGAATAGTTTTGTAAAATCCAGGGATTATCTAAATTTATCAAAATGAATGCATATGTTAAAATTTTGATCCCGTGGTTTAATCTAACCACTCTTGAAAACTTGTTATAAAATCTTGTAAATACATCTAAAACATTAATGAAGATGATAGTAGTTATATTTTCAATATTTTTTTCAATACGTTTAAAGACATTCTAAAATTACATTTATTTGTAAGTTAAAATTGTAAATAAAATGCTAGCGAAATATGAATAATAATAATAATAATAATAAATCAAATGGTAGTATTTAATTTGAGCAAGAAATATAACCAATAAAACCCAACTTAGGACAAAACTAGAGTAACTATGTAATAAATATCTTAATAAACTTATATAAAATCAAAGTTGAACTTACCTATTCATTTATAGTTCATCTATAAAGTTCCTAGAAGTTTTAAAAGCATATTCAATATTAACAAATTTTGATTTAACTTCCCATTCAAAAAATAATTAATCCAGCATCGTATTAAAAAATATATATATATGTGTGTGTGTGTGTTTATATGTACGAAATTATTTATTTGAAAATCTTGAATGATGAAAACGTAAGACAGACAAAATTTATGAAGGAAAAAGAAAAGGTGAGGAAATTGAGGGGAAAAAATAATGCTTTATTAAATTTCAACCAAACACGTAATAAAGACTCCTCACCGTCTTGGCTCAGCAAACGCTATGCCTAACGGTAACGGTAACGTCATTAGATTGGACGAAACAAAAACGAACCGCACCGGACGACCGTTAACAAAAAAGAGGGGAAAAACACCGTCTTCGTTTTGTAAGTGGGTCCCAGTCCAGTCAGTAGATAGAAACGACACGTAAGACTCACAAATAACATAACAACCGTAGCTGGAATCAACGATAGTCTTGCTTCCCCGAATATACGCATTTATCTACTTAATTATTATTATTTATTCTTTTCTTTTCAACATTTAATTTTCCAATACCTCACTTTGCTTTCTTAACCTTAAATTAATTGCTTCAAATATTGTTGAATTTTTTTATTTCAATTGTTTCTAATAAAATTGAAAATTTGTAATTTATAAAAAATAAAAGAACTATTTATAAAATATAACAAAATTTTTAAATAAGCTTTTATATTTTGTAAATAATTTTAATATATATATATTTTTAAAAATGTATTTATAAAATATACGTAAAATTAAAATAATTTTTTTTTAAAAATGACATTGGAGTTAATTGTGTTGTGAAATTTATGAATTTTGACAAAATAATTAATTTGGGCATCCATAAGTTTTTCCATGCCAAACTTTAATGAGTTGGAAAATTTCCAATTTTATATTTTTTTTAAAATTATAAATGGAGGATATTTTTGAAGTAATTGTACGTGTTAATTTTTTTTATAATTTTTTTTTTAAAAAAAAATTATTGTAAATATATATATCACAAAAATTTATTGTATCTCATTGTTATATTTAATAGAGATTTCAATTTATTTTGTTATATTGAAAAATGTAAAGAAAGAATAGCTCAAAATGAATGTACGAAAATTAATCTACACATGCTAAACTAATTATTAAATATTAAATATTAAGAATCTTTCTTAATGTTTGAAGTGATTTATTAAAATATATTACCATAATGGATAATTTTTAAAAAGAGGGAAATATTTAAACAATTAATAAAATAGAGTAAAATTCAGATTTTTTTTTCTCGAAAATTTATTATTATTTTGTTTGAATTTTCATTATTTAATTCTGTGAAGAAACTGGAGAATTTTCGCTTTTGTCTGCTCTGTTCTTTCTCTCTCATCTCTTTCATTTCCTTTAAAATGGCGTAAGAGGAAGAGAGCGGGAACGTGTATCGTACAGCTTCTCTTTGCTTTCTCTCCTCCTCACCCTTTCCTCCTTCACAACCTCAATCTCTTGCATTGAGATCTGCGCTTCCGTTTTTTGCCTTTCCATTTCTCCTCTCAAGCTTTCAGGTTTCATTTCTGAACTCTAGATCTTCAATCTCTTCACCTTTTTCTTTCGGTTTCATATTCTTGCTTCTTGCCATATCTCCTTACTCCTGGAGATCCTCTCTTGGAGTGACTTCTTTTTAATCTTGTTTGTTTGCTATCTGCCTCCTTGCGGTGTTTTTTGTAAGTTTTTTTATGGAGTTACGGGAGCGTATGACTGATTTTGACTGTTTTTGAAATATATTGTGATTAATGGAGTTTATTTTCTATGAAATATATCTGAGTTTATTTTACCTTATTTGCATGGAAGATGCTGGTATGTTAGATCCAGGCAATCGTTGTTTGTTTTGTTTCTTTTGCTCTAGTTTGTTGGTAATCTGCTTGTGAATGCATTTTGAATCTGTGGTTATAATAAGAGGCTTTGTGAACCTTGATAACTGTTACTCTGCTTAGATGCCTTCCCGAGAAAATAGCAGAAATGCAAAGAGGCAGAGTTTAATGAGAAACTAAGTAGATAGTTGAAACGAAAAGCGTAAGGAGAATATAGAAAAGAGAGAAATGAATTCCTACTCGAACGCTTGATGAACTTTTTCGTTTCTGGATGTTATGAACAATGATATGGAAAAGTTGTGGATGTTGTATTAGTCAAGAAGCACGCGGTCTTTGGATCTATCGTTTTTAACTCTACCTCAATTCAATATATAAGTTTTTTTTATTTAAAAAAATATTTTTCCTTAGGGCAATGTCAATTTCTACGTGATTTTTGTTAAATACCTGTGATGTTGATGGAGCTGCTGATATTTTGGCTATCGTTCAATGACAATGTTAATTAATTTCTGAAACTAAGCAACCGTGTCTGCGTTTGTGAATGAATAAGACCTACGAAGATGACGGCGACGGTGATGAGACTATGTATTCTGTGTTCCTTTGAATGCCTCTGCTTGGACTCTTGTTTTGGTTGGTCTTTCATGATTAGAGATCCTGATTTCTTACTTGTGAAAGTGCAAGATGATGTTGAATCTGATAAATCTGTGAAAGATTACGGTGAAAGTCATGCTATTCTCTTCGCTTTCCATTGTTAATGTTGCACGAGCTTTTGGATAGCGTTTGATGTTTAATATTTTAAATAAGCACTTCTGATTGTGTTTTTGTTTTCTTAAAGTTCCAGACATGTATTAGAGATCAAGCTTTTCCTTGCACCATTTCTTTTATATGCCTTTCAGTATTTCTTAATATGTTCAGTCATTTCTTTTATGATATGATGATCAGTGTAAACTCAATGGTGTAAGGCACTTGTTACATCCTTGGGACATGTAAATTTATATCAAACGTCATTTTCTGATTACACCGGTTGCATAAGTATTGGTGTGGAATGAATAATGTGCTTGGAATGTATGCTTTATAGAGAGTCTTAAGATACACTCTTGAACTGAACTTTCTTTTGAAAGTAAATATGCTGAATTGCTGCTTACACTTCCAGCTTGCTGTTATGGCTCCTTCAAATGGAACAACAAACAATGCCCATCCTTCCCCACACCCACCACTGAATGAGAGAATACTATCATCCATGACTAGGAGATCTGTTGCTGCACATCCTTGGCATGATCTTGAAATAGGTATGCAATATACCACTCTGCCATTTATTATACCTTTTATGTGGATGAGGATTTATACTTAGAATGAGCTACTAATTAACAAATCTTTTATTCTCTATTTCAGGACCTGATGCTCCAAAGATTTTCAACTGTGTAAGGATGCTGTCCTGAATTTCATAATATCATACATTGTTTTCTTTAAAAATGTTGTAGTAGTATGTGATATAATTTCATGAGAGTGCCATAAGGTTTGAACCATGCATAAGAACTTTATAGTTGGATATTGACATTATTCAAGTGGCAGATCAGTATTTTTAATCTTTTTTCATGTTTTCTTCTTCTTATATTAGTACCTTAGCTTAAACTTTTGAATATTCACAAAAAGTTTAGAACATTGATTCATAAATTTATGAATCTTGGTTAATTTTCATCATGCAGGTTGTTGAAATAGGAAAGGGAAGCAAAGTGAAATATGAACTTGACAAAAAAACTGGTCTGATCAAGGTAACAATAAACTGACTTGTATTTTGTGTTGGATTTTAGCTGTCCTTCAGTTGAATAAAACACCCCACATTTATTCAGGTTGATCGGATTCTTTACTCATCTGTTGTGTACCCACACAACTATGGCTTCGTTCCTCGAACTCTTTGTGAGGACAATGACCCCATGGATGTCTTGGTCATCATGCAGGTACACTACAATTGTTTCTTTAATGGAAGTTGCACTTGTAATAGTATGCTGAATATTTCACCTCATGTTCTTCTAAAATATTTTCAGGAGCCAGTTCTTCCTGGATGTTTTCTGAGGGCTAAAGCAATAGGCCTCATGCCTATGATTGACCAGGTACTCTTCTCGAACAAATGATTCCCTTTTGTTCTTAAATACGAGAGATCTAATTATAATTATTACAGGGTGAAAAAGATGACAAGATTATAGCAGTTTGTGCTGATGATCCCGAATATCGTCACTACAATGACATCAAGGAGCTCCCACCACATCGATTGGCTGAGATTCGCCGCTTCTTTGAAGACTGTATCCTAAAATTAGTTTGATAATTTACAATGCTAATCAAATCATTCCTTATAACTTTTCTATCCTCATCTTGCAAATGCTTCCTTGACAAGCCATACAGACAAGAAGAATGAGAACAAGGAGGTAGCTGTGAATGACTTTCTGCCAGCCGCTGAAGCCTACATGGCCATCAAACACTCAATGTAAGCAATTCTTATCCTGAGGCAATGCACATTTTTCCCGTAAATGTAATTCGTTGGTACCAATTGATATCCATTGTAATTTTTTAACTGAGTTACATGGTTACACATCAACACCAATATCAACCAGAGCTTCGATCTGATGAATGAATGAATGAATGATTGTATTTGTTCATTTTTTATGTGCAGGAATCTCTATGCAGACTACATAGTGGAGAGCTTGAGGCGGTAGAGTGACACCTCAAAACAAATTGGTAATAGTGATTAACAATCACATCATATAATATATATATATAATACATTGGGAAGCCTTCATTCGAAGTTGAGGAAAGAGTTTAGTATCTCTATGGTTTTTGTTAATATGCATGCTTCCATACTTGGAATTTATACTGCTTTATGTTAGGGGGGAAAAAAAAGATGATGCCGATAAATTGATTGTATCAATGATCGAATCAAAATACATTGCACAGCGATCATACTAGTCTTAGGGTAATGGCTATATTTTTTAATTTTTTTTTTTTTTAAATTTTCCTTTGAAAGTTAAAAAGTCTATTGTAATGAATCAATCTAAAACTTCTATTATATTCTACTACTAGTCTTGGTGGGTTCCATCACCATTGTTCCTATCAGCTCTTTTCTTCTTTTTCTTTTTCTCTTTCCCTTTTCCCCTTTCCCTCATCGTGATAACAATGAAGTCAACTACAAGTCATTCATTTGGTTAATAAATCTCTAATTTCATAGTTGATAGTACAGATTTGATACTACTAAGATATGCTTATTTTGACATATTATTCATTATTACTGTTTTGGAGAATTAGGAAATGGGTATTTTTAACTCCCAAGATTGTACTTCAATTTCGTTTTGAGTGAACTCAACAATACCCATTTGTTTAACTAATTCATATAATTTGATGTTGCTTTGTTTTTCAATATTTTTAATTTTGCCTAGAAGTATTGACAAAACGTGAATTACGTTTTAAAAAATAACTAGTGTGTGATGTTTGTTCAACGTTAGTTCGTTATCCAACAAAAAATGCAACATGTAAATTATTATTTGTTAATTAATTACGATAATGTGGCAAAACATATTGGATTTTCTTTCGTAATTGCATTGTGAAATGGTAAAAAATGATGTCTTTCTCAAATTCTCTCATCTCCTCCTTCACCTCCCCTAATCCTAATTGGAATCAACGAACATTGTTTTTTAATCTACAACGAAATTTAATGAAACCTCACAACAAGAGAGGAGGAGGGATGGTAAAGGCAAGGTTCATGAATAAAAGAGACGAAGAGGAGTCTAGGGAAGATGTGATTTCCCATGTCATGCATAGCCCAACCACCAGAATAATACAAAATAACCTCATACACCTTTTTTTTTCTTTTTTTTAATAACATCTATGTTAATTTTGAAACTTTTGATAACAAAATTATATCCTTAAAAAAGAATCTGTTGCGAAGTGTAAGTTGACAACAAGTTAAAGAAATTTTGAAAATAGAAAAACAAATGCTCTGTTTAGTCCACGAAAGGAACTCATGATTACTAAAATTGAAGATTCCTTTATCAGAAAAAGAACAAAATGATTCCAGTGCTTCTCTCTCATGAACCAAGTAATATCTTCCTCACCATCAAAATATCTCCTTCCAAACTCTTCTCTCTCGTGGACTAAAAATATGTCAAAATAAATTAAATTAGGCTCAATTTAGGCGTTTGAATTTAACTGATTTTATAATTTTAACCTTCAAAAAATCCTATTCATTCAAGTATGTTTCTATCATTAGATGATTCAAATCACTTTTGTATATAAAAGAATATATCACTTCAAATGTAACCACGAATTATAAGAACTTATAGGGACAAATTTTATGGTCCAATTTTATCCATCCAATGATCCAATCATTCAATCCATCTCATAAAGCCTTTCTACATACATTAACCCATCAGTGGAGAAGATACAAACATTCATAAGAGATGTTAAACCTTACATCATTTCAACTGAGAATTGTGATAACACAAAGGAGTATCCTACAATATAAAGACACAAACACATAAAAGATAGCTCCAATCTAAATACAGACATTGAGTAGTGGAGCATATGAGAAGCTAAGCTAGGCCTTCTTAGGGGACTTGGTACCCTTGGAGGGAGACTTGGGCTCCTTTGCTGCTGCCGCCGCCCTCTCTGATTTCTTTGGAAGAAGGACCGGGTTGATGTTTGGAAGCACCCCACCATGAGCGATTGTCACCCCGGCAAGAAGCTTCCCGAGTTCCTCGTCGTTCCTCACAGCCAGGAGCACGTGTCTCGGGATGATCCTGTTCTTCTTGTTGTCTCTTGCTGCATTCCCAGCCAGTTCCAAAACCTAAAGCATAACGTGATAGAATGCTTACTCATATGCTACATATCTATATATTTGTGAGTTTTTGGATAAACTTACGTGCATCTCGACTAATCTCATTAGACAGCCTACCTTGCCCTATAATATTTGAATATCAAGAAGACTCGTAGGATATTAAACCCTAAGTAGGTAGTCACTAGAAATTGAACTCATCCCTCCTACCCCTTTATCAAACTCATGACCTTTGTTTACCATTAGGTCTACCAATGATGATTAACTCAGATACTATATTAAATCACCACGACATCAATATGTTCAAGTTTGGAAGTTAGTGATTCTTATATTTCATCTTTTATAGATATCCTCAACACAATAACCCAATAGCTCAGCATTACAACAATTCTTGTATTATCATCAAACACTTGTGTGTAAGATTCAATCGGTGAATAAATTAAAAGAACTCTACTAGACCTCAATGGATGATCAAAATTTCTGTTGGTAAGAAACATAAAATTCGAATTTCTATTTTAGAATGAATTTAGGTGTCAATCCAAGCATAGCTTACTAAACAAAGACATCGATTTACCATCTTAAAGATTGATGGTTTGATATCCGACCCCACAATTGTTGAAATACAAAAAAAAAAAAGCAGCAATTTCTATGAAGCCAAAATCAACACAAAGTCGTTTGGATAAAGCATCAGAATCAGGGCATAAAGGACAGCGGAAAAGAGTTATAAAAGCAACGCCAAAGCGGATACCGAGGGAAGTTGGGAATCTATTCAGTTTGAATTTCTAATTTTTCAGATTCACTAAAATAAACTAATTAAATATTTGAAAGAAAATGAATTTTGTTATTAAAAACAGTGTTTGATTTATAAACAACATTCCTACGCTTTTTCAAACTCTAAAATCTCTACCAAACAACGATCTTTGAAAAAAAAAAAGACCTGAAATAAAAGTGTTTGTGATATCCACGTTCTATTAATTTGTATTTGTTTTAAGAATTTAACTAGAGATTTAAGTGTCTCTTTACAAAACATGAAAACAGTAATATACAAACAAAGATGAAAATAAAAACTATTACATCTTGTAGAATTCTTAGTCAAATTTAAAAGTATTTTTCCAGAGCTAATTTTTGTTTAATTTTGATAAAAATGGTTTAAAATACCTTCAAAAGAGTTGGTATGAGTGGTTACCAAACACTCTAAAATTTTTTAAATGACTTTAAAAAAAAAAAAAAACTTAAGAATAGTTTTAAAAATATTGGTAAAAAGTAAGAACCCTATCAGAAAATTTAAGCTATGTTTGCTAATCATTTGGTTTTTTAAAGTTATACCTACAAATCCTACTTTCATTTATTGGTTTCTAAGTTTTGTTGGCTACATTTCGAGAAAACCAAACTAAAAGAATGTAGTTTTTGGTTTTAGAATTTGACCAAGATTTTAAACTTTACCATCCTAAGAATATGAGAGTCAATTGGCTTAATTTTCAAAAACCAAGAACAAAAAAACAAAATGTGGTTACCAAAGGCGATCTTACAAATTGAAGAAAGGTTTATAAGCTTAATTTTAAAAATAAAAAATAAGGTGATTATCAAACCAATGCTAAAAAAAGTGAAATCGATATCAAGAAAGACCTTAAAATTCTTTTTTTTTTTTAAAAAAAAAAAACCTTAGGTGATTTTTTCCTTTCTAGATTGTCAAGAATGAACTTGTCTATATACACAAAACCACATAGAGAAATCAGAGAATAGATTGCATAAATAATAATAATAACAAATTCCATTAAATTGGGGATTTTATATGAAGAGAAAGAGCTAAGAAAATCAAATTCTAAGTCATTAACAAGAAATAAAGAAAATGCACTTCAATCCAAGCATATAATCCATGAATAAACGATCAGATTTCACACACACAATCAAAACATGTAAAATCCTCCAACAGAAACTGAAAAAAGAAACCCTAAATTAAGTAAATCGAAAGTGACAAACTGAGAAGAACGAAGTAGTAGTAAATATTCACCTCAGCAGCGAGGTACTCGAGCACAGCAGCAAGGTAAACCGGAGCGCCAGTTCCGACTCGTTGAGAGTAACGGCCATTCTTCAAGTAGCGGCCAATTCTGCCAACGGGAAACTGGAGGCCGGCCTTGACAGAGCGAGAGACAGGCTTCTTCTTAGGACCGGCACCACCTCGTCTGCCGGCGAAGCCTTTCTTTGCCTTGCCGCCAGAATCCATTGGAAGAGAAAATTTTCCGGGGAAACAAACAGAAAAGAAAAAGGTTAAAAGGTGAGGGAGGTTAACGACGACGGGGTTTCAACGGAGATGACATTTTTTCTTATGAAATGAGAAAAATAAAATGGAAAGTGAATGACACACGCCGTGTTCGTGATGCATTGGACACGTCGCTTTGTATTTTTCTTTTTAATTGTATTTATCAAATTACTCTCAAATTTTTTTAAATAGTAAAATAAACTAAAATATTACTCGATCAAGCATATCAATGATAGAAACAAATAGATTTCTACAAGCATATTAGTGTCTAGAGGTATATTATTGATAAAATACTAAAATTTTTGTTTTATGTTGTAAATATTTTGTCAAATTTACTATTTTTACAATTTCTCAATATATTTTCTAATTATATAGGGATAAATTACAAAACACTCCACCACTCCCCGACTACGTTGCTAACCCTATCCATTGACATACACTTGCGATTATATTCTTAAACTTTTGATTGAAAAGTGAAGTCTCAAGACTTTGACATACATTTATAAATAGTAAAATTAAACTTTCAAACTTATAAGACAAACTATATTATCACGTAAGTTGGAGAGTTCAATTTTTAAAATTGAAAGTTTAAGAATATGAATGCAAATATCTGATTTTACAATTTAGCTATTGTTGAAACTTTCAGAAATGTGTGTAAGAATTTGTGGATAAATATTGAAGAATGTAAAAATGAGAAGGTTGTGGGAGGACGTTGAGTCCCTTTTATTTAAACTTTTCTTCACCCACATGTGTTATATTTGAAAGAAGAGAGAGAGAGATGCCTCAGTTCGATTAAGACTAAATTGGATAGGTCGAATTCCAACCCTTTGATTAATGTCTTTGTCTTCAACTCGAGAATGATAGTTGAATAAAAGATCATTTAAGATGTAGTCTCTTTTAAGTATTATCTCTATAAATCACTACATACTAAAGATTAATAACAGAATTATAATAATTTTAAAGGTATATCAACTAAACAAATAAAAAAAATTCTTCAAATAATTGTTTATACAAATGTGCGACAACCAAAAGTGATATTTGACCTTTGCTTATATCAAGTATTTAAAGTCATACTTTGTAACTTCAAAATTACTATACTCATAATGTCGATCCAAACAAGTTGTTGAAAAAATATGATTTCTTTGTCAAAATGGACTTAACTCAACTTACATAAATACGCACTTAATTGAAAAGTTGGCTCGAATTTCCCACTTTCAATGAGCTAAAAATTCTACTACCTTCAACATCCTACTAAGCTGGGCTAGTATAGATATCTTAGTAGGGTTTTTGTGTGCCTGTCAGTTTGTTGAGTTAGGTAAACACATTAATTTTGAGTAGAAACAAGATAAGATGTTAAGTTAAATCAATGTTACCCATTTTATGAATTCATTTGTCATATACACATAAAGCAAGAGAAGCCAAATGAATACTCCTCATCCAACAACTCATAAGTCATACCATCTTTGGTTTAATACTTTTATTTGATCAAATCTAATAGGCTCACTTTCTCCAATCTGACCTTTAACTTTAAAATATATCTTAAAATTTTTAAACAGAATTAAAGAAACTAAAAGTGCAATTTTTATAACTTAGTACTCAAAAATTAAAAATAAATAAATAAATTATAATTTTGTGTTTAGAAATTGCCTAAGATTTAGAACATTTAATTGAAAATAATGGTGAGAAATAACCACAACTTTAAAAAAAAACAATTCAAAAAATTAAACGGTTACACCACGCAGACTAATAGTTTGATTGACACATATTGGCTATGGTATTATATTCGAATACTAGTCTAAGATACCAACATAAATAACAAAAGATGTTTTCAATTTTCACATAAAATTAGATATCAAAATAGAATAATTATTAAATATAAGAACTAAAACAAAATACATGTAAGAAGTTAAGAATTAAAATATGGGTAATAAACCTAAGGTCAGTAAATACTTTTCTGAATCCAAATCCATATCTATAACAAAATAATGCCCAATTTCTGGCAGTTTTGAGGCCACCTTGAGAGTGGTGTTCATGAATTTTATCTATAGTACCCATGGATGAAGAACATACATCCGACTCAACCATATGCAATTGGAAAAAATGACCAAAGGCTATGAGATTTCAAAAATCATGCAAGCAATTATCCACACCAACCAATTGTCTTGTTTGTTCTGATACCAAATTCAGAGGTTTCAGATTGAGGCTGTGGAGGAGGCCTAGGCTCCCTGGGTTTGGCAGGATCAACAAAAATAACCCATCCATCAAGAAACTTTGCATTCATTTCTTCTCTAGCTTTCTCAGCCTCTTCTATTGTACTAAAGGTTACAAATGCGAATCCCTTCGATCTTCCCGTCGCCCTATCGGTTACAACCTTTGCTGTACAAATGTTGAGGCAATGTCAAGATGTTGCACTCTGGAACAAACGTTTATAAATTTGTAAATTTGAGAGAGGGAGAGAGTGCTATACCATCTACAAGCTGACCAAAGGAAGAAAAGGCTTCTCGGAGCTTCTCATCTGTTGTTAATCTCGAAAGACCTGTCGTTTTATAGAAGTGAGACTTTCACCAGGCATATCCCATCTAAATTTGCTGTGTACTTCTATACTCTACTACTCTTGAATTCATAAAAGAATATTAGATTAAGAAAAAAATCATATTTGTTCGACCGTATTTATACGGGATATGTGACTTGGTCTTTGAATCCATTCTATCTATCAACAACAAATTCCTAGAATTTTCTAAATGTGCATTGTAACTCTGTACTTCTCGGGTATATTGGCAGACTGAGAACTCGACTAAAGGGACTTGGCATATGTGGAAACCTTTACGACATTCGAATTATACACAAAACTACCATACTTGTAAAAAAAAAAAAAAAGAGAAGAGATGGGTTTCTAATACCACTACCCCTTGATTAATTGATACTCGAGAGGTGTTTCGTACAGAATGAAAGAACAAATGAAGGATTTATAAAGGTTTAGAAGATGTAGGCATTGAGGGTGCTGTCTCATGAACTTTTTCTAATGAGAAGGTTCATCTTCTTTTCTTTCTTTCTTTCTTTCTTTCTTTGTTCTTCTTCTTCTTTGGGTGTGTGCGGGGGTGGGGGGAATTTCTGTATACCTACTCCCTTCATTCTTTGGAAGGTTTGTCAATCAAACTGCAGACCTTCAAATGCAAAGGGAATATTGTATTGCATAAGAAATGAATTACATTTCTTACAAAAATACAAGTTATACAACCTCAAATTTTTTTAATATATATGTGTGAGTATTTGGACTAGCTTATATTCACTAATTTTATGGGACAAACATTTGGTGTCAAAGAAAACTTGTAGGTTATTAAATTTTAGGAAAGTGACTGCCGACTTCTTAGCCCATTATGAAGGTCATGCCCCTATTTACTACCAAGCCAACTATGATGATTCTTTCTTAATTGCTTAAGCCATCAAGCAGCACGCATGAATGATGAATGATAAGGATATGAATAATTTTCTAAAGTCCTACACCCAAACAAGCCCCATCACTTACTGAAGACTGAAGCAATTGCATAAATGTAAATAGAAACACAAAGACCATAAACAAATGGGATAAAAGTAACAGAACAGAGCATAGTTAATTAACTAGATCTCCCATTTAGACTTTCGAAACTAATTGTTCAAGTGTAAGAAATGAAGGTGAGCAAGAATACCGGGAATTTCTCATAATCCAAACAGATACCAAAATTCCGAATAATTATCAATAATCCAAATAAGACGAAAGGCGTAGCACAAGATGATTCTGTGAGGCTTACCACTGATGAAGAGTTTAGGTGATGTGAGAGTTGAGCTGAGACGAACGGCATTCCACTGGGATCGGAGAATGGAAGAGGAAGAAGAAGAAGAAGAGGAAGATCCATTAAGAACGCGCCTTACGGTGGAGAAGAAAGCCATATGATTCCCGATAGGCCAATGAAAAAGAGAAGAGCGGTGCGACGGAGAGATATGTAGGGTTTAGGGTTTGAGTTCAGGGCTACACAACTGTTGGCCTTTACTTCTTCTTCAAACGTTTGTATTGTGATTTTCATTTATATTTACCTTTTATCGATATTATATTTTGAAAGGAAATTTTCGTAAATATAACAAATCGTTCGTAACAAAATATTTTTTTTTTTCAATTTCAAATTTGTCTTTCTTTCTTCTCTTTACCTTTTTTTTTCTCCTCTTCAATTTTTTTCTTTTCATCGTACTTTTATCGATACTAGTCTTTCAACACGTGCAATGCACATGACTCTTTTAACTGGTTAAATAAATGTATGAAGTCAATAAAAAAAATCACATATAACAAAATTCAACAAGTACAAAAGATACATCATTTAAGATACACATTACTATTGTTATTATTATAATAAATTTATTGAAGAAAAAATGTTTGAAAACTTTGTTTTTTTTTTTTTTTGCAAAACAAAAAAAATATAATTTATTTTTCCAAAGTTTATATCATTTCTTTTTAAGAAGAAGATTGTATTCATTCAATAAAACATGAAAATGTCTATTGGAGGGATAAAAATGTGATGTTTATTTAATTTTAAGATTTGAGTAGACTTGTTAAATTATTGAAATTTTTAAACTTTTCAAATTCTAAAATTTATTACCATTTATTGTAAAATCATAAATTTGTTATGATTTTTTATTAAATACTTGATAAAATTATTCAACTTCTAAAACTTTTAAAACTCTAAAATAATTTGAATTTAAAGTTTTTATTATTTGTAATGAATTTCTTAGGACAAAAACGAAAAAGCTAATTTCATATTTCAACATTTACACATTGTATTACCTTTAACTATAATTAATAATTAGATTCCAATAAAAGTTACATAATTCAAACACAATAAAAATTTATTAACCACACTTCAACATTTTATCAATAAAACAACTCTAATAGAAAACAAAAATTAATTAAATGAAAAAAAAACATGAGCAAATAATGTATTCTTTTAAAATGTTCAAGATTCCCTATTGTTACATTCTAAAAAAAAATCTTCATGGTTACATGACTCAAATATATCTCATGAAGGAATACAGACATATTTATATATAAAAGTAAATAAATACAAAAAAAATGAAAAAAAATAAAATAGAACCTGAGAATGATAATTTGATTTATTTTTACATCTTAGTTTTTTGTTGTGATTTATGATCAGTTTGAATGGAAGAAAAGAATAAAATATTTATACTAAAAAAATTCAAAGATGAGGAAATTGAAAGGTTGGGAGATCATATAGAAGAGCTAATAAGAGAGGAGAATATGAATAATAAGAAGATAAAAGGTTAAGAGAAAAATGAAAATAATGAATTTGGAAAAAAGAAGTTTTAATGAGAGAATTAATTAATTAGAGAGAAAAGTGAGTTTTTTTAGAGGTGGGAAGAGTTGTTTTCTTACATTTAGGAGAGAATAATAAATAAATTAATTAAATAACATAAAAGTAAAATATAGACCATTATAAGATTCAACAATTATATTAATAAAACAACTTTGAAAAATTAATTTAATTTATCAATTAACTACGTTAATTTTTGTATTTAAACAACAAAATTGCCTTATAATGAATGTACAAAGTTGGAACAAAAAATGTCTCATCATCCATGCTTTTAGATACACTGTAGAAAAAGAAATATATATTCATAGAAATTAAAGAGGTTAGCTTCATGTGAGTAACACACTCTATCATTTTCTATTTCCTATTTTACTTAAGAAAATAAGAAACTAAGTAATAAATAATGTTGTCTTCTTCTTGAGTATGTATAACTAGTTAGGTAAGTTAGGGCCTAAGGGTGTCAAGAAATTAACTGCATCTTTGCCTCTTTACCCTCTCTTTATATGTACTCGATTTTCTTCAAATGAATTTCCATCTTCACATGCTAAATATTAAACTTTTGGAGAAAATATTGTGAGAGAAAGAAAAACAAACTAATGGAATAAAATACTCAATAATGTTGGTAGAAAGAAATCAATAAAGCTCTTTATATAATGTTGGTAGAAAAAAATCACGAAACTCTTTATATACTAATGAAAGTTGAAGAAATGTAAATGAAAAACCATTAGTATTTCATAATTAATTATATTACAAAAATTTAAAAATAAAAAGATATTTAATTTCTTAAATGAAAAACCATCCGTCTTCTCTAACTAATTATATTATTTAAAAAAAAATTAAAAATAAAAAGATATTTAATTTTTAATTAATTTCTAAAATGTAAATAAAAATCATTAACATTCCATAATTAATTATATTACAAAAATACAAAATAAAAAATGAATTTACCATAAAACCAAAAAGTAGATTGAAACACAAAATTAAACTTGAGGATATAAGGGGAGAAAATTTTTTCTCCATAATCAGACTTTTATATATAGTATAGATTATATTCATTTGCCATTCATTTTCATATTCTTTTAAAATAAATTTGTTTGCCTTTCCCTTCATTTCCATATTTCTCTTTCTTCTATAATTTGTTTTTCCTTTTTCATCAATTTTTCTCTTCTTCAACGAATGTTTTAAAAACATTTGTTCAAATTATTTGGTTGTTTAAATTCATTTCATTTCCATGTCTTTTTGTCAGGAATTTTTTTAAAAAAATCTAAACGATCGTATTTAAAGAATTAAAAAAAATAGCATATCAAATCTATTTTTTATGGTATTTTTTGTATTTTGATCAAATCTATTTTATATTGTATTTTTTATATTTGTTGTTGTAAATATTTTGTTGTTATATTTTTTTTAAAGACCACCCCTATATTGGATGCATAATTATTATTGAGCAAGAAATTTCGGCCAATTAAATTTTGCCACGTCATCACAACAAAATTGTGATTATTATAATTTGATTGGATTTGGGTAATCAAGTTTTCACATATCCTGATGAAAAATCAGGCCAAACAAGGGGTCGGGGCTCGAGCCCGTCAAGAAAATGGGTCAAAGTCCAAGCTCAAGCCCAACAAGCAGAGACACCTAGGCCCAAACTCAACAAGCAACTGGGCCTAAGATTAAACCCAACAAGCAAAATGGGCTCAAGCTTAAGCCCACCAAGCAAATGGGTCTAAGTCTACCTAAAGCCCATGAAATTTCTCTATAAATAGAGACTTTTACCATTCATTTGGAGGGGGTCTTTTGTGGAAGGAAGAATTGAAGCTATGAAGTACTGAAATTCTGAATAATTGAAGATTCAAGCTTCAAGCTTTATACTTCTATAAAGCTCTCAAGACGTACAAGTTCTTATCAACTTCGAGATCATCATCTTCTGAGAGATTGAAGACTTGGAAGATCAAACTTTCATTGAATTCCAGAAGACTGAAGCTCAAATAGACTTCCAACTACAACATTCTGAAAACCGAAGACCAATAAGTTCTAAGTTTTTAACTTGTATTTGAGAGAAAGCATCAAATGATTAAATACTAGAGATTGTATTCACAATATTCATCAATATACAAAGTTCAATTCCACAAAATACATTTCTTATAACATATTTGAATACAATCTAATGAAAATGGATATGTAAATTAAATGCATAAGTTTTTTTTTTTTTTAAAAAAAAACCAAACTATTTACCTCCTATGAACAAAATATAATTAATATCTATGTTTTGACTATCAAAAGGCAAAATTTATTAGTGTAAATATTTTATCATTTTTTTAAATATTTAGAATAATTAATGTCTATGTTTTGATATACAGAATAATTCTACGGAAATAAAAATTAAATAATTATTTAATTAAATACAAGACACAATTGAAGGTGACATCAATTAAATTTAGGATGGCATCAATTAAATTTAGGATATTGTTATATTAATTAATTAGTTAATTAATAAAAATAAAGACAAATGAATACTTTTATATCATACATTTATTAAACATAATCAAATTATTTAAATTAATACTTTTATAAGTATTGTTGTTGTTAATTATGAATCAATCGCATCTACTAAATGAAAAAAGTAATAGTAAAAAGATTATGATACCACACTGTTTGGAGTAAATAGTATTGATGGTAATCGAATTTCTTTTACAAAATGAATAAGTAAATGTGACCAAAAGTAATCTAATTAGATTTGTGATTGATAATTATTAAGATCGATCAATAGAATCACGTTATGATTGCACCTGTTTTGATTATGAATCGGTAATGATATACATAAAATATAACCAATTTCAAAGTATACATAGATTTTAAACAAAATTTAAGATGAATTTGAAATATAAGTATTTAATTCAAAAATAAATAATTTTAGAAAAATAAATTAAATGTTTACAAACAATTAAAATAACTCTTAAAATAAATTATTATAAATAACACTGTAACAAAATTTTAGATTATACACATTGATATAATATAAAAATTTACTATAATTTATAAATATTTTTTATTTGTTATGCTATATTCGAAAATTATTGAACAAAAAATGTTTAAATAAAAAATATATACAAAATTTAAATTTATATCAAATAAAACATTTAATTTTATACAAATAAATATAGTTGTTTTCAATTATAGCAAAATGGTATAAATTTTTACAAATATAGCAAAATATACTCATAAATCTAATAGACACGGATAGACTACTATCATCTATAACAAATTGATAACACTTATAGATGTGTATCAATATTTATAATGAATAAACTACGAAATATACATAATTTTCCTACTAAATATATAATTTTGAACACACACATATATAGTTATACCATGTGTCTTGACTTTTTATTTTGATTTTCTTCCACATTTTTTATATTCCTTTAAAGAAAATTGTAATGCCCTGATTAAAACATATTCAAAATTTAATAAAGTTTATATTTATAGGTGTCAATTTTTTATATTTAAAATAAGTAAACAAGAGAAAAAGAAAAAGCTTCCAAAGAAGAGTGAATTTTCATTATTATTATTACTGTTTTTTGAAGCGAAGCAAGGTGTATCCTTATTTTATTTATTATTATTATTTTTTAATAGCAAAACTCATGCCAAAAATCGGTTTATATAGAAATAAACATATTAACTTGTAGAATATAATACCACATTAAGAAAAATGAACAGTTCTCACATTTTTTTACAAGATAGACAAGTTACTCCGCTCGTTGTCAATTGATTTTAAGATAAAATGATGTAGCGATAAAATGTATCAGATGAAATTCATGACCAAACAAGAAAAGTTCATCCCTAAAGAAAAAAAAAAATTGTCTTAGAGAACTAAAGTTTTGTATTTAAATATTGATTAACAGCTTCCTTAATACAATTCTAGATTGTTTATTTATACACTTAAAAAAACAACATAAATAGTTAATTAATTCTACTTAAACACTAATTAATTTAAATTAAAATCCAAAACAAGTATATTTTCTATACAAAAAAAAAAAAAAAAAACTAAACAAGTATTAAACTAAAATGTACTGAGTACTCCTAGTTTTTCTCATTCACCTAGCTTGAGTACTTATAAACAGAAACTCGTATCTTTGAGTTCGATATGATAAAGTAAAACTTTCTGGATGTGATAGACTCCAACTAAAATTTTTGACCCAAAAATTTCCAAATCCAAATTGGAATTAAAGCATGCTCCGTGGCATTGTCTCCAAAATGAGTATGGAAGTTAATTGTTGAAGGATAGCTTTTAAAATTGGAGTGCTTTGGATGGTCCATTAGTAGTGTAGTTAAAGTACTAGGTAAAGTCTATAACCAAACAAAAAAAGTCCATCCCTAAACAAGAGAGAACTCTCTCAAACTTAACTTAGGTTAATCAAAAGTATTATAATGCAAACTTAATTGTCTATTTATAGACTTACAAGTATATAACATAATTAAATAATTAGTTTTAATTAAACACTAATAAATTTTAATTTGAAACTAAACAAGTATTAAACTAAAATATACTGATTACTTATAATTCTCATCTCATATAAAATGATAGTCAAACTATAAAATGATTGAGATTAAATATGAATTTAACTTAACTAACTTATAGTGAACTCTCATTAGATATTTTCTTAAATTTATATAAACCCTTTGACGTTTAGAGACAACATAAGAACTAAACTTAAGACCAAAGTTCCTATTGACTTTGGTCTAGGCTTAATAATTACTTATAATTATCGTCTAGGCTTTTATTGCATCTTGGTTACAACTTATTATGCATATCTATTGGTGTTAGAAATGCAATCAAAGTTCCTATTGACTAGATAAAGAAAAGATCATGAATATACAAGAGAGAACAACTATCTTCATTAGTATAAGATCTTTTAGAAGAAACCAAAAGTAAAACCACGAAGGTTTTGTATCTAAAGTAAATAATATAATGTAATTGCGTGAAGATTTTTGGAGGTCTATTGGCCCAAACAAGTTATATCAATGTAGCTTTTGGTCCTAACTTAATCATGTTGGTAAAACCGTTAGGTGCTGAAAAAGGAAATGAAAGTTGTACAAGATGCATTCGTGGTGGTATTCGTATATGGTTGGCACTAGAGGTGTAGTCTGCAGAGATAATTCCTAGGGTATGATATTTTCTAAAGGTGGTCATCGAAGCATGATGCTAGTATGGGTTGATGTAGTAGTTGTTGATGGTAACTGTAGTCATGGTTAGGTATCAAAATAACCATTGAAGATGGTTGTCGAACCATGCCACTAATAATGTTTTTTAACAGAGTTGACATTGAGAGTAGCCAGTAAATGGTATTATTGGAAATATTAGAAGGATGAAGTGAGTGCTATAGAAACTGGTAGAGTTAAGTTAATTTGGGGTACTGACATCGATTGAGTCGAGATAAAAACTCATCTCAATATTCATATACTGAAAGTCTTATCATACATAAATTTTAATTTTATATCATATACAAATAATCAATTTTTTAAAAAATATATTATAAATTAACAAACATATTAGACAAAAAAAACTTGAAAATTTAAATTGAAAAAAGAAAATTGAGTTGAGGGAGTGAAGTTAAAATTTAACCTACTTTTAAGACTGAATTTTCCTTTAGTTTGGCTTTTTCTTTAAGCCGACTTCAACAAAAAGTAGGAAGTTCATCATCGTTTTCAATAGTGATTTTCACCAGCACGACACGCTCTTCTTCTCTGCTATTTGAATCACTGGCACCATAATTAACACTCTCAACCACCCAATATAACCCTCTTCCTCCTCCATTCATTCATTCCTCATTGCCGGACTAACACTTCCGATTTCTCTGTTTTTTGAGTTCTTCCGCTACCGTCCAAGGAGAAAACATGGTAATCCCTTCGATTTTTTTGCTTCGTTTTTAGCTTCCCAAGTGTTTGATTACATGACCCATTTGGTTGTTTTGAAGTTTGCTGCTACAGATGGGTTTCTGGTCATTTTTCAAGATTATCCTTATTTCCTGAGGGGAAATGTGTTTTTAGTGTTTAGCTTCTCTTTTTTGGTTCAACTTGGTGTTTAATCTGTGATGTGATTAAGGGGTGTATTTGAATTGATTGGAGTTATTTGAATGTGTTTGGTTTTGGTTGATTTATAGTTCATGAATTGTTTTGGTGTCTAAAGTTTAGTTCCGAGATCTCGATAGGTGATCTGGTTTGTCTTGGAATGGATTTTTGTGATTGCAACAAGGGGATGATTTAGTCTAATGATCAATGGTGCAAAAGGATTTGTAACTGCTCTTGGTGCGGTCCTCACATTGAAAAGATGAAGAAAGCTCACAATTTTTTTTGGAATATTACCATTGCTCTGGTTTACCTAGTATGATATCATAGCCCATGATGCTCAAATGAGTATTCGGTCCAAAATTGGGTTGGGATCCAACCTATATCGATAAACTCAAAAAGGCATCACCTTGAGGAGCATGTTGAAGATTCCACATTACGAAGATAAAAAACTCACTGTCAATTGGTTTGAGATGAACCCCTATTCATCGGATACGCATGTCTTCTTAGTTCTTCCTTGTGATGGAAAGGGTTCCTACTTTTAGTAGTTTATTTATTTCCCTCTCAAAGGTCAAATCTTCCTTTTGTAGTTGTATGGAGTTTTGTTGTTGCAATGATCTGAGTTTTGCATCATGAACTGAGAAATACTATCTGTACATGCACAAGTCATTTACTTTTGTGGCATTACAGAAACAGGAGAAGCTAAAATAATATTTGAGTTTGAGTTGTGATTTTCATTTTCAATAACAAAATATTTAAATCAACAATCCTCGATTCTGTTAAGGAAGAAGGAAAATCATTTTCACACATTTTCATTTGCTTACCTATAACTGGAAGGCAAATGAAGGAGTTAAAAGGTGTGTGTTTTGGGGGTCAGTCAACCATCATTTTTATTGTATACTAATCGGTGATCAAATATCTGAAACTTAACTTAGCTTGACCATTTGGAATGATTCAAGTTTTTTCAATCCAAAGTGTGTTGATTAGAACACTCTTTTGTGAATCTGATAGGCCAATGCAGCATCAGGAATGGCTGTGAACGATGAATGTAAGTTAAAGTTTTTGGAGCTCAAGTCAAAAAGAACTCATCGTTTCATTGTCTTTAAGATCGAGGAGAAGCTGAAGCAAGTTGTTGTGGAGAAACTCGGCGGGCCTAGCCAGAGTTATGAAGATTTTGCTGCTAGTCTCCCTGCCAACGAGTGTCGTTATGCTGTCTATGATTTTGACTTTGTCACGGAAGAAAATTGCCAAAAAAGCAGAATCTTCTTCATTGCCTGGTAATGACGACTCCTCTGTTTCTCCACTGCATCCATTCAGTGTTTGCATTCTTCATTTGTTCACTAATTGAACCGTTAAATCATAAATGAAGGTCTCCTGATGATTCAAAGGTCAGAAGCAAGATGATATATGCAAGCTCCAAGGACAGATTCAAGAGAGAGCTTGATGGAATACAAGTAGAGCTGCAAGCAACTGATCCAACTGAGATGGGTCTCGATGTCATTCGAAGCCGTGCCAACTGAACACAAACACAAGACTTTGGAAATGAATTGAAACGGTTAAAGTTTGTGAGATGGAGGCTTAGATTTCACTGAAAATCTTCTGTTCTACTCGAACAAATATTCAGCTGTCATCTACTTTCTCATGGTATTTCTTTTAACTAGTTATGCAACTCTTTTGTCTTGAGTGACCATCTGGAGTCTGATTATTACCTATAAAAGCTAATATTATGTAGCTTGAGGGGTTAGTATAAGCCTTATGCTAATTTCTATTTTGTTCTATTTTTTCTTTTTTTTCAGCTTTACTTTGAATTTATGGCTTTTGAAGTTATGTGTATTTAATAACATACATTCTTTCTTCTCTAACCCAAACATTATCCTCTCTACTTTTGGGTTATTGTTATTTGGTTTGGCAGTAAGTAAAACTTGATTGCTTGATTCTTTCCTGGTAATGCTTTGGTGCCTATTGTGATTTTGATCAATCAAGTTTGCGTTCATTCTTGCTGCATTTGCGCTTGTCTGAAGTGAATTTACAGTAATAAAATCTTGTTGAAATCATTTTTTTTTTATTTTTTAAAAAAGTTTGTAAGTACCATTTTCATTTATAAGTTTATTTGCCATTTACATTCAACCAATGTTTCCAAAAACTTTAAAAATTGACTAAAAATAATCTTTCCTTGAAAAAGATAAACCATGGCATGTTAAGGTAATTGGGAGAAAACAAAATTTAAAAATTAAAGTTTAAAATGAAATAGTCACTGAATAGAGCTAGAAAAAAAAAAGGTTAAGTTTGATTCAATTACTCCTTAGGAATAGTAGACATACAATAAAAATTATAGTTAAAACTTTTGTATTGTTCTACCTTCACGTGTTGTTGAATCAAAAAAATATTGAACAATAAACGTTGATAACATTTTAAAAATGAAATTATCTAAAAGAACTTCGAGATTCTTTTTTCTTATATATATATAAAAGGTATTCTAACATTGACAAAAGAAAAAATGTAAAATTTCTTTTGGAATGGAGTTCAGTTTAATAAAATTAAAATCATTTTGATTTTTTTTGTAGTTTGTGTATAGTTTTAGTTTGATCATATAGTTTCAAAAAATTTAATCTAGCCTCCCCAACTTAGAAAAGACAAGTGGTTGATTCTCATATCAAGACAATTTATGAAGTTTAGTTATTAACAATAATGGATATATATTCTTTCTTTTAAGTTTGAAGTTCAAATTCGAGACTTCAATAAATACAATCGTATCAATACAATCATTAAGAAAAAAAAAATTATACCACTAAGTTATACTCATGTTCACATAAAACACCATATCCACGGAAGATTTATTATACATCCAAGGAAGACTCAAGCTACCCACTTTCAAACTTTAAGCTATTTACATATTCTATATATATATATATAAACTGAAATAATACCAATATTAATAGTTAGTTCGGTAGTGAAAGTGTCGTCAAGTTATCTAGATTCAAATTAATAATCAACCACTATTCATACCATAGCAATTTTTGAAAACTTTGATGTTAATAAACTCAAACGATTAAATTTTCAAACTAACCCGTAATACCGAGCGAGAGATATGAAGTTTGAGCAAAAACCACATTGTTTTTTGCACAAAGAGAGAGAGAGAGAAAGTTAAGATTGAGCAAGAGCGAAACGAGTGAATGCAAAACTGCTTCTCCTTGGAGGTTATTTATCGGACGCACTCATGAAATTTCTAGTTGAACTTAGGGAAAAAAAATATCTAACACAATAGAGTTCGGATATTTGCCCTAAAAGACCCATTTGGGAATAGAAGCAAATCAAGCAGTTTCTGAGTAGAAGGGAAGACCTGAAGCTTCTGAATTCATCCACCGCTACCCTCCTCGTCCATTTCTATCACTACTATTTCCACTCTCTCTCTTCTCTGCCATTCCACTTCCACTTCGCAGGCGATTGTTCAACATCTCTCCGGTTTCTTCACTGTCACGGCGAACCTCTTCAAAATCTTCCTGCCTTCAATGTGTTTGTTGAATTGACTCGATGGCTTTTACTTGTGTTAAGTGTTATCCATGGTCTCTCCCTCATGCTCCCCTCTCTTTTTCCTCTAAACCCATCTCCAATTCCTCTATTTTCTTTTCTGCTTCACTTTCTGACCAGCTCGCCTCCTCCTCTTCCTCTTCACATAATCTTCACCATCTTCCCCCTGATTTCACTCCCAAACAGCTCATCGAGACCCTTCGTCGCCAGACTGATGAAGTGGCAGCCCTTCGTGTCTTCAATTGGGCTTCAAAGCAGGCTAACTTCGTGCCCAGTTCCTCAGTTTACGAGGAGATTCTTCGCAAGCTTGGAAAAGCAGGGTCGTTTGAGTACATGAGGCGTGTCCTGGAGGAGATGAAGCTCTCTGGATGTGAGTTTGATAGAGGTATTTTCTTGATTTTTGTTGAGAGTTATGGGAAATTCGAGTTGTATGATGAAATTGTGGGCATTGTTAAAGTAATGGAGGATGAATATAGGATAAAGCCAGATACCCGTTTTTATAATGTGTTGTTGAATGTTCTTGTGGATGCAAATAAGCTTAAACTTGTCGAATCTGCGCATTCGAGCATGGTTAGAAGACGAATTAGGCATGATGTTTCGACGTTTAATATTTTGATTAAGGCCCTTTGTAAAGCTCATCAGGTTAGGCCTGCCATTTTGATGATGGAAGAGATGCCAAGTTATGGGTTATCTCCAGATGAGACCACATTCACGACTATAATGCAGGGGTACATTGAGGGGGGAAATTTAGATGGTGCACTGAGAATTAAAGAACAGATGGTAGAATATGGGTGCCCTTGTACTGATGTTACTGTTAATGTCTTGATTAATGGGTTTTGTAAACAGGGTAGGATTGATCAAGCCTTGAGTTTTATTCAAGAAGCGGTGAGTGAAGGATTTCGTCCCGACCAGTTTACATATAATACTCTTGTGAATGGTTTGTGCAAGATTGGTCATGCCAAGCATGCAATGGAAGTTGTAGATGCTATGCTTTTAGGAGGACTTGATCCAGATATCTACACATACAATTCTCTGATTTCTGGATTGTGTAAGCTGGGTGAAATTGAGGAGGCAGTGAAGATTCTGGATCAGATGGTTTCAAGGGATTGCTCTCCAAATGCTGTCACCTATAATGCTATAATTAGCTCCCTGTGTAAGGAGAATCGAGTTGATGAGGCCACGGAAATAGCTCGTCTTCTCACAAGTAAGGGAATCTTACCAGATGTTTGTACATTCAATTCTTTGATACAGGGTCTGTGCTTGTCTAGCAATCACAAAAATGCTATGGAGCTTTTTGAGGAAATGAAGGGTAAAGGATGCCGACCGGATGAGTTTACGTACAATATGTTGATTGATAGTCTTTGTTCAAGTAGGAAACTGGAGGAAGCTTTAAATCTGCTAAAGGAAATGGAATTGAATGGCTGTGCACGTAATGTAGTTATCTATAATACATTAATCGATGGGTTTTGTAAGAACAAGAGGATTGAAGAAGCAGAGGAGATATTTGATGAGATGGAACTTCAGGGGGTTTCAAGGGATTCAGTGACCTACAACACTCTTATTGATGGGCTTTGTAAAAGCAAGAGAGTGGAAGATGCTGCTCAATTAATGGACCAAATGATAATGGAGGGCTTAAGGCCAGATAAGTTCACCTACAATTCACTTCTAACTCACTTTTGCAAGACCGGGGACATTAAAAAGGCAGCAGATATAGTTCAAACTATGACATCAAGTGGATGCAATCCCGACATCGTCACCTATGCTACTCTTATCAGTGGTCTCTGTAAGGCAGGAAGAGTTCAGGTTGCAAGTCGGCTTCTCCGATCAATTCAAATGAAAGGGATGGTTCTGACACCACATGCCTACAATCCTGTTATCCAAGCATTGTTCAAACGGAACAGAACTCATGAAGCCATGAGACTTTTCAGAGAGATGTTAGACAAATCTGAACCCCCAGATGCAATAACATATAAGATTGTTTATCGTGGTCTCTGCAATGGCGGAGGGCCGATTGGAGAAGCGGTGGACTTCACAGTTGAGATGATAGAGAGAGGAAACATACCAGAATTCTCGTCATTTGTTATGTTGGCTGAAGGTCTCTGTACTTTGTCCATGGATGACACCCTTGTAAAGCTTGTTGATATGATAATGGAGAAAGCTAAGTTCTCAGAGAGGGAGATATCTACGATAAGGGGCTTCCTTAAAATCCGAAAATTTCAAGATGCATTGTCAACTCTTGGAGGTATATTGGATGATATGTATCCCAGAAGATCGTATCGAGGCAGATGAGAATGAAGTGTTGTTTTTACTGCTCATGGAGGTATTTTGTACGAACTAAAAAAAACATTATGGTTTTGTAAATGTAATTGGAAATTAGTAGAAGTTTTAGAGGCCAATTTGTTGCCATTGCTATGATATCTAGCTGTCTCCATGTAGTTATATTATACTCTTCCATTTAAGTTTAAGTTTAGATGTTGATAGAAACATTTTATTTACTATACTTATTTCAAAGGCTCCACTAATGGAAGTTGAAATTTGATTATATTACAAATCTATAAACCATTTCATTGATAGAAGTACTTGTAGTTCTTTAAAGATGTTATACTTCTAATTATTATCGTCTTGCATGTTGACATTTCATCTCTCTATCTTATTCTATTGATTAACTAAAAAATTAAAGTTTTACTATTTCTCTCATCAAATTTAAATTTTCACTTCAAATTTATTTTAAATTAATTAATAGGCATTAACATACATTGAGTTAAGTATTTAGTGAAATTTTGATTTTGTTTAAAACTTAAACTTAATAATTAAATTAATATTTTAAATTTTATTAATAAAAATAAAAAGTCGTTTCATACGTAGGTTAAATTATACATTTTTTTAAAATTTTTAAATATCACATAGAGAGGAAATTCCAACCTTCAATCTATTTTATTATTATCACAAAACCACTTATGTAAATTTTAATAATATTGAAACCATCCCAAAATAGCTCACCTCTTGAGAAACCTACTTTGTACTAAAAAAACAAAATGCCATAATTAAATAAGAAAAAGTGATTTGTTTTTACCACCGCTACCAATATGAATAACCATCATTCCATTTTAAACAGATTTTTTAATACAAATCACAAGACTTTATTTTTCACGATTTAGCTATTCATCAATGGGGAAAACATAAGAATGAAGAACGAATGGGAAGCGCACAAATCTTCTCCATTTCAACCACCAATACCTCATCAGTCAAAACCTAATCCATCCATCCATCCATCTTCTTCCCTCTAAATAATTAGCTCATCCATTAAACCAAACCCTAATCCCTCACTCACACCCACTCCCACTCCCCTTTCCTCTTCTCCTATTTCTTTCCCCAAACCCCCCTCCTCAAAATCCAATTTAAAAAATGCTCCGCTTTCTCTACCGCCGTCTCCGATCCCGGTGGCCGCTCCTCGTCTTCTCCGCCTCCTGGACCCTTCTTTTGACGCTCACCGTCGCCGCTGCCTCCTTCGCTCCCGAGCTCGCCTTCGCCTCCGCTATTTCTCCTTCCTCCTCTTTTGCTGCCGAGTGCAAGTCCGATGGTTTGGTTAGGGTTCCGATGGATATCCCGGGAGATGTTCTTTGCGTTCCGGATCGCTTGTTTAGAAAATCGGGAATTGATTTGATTGTCCCTCCTATTTTTGCCGCGGTTGTAGTGGCTGGTTCTGCTTGCTTTGTTAGGGCTTTGGGCCTATGGGCCGACGACGACGACGATTCCCTTTAATGGGCCTATTTTGGGCCGCATTTGTTCTACGGCCGACTTTGTCCATTTTTTTTTCACAACTTCTAGTTCAATTTCTATTATACTTTTGATTCTTAATTGATGCCCTTTTGCGATTTTGTGAACAAATACAACAATTCTAAACAATTTTCTTTATGAGTTATGGTTATCTCAAATTTGGTTAGTCCAACTAAAATCGAGCTTAGATTTGCTTTGCTTGAACCTAAAGGTGACGAAACCTAAGGCTAAGGCTAAGTCTATGTTTTCTAAACGTAATGGAATCTTATTGATAGATAAAGCATAATGAACTTCAATTGTATTCATAATTGGTTTGTTAGATTATGGATATAATAATGGGTCTTGTATTTTATAATATGTACATAACCAGCAACAACAAAAACACAATTATCAAATTATCATTGATGGATTACATTTTTAAAAAGATAAACACAACCAATGAAACTTAGTTATAAACTGTAATTGGAATGTAATTGGAATAGTAATATGCTATATTTTTATATGAAATGAGTGAATTGATACACTAAACTACCAACTATAATGCACCATTTGCATTAACTATATACCAAAGTTGGAAACATCTATGATTTTATATATTTATACATGATCAATTGAGGTTCCATCAGTTGACATAGGCAGCTCATTCTTATTAGATTGTGCTATCTTCAAAACTGGAGCTTCTTCTACGTGGCCACTTCCTCCATGTTGTTGAATTATCAATATTGAAGATGTTATTCCCTTGCCAGAGCTGGCCAATATGTCTCCCACTGGCCCCAACTCCGCGTGCTCCGCTGGTCGGTCCGCTAGTTTCATCACCAAGCTTGAGGGAACTCGACCTTTCCCAACCACAATTAGGTCGTTACTGTCTTCCTTCCCCAAAGCTACCACCCCTTCAACTATCATGTTTGTGCTGCTGACCTCCTTCTCTTTGTACTCAACTGTTGCTTCCCATTTGCTTTTGAATTCTGCCAATGCTGCTTCATCTAGCTCCTGTTTTCCATTGTATTTGTTCTATGAGTTTATTGAACAGTTATATTCGTTTTTAGTCACCGGAACGAATTTCAAATAATAAACTATTCAGTTTTTGAACTTTGATTTTTTAATTTTTTAATTTTGAAAAAGTAAACCTCTTTCCTCCCAGTTTTATATAATGATATGCATCTTTGTTATGTACGATATTTATTCTTCAAATACTAAAACACAAAAACAATATTTTAAAAGCATTTTTTTTTTTTTTTTAATATTTAGCTTAGTTTATAATGTAAAGATGAAGATGAAAATAATATTTACAGTCTTAATTTTAATGAAGAAAAACAAAACAAAATAGTTAATGAACGAGCCATAGTTATTTGATTTCAAAATTATAATAAATCAGCTATTGAAGTTTAACACATTTAACAATTTAGTCCCTATCTGAAAAATATACAATAATTTAGTCAATTTTGTAACATTTTAGTGGTTCTCATGCAAAATCTCTTCGATTAAATTTTTATAATTTATAAAGAAACTTACCCCTTAATTAGTTTATCAATCTTACCCAGTAAATTCTTTTCTTAATTTATAATAATATTTTTATGATAATTAATAATAAAATATAGTCAAATTCAACTCAAATTCAGAGTTGATTTGAAATTTTTACAATACTTTGTAAATAGTTTTCTTTTTTTTTTCTAGAGAGTGCTTTAACTAAATTGATAATTGATTATTAAGTTTATGAACTAAATTGTTATAACTTTTAATTATAATTACTAAACGGTTGTTTTTATGAAAATCCAGAATGAAACTTGATTTTTTAACTCTAATTAATTTTAAATGGAAAAGACTTAAATTTAAAAAAAAAAAAACGTTTTTTTTTTCAAATAAAAATTGGTTAAAGATATAGGAAAAAAAGTTACCTTTTCTTTTTCCCGGTTGATGGGAGTAGCAATGAAGCTATAATGGTTATCGCTTGATTTCGAATGCATCGGACGCAAAATCACATTACTACTCTCCATCCCATCCCCCGACGACGGCCGAAACCTAACCACCGTCACCTTCACCGCCGGATGCTCCGCCATCCGGCCACCCAACTCCAGCGCCTCCCGATCATCAGGCCCACCAAAAAACAAAACACAAATCCTTTGACCCACACAAATCATGGGCCCAGGCCCAGGCGTATGGGCCACACCGGCCCCAAATCCCCGGTCCACAAGAACCGCCACAGAGCAAGGCGCATTCTTCAAAACCCGTTGGTTCACAACTCTCCAACCATGGCCCACATTCTCCTCCTCCTCTGCCCCATCGCCGCCGCCAAATGCCCTCCAATTCCGGTGAAACGGCAAGATAATCATCGTAACCCTCTTATCATCCGCGACGTGGCAGATATCCTCATGCATAGTAGCTAAGGAAGAGACGGCCGTAGTGGGCCGTACCTTGACTCGGCCCAATTGGCTATAGGCCTGAAAGGCCGCAGCCATTTGGTCTCGCCACTCACTGGCCTTGCGGAACCGGGCAAAGAACGGGAAGCCGTTTTTGCGGGCGCGTTGTACCATCATGATGGAAGAGGATCGCTCTGTGAGTTCGACCAAGTGCATTACGAAGAGTTTGAGGGAGGAATTTCTGGTGCTGCGAGTTGACTCGGTCAGTGTGATGAGGGACGGCACGTTGCCGGAGCTGTGGACGCAAGCGAGGATTCGGAGCTCGTCGTTGACTGGGGAGTCATTGGCGGAGAGGTCTCGGAGTTTACGGTGGGTAGGTGGGGTAGAGCCACCACGGGCTGGCTTGTAAACTGCCATCACGGTGGGGGTGGTGATGAATGTTGTGAATAGTGCCATTAACACTAATATGGCGAACACTTCGTCGTTTAAAACCTGTGTTTGATAAAGGGATTGAATTGGAAAATTAGGAGATCAAATATACATACATTTGTTTCATGATGGTCATATCTATTGCTTCTCATCAAATAAAGTTAGATTTTAGGTTAAACAAAATAATAAAAATAGGGATTTAGGGATCATATTTTGTTTCAGAGTTAAAAAATGAAGTAAACAAAGCCTCAAATTGAGAACATGTGTATGTCCATTATGGTGTGTACTTCATTTTGTTTGTGGCAGTATTGTGTTAGGACAACACAACAGTTCTAAAACCAAATATGTCTACTTTCAATTCCATGTAAATGTGCAATTTATTTTGATCTTACATCATATATTATTTTTATTTTTTAACCTTATACGTCTATTGAAAAATAATGAATCAAATCATTAACTAATAAAATTATGGTTTTTTTTAAAAAGAATAATTAAAAAAAAAAAAAAGATTTTGTAAATATTTTGTTAACTTTTTCATTTTTTTTACAATTCTCCTCAATTATTATATAAGAGTTGAAGTATAATTCTCCTAAAATTAAAATAAAGTTGCCTATGAACTAAACATATTTCTCTTAATAAAAGTAAAACATTATGTTTCAATTGAACACTCCTTAAAAATTTTCAATTTAGGTTGCATTTACTTGCAAGGAACTCTATTGTTTTGTCTGACCTCTAATTCAATATCCACTTACATAATTTTTTAAATACAAGGTGGTAAGAAAAAAAAGCTAAATGATTATATATTTTTAAAATGCAGGTCAAGGAAAGACAAACTTAATTTTGATTTAAGAGAAATGTTTAAATTCCTCTACCTACGTTTCCATACCCATCATTTTCTTCGAGGTCCAAATCGTTTTTATATTGTTATTGTTTAATTTAAATTTGTCAAACTTATTATTATTGATTTATACTCGGGATATTCAAATCATGACTCGATAATTTAAACAATCTAAACTATTCAACTTAATTATGAGAGTTGGATTAAATTTTTTATATTTTAGTTCAATAAGATCATGTAAAAGACTAGTCAATTTTTTTTTTTTAAATCTCATATATATATGCAGTGGTAGTGAAATATAAGTCTTAATTTAAAATATGATTTATTTTCCACGAACAATTAATTAAGAATAATAAAAAATTTAAAGTGCTTAGAAACTATTTTTTAGTGTTTAACTAATAATCCTTTTTGTAAAAGAAAATTGCATTCCAAACATATATAAACTTTCAAATGTATACGTTATTTTTTAAAATATAATTTAATGTCTTTGTTAATACTAAATCTCTTGGGTTCTAAGTTTAGCATCTCAATGAGTCAACTTGTGAATGATACAAATAATTGAAGATAAAACTATAAATAAATCATTTAGAGAAAGAAATTCGCTATAAAAAATTGATATAAAAATCATTTTTACGTGAAAGTAATTTTATTTTAAATTTTAAAAGAATTTAAACTAGTTAGTAATTACTAGTGATTAATCATTGTTTAAATTATCAAAGTCTTAATTTTATGAAAATTTTGATAAAATAATCGATATAGAAGTCTTAAAAATGAAAAAATTTGATGAAAATATTGACATATCAATGAGAATTTAATATTATGATTACTACTAGGTAAGATTTTATTTTTTCTAGTTAAAACAATAATTTTGAAACCAATTTTATAAAGAAGAAATAATTTTTCTAATTTTAAATTTAACAAAAAAAAAACAAATAAATTCACAAAACTTTTTTAACTTATTTTTAAAAATATGATTAAACCTTTTGAAAATTTAGGAAACAAACACAATTATATATTTTTTAAATATGTAAACAGCAAAAATAGAGGAATTGTTGTATATAAAAAGAAAAATTAAACTATTTATAAAACAGAGTGAAAAAAAATTAAATGAACTATGGATTTTTTTTGGTTTCAATATTTTAGAATTTTTTTAAAAAAACAAAAATCATATTTTCAAGAAAGTAAAAAAAAATACATTTTCTCTGTTTTATTATAATAATTTAAAAGAAAACTAACCTTTTTCTCCTTCCCAATATTGAGGACAATGAGTTCAACCAATCCCTTTGTATTCATAAGCACACCCAACGCCAGCGCTTCCCTCGTCGGAATCATAAACATCATCGCCGCCACAAAAGTCGCCAGAATCTTACCGGCGCACGCCGTCGATATAACCAACGCCAACAACCCCCAAGCTTTTCCCCCTTTTATTTTGGCCACATCCGTCTTTAATCCACTTGAAGCAAAATACAGAGGAAGAAGAAGTCCCGAAACGAAATCTTCAATTCTCTCAATCAATCTCTCTGCAAATCTCCCCCCTTTTGGAATCGTCAATCCAAATATAAATCCCCCAAAAATGGAATGAATTCCGATCAAATCCGTCACAAACCCCGAAACCAAAACCCCCACCAACGTCAAACAGATATACGCCTCGTCGACGGCGTCGTGCTCGTACGTGCATCGACGCGCCACCCATTTCATTCCGGGACGAGTGACCACCATCATGAAAACCACAAACCCGGCTCCTGAAAGTAACACCCACACGGAAACCAATGGACTCTTTTCTGATCCGCCTTCGCCGCCGTTGCCAGCTAAGGCAACGGCGAGTGCCAGGAGGATCCAAGCGGCTACGTCGTTGAATGCCGCGGCGGCCATAGCTGTTTCGCCGACTTGGGTGGTGAGGAGCTTTAGCTCTGCTAAAATGCGAGCTAAAACTGGAAAAGCAGTGATGGATAGAGCCACACCCATGAATACAATGAACTGACCGTAACCAACTTTGTCAGCGCCATCGACGGTTTTACGCAGGACGAAGGCGACACCTATGCCAGAAAAGAATGGGACGGAGATTCCGGCTAGAGCAATTCCAAATGCTCGTTTACCGCTACGACGAATGGAGGACAAATCGAGTTCGAGTCCAACGAGGAAGAGGAAGAACAATAAACCAATACTGGCAACTGATTCGAGAATGGGAGTACTCCATGAGGGGAAAATGTGGTTTAAATAAGTTTTGTTACGTCCGAAAGCTGATGGACCCAGTAGAATCCCACCCTGAAATTGGAAAATTAGAGGTATCAAAGAAGAGAAGAGGTAGTGATATACATATACATATCAGAAAAGAGAGAAAGAAATTAGAAAGTAATGAACACTTACGACGATTTCGGCGATGACTTTGGGTTGACGGAGGGGTTTGAGGAGGAGGGCAAGGAAGCGAGTGAGAACGAGGATGAGAACGGATTGAAGGATTAAAAGAGGGAAGGCGAAATGGAGAGGATTATCACCTTGCCATATGCCATTGGAGGCAGTTTTGATGGAGCTTATGTTCATGTTCTTCAATTTTGTTATCTAGAAAGAAACTATGTCTTTTATTTAGTCATTCTCTTGGTGGAGTAAATTAATTAATTTAATGGGGGGAGGCAAAGAGAATGGTATTGAATTAGCTACCATTTATAGAACAAACTTTGAAACTGAATTTTCTTTAAATAATCCACTTTTTTTTCTTCTCTCTCTCTCTCTCTCTCATAAGTCATAGGTGCTTTGTTCTTTTCTTATTTTTATAGCTCAATTACCATTTTATTACCCTTCTTCTTTGTTTAATTTATTTTTCAATTTGATTTTGTTTTTTAAATTCATTGTCATTACTTTTGGATGAAATGAAGTTGGTTTACCAGTCCTTTTGTAACTTATCCAATTGTCTAACAACTGTTTGTTATGATTAGAGAATGAATTATATATATAAAAAAAAAATTGAATTTGAATTTGAAAAAGTGTCTAATAAAACTTCATAAAATTTAGTTTTCAATTTTTAATTTCGTGTTAAATATACAGTGAGTATATCTATTAAAATGGAGTGTCAATGCCTATTATACTAGTTTTATAAATCATAAATTAATTAGTTTACAACAAGCTAAGTAAGAAATAAAATTTGAACTAAATAAAATAAATACAGGTAGGCTGATAAATCCAATGGGAAAACATTCACATTACATAAGCAAATTAATTTCGATTGTTTCTAAAAGAACTTTATGTGTAGTAGATAAGGTGTAATATTAAGTAATATAGTTTTCCAAGTATGTAATTAAGTCAAAATAATTAAAAGCTCAAGACTATTGAAAACAAACATAGGAATGTAATTAAATCAAGATAAGGTTTGGGTTTTTTATTATTTCCTCAATTATATTTTTCCTATAAAAAGATAGGTACAATAAACTCTCCTTTTAGACTAAATGGTAGGTTTCGATATTTTTCTCTTACACTCTAAGTTAATTAATATTACTTAATAATATTTTACTATATTTATAAATATTTTCAACAATTGTTTATTTAAAATGAATTTTCAAAAATAAATAAAATTTAATGTAATAAAACCATACACAAGTATTTAACAACATATATTTAAACATCAAATACAACCAATCTTTATTAGATATGTTAAAAGAAGAATAGTTCATCCAACATATATAATCACCCTAAACTCTCAGACATCAAAATGGAAAATTTCTAGTATTGTGATAAACTTGTATATAATTTTTCTTCATTCACACTAAAATTTTTAAGACTGTTTTAGTGATTGACAATTAATGAAAGTTGTATATCAATATATATATATAATAATAATAATAACCCTACAATTACAAGATGATTTCCCCAAAACTACATACTAACTTCAAGCCTAAAATAGCTGACCCAATATCATCATTTTTGCTTCTTCAATGTTTATCTTCTTCCATTTGCTACTTTCTTATTTCTTTCATAAAATTTATATTTATATAAGGTTAGAGATAAAGTTGAAGATGCATAGCTCATCTTTTGACTATGTTAATTTTCATCTTCGTATCCTACACTTAAAATTAATTATCAAATCAAAATTAAAAATATATATTTTTTCTCAATTTTTGAAAAAAAAATTAAGTTAAATAACTTCTTCATTGTCATTTATTTAGAATAATTTCTTCTCGTAATTTAACGAGCATAAATTAGTTTCATATATATTTATGGTAATATACGAAGAACATTTTGAGTTTTAGGTTTAGTGAAATTATATATTTTCCTGTCCTTGTCTTCAAAAAGGAAGGAGAAAATTTATTTGGGAAAGTTCTCAATAAAGATTATCATATTGTCATCATTAATGCTTGGTTGGTTTATTTTTGGATTATCAATTACTTCCCCATCCATTTTAGCTCACAAATAATTTTGAATTTTTGAATTTAATTCTATTTTAGTATTAAACACTATTCTTTAGTCTTTATTTTTCATTATACTTTTATTAAACTACGACAATTTCAAACATTTGACGAGTAAAATTTAGATGAATGAAAAAGTTTAGAGATTATAGATATTCATTTTTATCGTGACCATTCAATGAATCAAGTGGGTGTTCTTTTTACTTTGACTTTATTCAATAAAATAGATACGAGTCATATGACTTACGAGGTATATACTAATACTAGAAAATCCATGATTTACAATAATGTAGATAAATATATATTTTATTAGTGGGTTTCGTTTTTCATAAAAGGGATTTGAAAAAAGAGTTCACATGCAAGCATGCATTGAAAGAAAACCTTGAAAAGTACTATTTTTTTGAAAGAAAAGTATGAGTTTGCCTTTGAGAGATATATTTGATGCCATGCATTTTTTATTATCACGAGAAGTTCGCAAAAGTAGACTCTCATATACGTACATATGTTTTTCTCTAAATATGTCAAATAAAATAACAATGATCATCACCAGGTTCAATGTGGTATTATTAAAGATTATATATATGAAAAAATCGATTATAAAAAAGTTGATATGTTGATTGAAATTCAATATAGGGCTGTAGAGTTTTGTTTTGGGGTTATATCTTGAATGATTTTTTATATGACGCTTCGAATGACTAAGTACGCATGGATCTTGTTGTTCCTATGTAAATACATAGATAAGGTCAAGTTTAATTTTTAGAATAATTTAAAATTTTAATTAAGAGGCATCTTTTGTTTGATTTGAATCTTTTTAAAGATTTCTCCTCCTAAACTTGCTAGAGTTGTATCGATCTTTTTAGTCAAACTGTACCACAAATTTAGATAAGTACTGCAATAGATATAAATCTTTAAAAAAATGTTGGAATTTCTACCTCTTCTAAGTTTTCGTTTGAACTCTTCTTTCTAAAAAATCATTCTCATGCATATATGCTCTTTCAATACATTACAAAACATATGTGTTTGATACATAATTGATAATCATCCAAATAAAAACAACATGAGAACTATAAAGCTTCATTAAAACTTATATACTTTTTTTATAAAATAATCATTCCAGGGTCGTTTTGTTACGTCGATCAAACTAAAAATTAATTTATATCATATTTGATACTATCAAAAGTAGTATATAGGATTTTGAGGATTTTTATCTTGCACAAACATTTCAATATTTATCGAGTTATAATTGATGAAACTAAAAGTTATAATAGATAGATAGTTACAATTTTGGAGAATAAAAATAAAAAATTTATTTTCAAATTCATATTTAGGTTCATCTAATCTATTAAAAAAAAATGGTAAGAACAAACTAAGCTTTTGCTTGAAGACGAAGTATTTTTTTTCCCAAAAAGAGCTAGGTTGATAGAATATATATTATATGTATATATAGTCAAATAAATTAAGTTATACATATCATTATCTAAAGATCAAATTTTCTACTAACACTTCTCGACTCTAATTTTAGTTTAATTTTTGCATGATAGATGTTGATAATCAGTCAAACACTATATCAATTCTCAATTATTTTTTTTGAAACGTAAGTATTTTATACACATAAATATAGTTTCCTCCAACTTATAATCTCATGAAAACAATCTTTCCAGATAAAAAAAAATGAATAGAGGAAGAAGCTAGGTTAAAGTTGTTAAGCATGAACAATATTGTTCTCTTCGCTTCGAATATGTGACAAAAACAGTCTCTCAATAGTATTTAAAAGTGTTTTTCTAAAATTAATAATAATAACAATAATAAAATTGTCCAAAAAGTGAGGAAGTTCATGTGGGTAGAAGTTAACAATAATATGTGTGTGTGTGTGTGTGGTAGCCAAAGAGGATTATGTTGATTATTCATTCAAACTTTTAAAACACTGTTTTTCCAACTTGCTTTATTAGTTGTAAAGTTAAGTGTAAGTCCTAAGAGACAACTACTTCTCCTCAATTTAAGGATCAATCTTTTGTTCTTCTCTAATTCTTCACTTTTCATTCCTATTCTTCTTTTCTTCTCCTGTTTTCTTCAAATAATGTTCAATACCTTTTTTAGCCCATAACGTTATTATTTTCTCAAAATTCAATATCTAATTTACAAACCTAATTATTGAACATGATATTTTGGTACTCTAACCAATTGCCCTTAAAAAAAACGATCTTATAAAGTAGAGATTGTATTATTATTCTTTAGGAAGAAATCTAATTATAACTCTATTTATAATCAAAATAAACTTAAGTAGTCTACTAACACAACATTTGTATTATCTCAAAAAAAAAAAAAAAACTCTAAATTCTATATGTTGTATTAGTTAAAATTTTAAACTAATAATTGTAATCTATATAAAGATTAGAGATATATAAATAAATTGTTATCTATCGTCATAATTTTAATAGGTCTCTTATTCCTTTTGCTAACACTAGGTATGGTTCTACAAAGAATAACACTATTTGTTTGAAATGAACAGTTTAAAATGAAATAAAATAAAAACTAAATTGTAAAGGTTGAAAATACAAATAATAATGGAAAAGAAAAGAAAAAGGAAAATGGAGGTTGGAGTTTTGAAAGTGAATAAAATTAGAAATCGGATTGGGTGCCACTAAGCAATGAACAATGAATTAAAATGAAGAATGAAAGTGGAAGGTGTCTGTGAGCCAAAGCATCTGCTAGAAAAAGGGTACACATGACTCTCATGACTCTCATGTCATGTGATTGGTTTTTTCCAATTATAAAATACCCATTCACCCTTTCATTAATCATACCCCATACTTGCCTGCATTTTCTTTCTGCATCCATTTTACTACCTATCACAAACAAAATAATATATATGTATATGTATATAAATATATAAAAATGACTAGTCTAAAACGTTGCTATATATATATTTTTCCTTAATTAAACTAACAAAATCCTTTAAATTTGAGGACTTTAATTACCTCTCAACAATATTGTGATATTGTTCTTTTTTAAAAAATTGAAAGTTCTGAAAGTTCGGAGTGTTCGGAGTGTTCGGAGTGTTGTACTTAAAAGAAATAAAAGTTATTATAAAATTAATTTTAAAAATTGTTCATTCAGCTTTCAGCTTTTTGTTATTGTAGTTAATAGTTATTAAATAATTGATGAAATTTTTATACTTACTTAACATGTGACATAAATTATATAATTCAATTTAGAAGTTTGAAATCTCAATGCTTTTTTTTTTAGGAAAAAAAATATCCATATATACAAGCATATCCAATTTTTTTTATTTGTCCATGTGTAAGAACAATAGAATTTATAACAAAAGGATACAAACTTACAAGTAGATTAAACTCTGAAATATGATCAATGAGATTGATCTTAATTTCCATTTAACATAACATTTCAATTTATTTTATGATTTTTTTGTTATTTTCTTTTTATTTAATTTTTTAAAAATAATCTTTGTTTAATAATATGTGTACAGTAATTTGAACCTCAAATCTTTAAGTTTAGAGTTCATACTTTATCCCATGTTATTGAGGAATTATTTTTTTTAGTGAAATTTTATTTTATTTTTATAATTACCTAAAATTTAAGTGTTTTTTAAGAAGCTAAAAAATAATTGTTTGAAAAAGTGGAGAGACAATAAACAAAAACTTTAAATGTTAAAAAATAAAAAAAAAAAACTAAATAAATATCCCTATAACTTTATATATATATATATATATATGAAATACATATATATAATAGGAGAAATTAAATTTTAAAATCTATTAATGTTTATCGATAAATTTTAGAATTTTAATATATTTTATAAATATTTTAATTTATTTTGTTATATTTGATTACTAATTTTGAATCAAAATTTTAGAGATAATCAATTAGATCAGATAGTTTAACTCACCATCAAATCACTGAACGTGTGCATTTGACTTTTAAACAATACGTTGAATACAACCCAACAAGTTACAATTAAAAAAATAAACTTCCAAAACACCAAGTTTTATTAATGAAATTAGAATAAAAAAATTTTAAAAATTAAAATTAAAATAGTTCTTCCTTCATTTTTTGTTCCCATGTTTGTATGAAATGTTTTTTTCCTCACATTTTGTGGATCACTAAATAAAATATCTATATTTAATATATATCAATGCATATTTTTGTAATTGAAAATGTTATAAAAAAATTATTTTAAATCAGTGATATAATTACTTTTATTTCAAATTGAGTTATAGACCTAACTTTTAGTACTTGTATTCATTTTGATTACTATTACATGTTTGATTTATACGCTTTTTGACATATCCATCTTAATATTAACAAATGATGACATGTTTAATATACCAATTAAATCTTCAACATATCATGTTGAATTTCTATTTTACAAATATTCCAATTCGTATGTATAAGTATTTGAAGATAAATAAATAGTAAAAGAAGAGGAAAATTATGTTAAAAATGAATAATAATGGTAAGGTACCAAATATCATAAAGGGTAATGTATATAAATGTGGTTGGGCTCTTCACATGCAGATTAGAGATTACATTTCGTAGCCTTAAGCTTTTTGTAGCTTCCAAATGTGGCCTAACTTGGCTCACATTAATAAAGTTCTTTTTACATTATTCAACCTTTCAAAGTCTTTATTTTCTTTTCCCAATGGTGGCTTTGAATTGTCTAAAATAATTTACTTATTAAAATTCAAACATATAACTTTGCAAAGCCCTAAATTTTGATTCACTTGTGAACTTTTAAGCTTTTGAAAAAAAGAAAAATAACGACAGTATTTATTTTTTTTGTTCATTTTTAAAATATAAAAAAATATTACCATCTATTCGTGTTTATTCTTGATAATAGTCTATCTTGGTTTATTGTATAGTCAACGACATATAGATTTATCATAATATTTTGTTATATTTGTAAATATAATTTTCAAATTTTTTAAATTTTAAATTTTATTGTTTAAATTAATTTAATTACCAACCTACTTAATTAATGAAGATGACTGGAACTCTCTCTTTTTTTTAAGAACTGTAGGTTTCTAAAAAAGATGACTAGAATCTTGGGTTGGATTTGTAGGTTTATAATAATTTATAAAACTTGATTTATAATATCATATAAAATATAGTACCTTCCTTAATTATATAATTTGAATTTATATAACATATCGTGAGATCAACAAACCAAATCTAACTCAGAATTTGAGTTGATTCTCAATAATAACTTAATCATATCGAAATTTCTTTACATTTTTTAGAAGCGTTGCATTTTGATTGTTCGTCATTTAACTAGTCATGCAATAAGCTCAAGAGACGCACGCTACTCATTATAGAAGTTTGAACTCATTTCGAGACTTCTTTAACTAATTTACTACTTTTATTTCTCTTAATGCATATATATTAGTATTGATCAACAAATTTCTTTTCCTACAAGATTAAATATTTGAAAGATGATTGTAATAATAAAACTTTAATATTTGTCTTTGCGTCAATAGAATATAAAAATTGTACATTTTATAAATATTTTGACTAATTATGTTGCATATAATTCATCCCATTTACTAAATTTCCAACATTATGATTGCTCTCAGAAACCCCAACATCTAATATTTGAAATTATAAAGAACTTTGTCCACATGGCTTTGGTATATATATATTAAAATGAAATAATTGAATCTTAACGGATAATAGATTGGGAAAGAGGAAAGCTTCTTTTTGTAAAAAGGAAGTTTATTTTCCATTTGAAGATGTTATCTCTTTAAGATAGATTTTATCGATTTAATGTTTTAAAACTTTCAATAGATTCACGGGATCAATATGAAAACGTGGCTGTGTATGTGGAAGATGTAATTAATTAACATTATATAAGAGAGTAAGATTAGGATAAGTATTGTGATTTTATACGAAATCAACATTGAAAATGATGATTAATATTTGATTAAGAATTAATTTGTTAAACTAATTGGAGACAAAATGTTTATATACATTCACATAGAGATTCTTTACATATCTTATGGACTAATTAAAGTGGTGCTTAAAATTTTGGAATTTTTAACACATTCTTTCTTTCGATAGGTACAAAGCTTATATATATATATATATATATACAAAAGTTGGATATGATTTGATTTTTTCTTTTGTCTAAATTAAGATTTATTGATGACTATTTTGTTTGTTATATGAACAAAAGAAAAGAAAAACGATAGTTTTATTTGGATAATTAATTATGGTAGAAATTTCATATGAAAAAACTATTGCGTACACTCTATACTTCTTCTTCTTCTGTTTTTTAATCAATCATATATATGTTTGAAAATGATTTCTTTGTTAGTGTCATCATTTTTTATTATTATTGTAGTTTTTTCTTATTATAAGGTATTGCTCACTTTTTCAATCTTACTTTTATGTTTGCTCACTACGGTGTTTATATTGGATTTGGTTTGGAGTTGAAATAGAATAGAAGAAGAATCGAATCGAATAAAAATCACATTTGAACCGAATCAAAATTGGCATTATATGGTATTTCACGGCTTGCCATTTTTATAATTTATGTTTTCTTTTTATTTTATAGATTTAATTCTCTAAAAAACTCAAACTTCTGGAAAGTGATGCAGATTTGAGAGAGTGGTGTAAATCTAAGAGAGAGAATAGGATAGAGATGTGTCAGACCTAAGAGTGAGTGACATGACTGAAAGGAAAACAGTGAAATTAGGTTTCAAATTATCTTAAACCACATATTAATTTGATTTCAGTTCAGTTTCAATTTCGTTTGTAAATCAGTTCAATTGTTGTGATTTTGATGAATACCCTTGTTGTTCGTTTTCTTGGTCTGACTCTATTTTTGCACTCGATCTTGGTGCTTCATTTGCATTTTGAATAAGAAAAACTTCATTTGTTGCTACATATACAATGCCATGCTTTGATTAAGCGTTGTTCCCACGAGAAGATATCTAAAAAAAAAAGATACATGAGAGAACAGTAATTAGAATGAATTTGAAGATAGAAAGTAAAATAGATAAATAAATTATGTTTTAAAGTATTGTTAAATTAAATAATAAAAGTGATTTCAGCCTAATCTTCTAATTTAAATAAATCGAAAAAAAAAAGTGGCGTCGCCCGGACTCGAACCGGAGACCTTCAGTGTGTTAGACTGACGTGATAACCAACTACACCACGACACCGTTTTGAACTACGAGGTTTACATTAATTATTATTTCAAAGTGTAAACAAATTTTCTTCCTTTATTTTTTTTTATCTTAAAAAATAGAGAAAAATCCATTTCTATGGGTTTAAAGTTCCAAAAGAATGTTGAGTGTATTAATAATATAGGACTCAAATGGTACTTAAGAAAAATTAATTATTTCTTTTTAGTTAAACTTTTTTATATTTTAGTGAAGGGTTGAGCTAAGTTATCATGTTAAATTGTTGTAAACAAAATATGATTGTGTTAGTCATCAAAATTAGTTTATTTGGGTGGGCATGTTGGAATATGTTACTAAAATTATAATTGATATTGATATATAAAAGTTTATGTTAAACACATTTTTAATATTTTTTTTATTGAATAACTTGACATTAATTGCATTTTTATTTTTCATATACTTTTAAAATGTTGGTTTTTATTATATACTTTTAAATATTAGGCATTTTTTATCGTTTTTATATTCAAATTTGTTTTATCATTAATCAAAATTTTAGTATTAGACTTCATTTACTAAAAATTCTAAAATTTAGTTATGATGCTTTATTAAAGAGTTTCCCTCACCTATAGAAATTAAAATAATCGTCATAACTGTTAAAAGTATAATTATCAATGTTTTATGATAAGGATTGGATCGGGCTGGGAGTGGTGGTTCAAGATGATCTTTGTGTCATTGTTGTTGCTCAAGCGATGTTCACCAATGGATGACTTCAAATCAAAATGGCACAAACTCTTGCTAAGTTGAATGGTTCGTTGTTGATTAATGAGTTAGCGAGGTTTGGAGGATATTTGTGTGAAAGATGATGCTCTTGTCATGGTTAATAAGGTGCTTTCATTACGTTGAAGTGATTCATTTAATTGGTAGACTCAAATATTGGACATTTCATATTTCAAGAGATTGTAATAAGTTGGTCCATGCTTCAAGTTCTCGTTCTTTTATTTGATGACTGATAATTATCTTTTTTGGCTCGAAAGGTTTATTGGGGCCACACTGGAGCATATGGACCTTTGATTTCCTTTTCTTTTTTTGTTATAATTTTATTATATTAAAAAATTAACAAAAATCGAAAAAACATTAGACGAAAAAAAATAATTAAGACTATGAATAATCATGAACTAGAGGCAAAAATATAAGAATGAAAGTAATATTTAAACATTATTTTAAAGGAAAAACAGTTTAGTTCCTAAGATGTTTTTTAAGTATAGTTTTCATTTGTTCATATCTTTCAAAATATTACATTTTTATCAATCACTTTTTTTTTTGTTTATTTTTCATTTGGCCCATAAGTTTTAAAATATCACTTTTTTTATTTAATTTTCCTGTTTGTCTCTAAAATTTCATATTTTACACTAATACCTTTAAACAACTAATGCTTACTCCTAATTCTTAAATGTTAAGTTTCAATTAATTGATTTAAAATAATTATCATCTAAAAATTTCAATTTATTTTAAGAGCAATGATTAGGTGCAGTATTCTCCTCTCCACTTATTTACCACATATAAAAGTATAAAAATTCATTTTCTGATAGAAATTTACAACCTAACAATTTTATTTTGGATGCAACTTGAGCTGCACAGAAGATAGGTGTAGTCGGACTGTACCTAAATATTTTCGATATTTTAAAACCTTCAATTAAATGATAAACATATTGGAAAAAATGCATTTTCCCTAATTTTAAGATAATTTTGTTGATCAAATTGGGCTTGGCCCATGAGTTATTGGGCTGGGCTCTTTCCAATCCTCTATTTATAATAAGCGAACTAATCCGAGCTCCGAAGAAATCCCTTTTTTTTCACTTGCGAAAGAGACGAACAAACGCAAACAGTCGAAGGAAGATGAGGAAATTCGATCCGTGGCCGGTGTTTTTCAGGCGTGAATGGAAGAGGAACTGGCCGTTCCTTGTTGGTTTCGCCATAACAGGCTCCTTAATTACCAAGATGACGGCTGGATTTTCTGGTACGATCGTCGATTTTCATTCCTTCTCGATTCCTCGTTATTTTGTTTTTTTTTTTGGTTTAATTTGAATCCTTCTCTTCTGTATGTTACTGATTCTCTCGTGGATTAATTTTCAGAGGAAGAGGTGAAGAATTCTCCCTTCGTTCAGAGGCACAATCGGTATTTTCTCGGAACCCTAATCTCCGCACATCTTCTTCGATTTGCATAACAATTAGATCTAGTATCTCATATGGTTTCGATATGTCTATGGATTTGTGGTTTTAGTTTGAAAAATCCACAAATCATTTGAAGATAATTGTAGATTTTGATATTGGGTTTCTGATTTCTGATCTGGGGTTATTACATTCACTTGAGTCTGGCAGTCACGAATTGTTGTTATGCCGCTTATTTCTCACTAATGGCCATTCTTTTTAGTATAAATCTTGATTTGGTGGCGATTCAGTGAAGGCTAAAAATCCATCACATAATTTTAGTCATCTCTAGTAAGAATTAAGCTTTTTTACCATAATCTTGTAGTAATTAAGCTTCTTTTTCTCTAGATGTTATTGTAGAATCACATATATTGTTTATGTTCTAGAGATTTTGCATTCGAGCATACTTATATTTCTACAGCGGACAGATAGAATGTTGATTTAGAACATAGGAATGTGCTTGACAAGTTAATGCTGTGCCTGCTGCAGGTAAATCCTATAATGGGGCGATTAGTGGCATTGGAAAATGTGAGATGTTTTTCATTTGTGCAAAATAACAGATGCTGCAGTTAGTTTACCAGCCATTTGAATCAAGTTTTATTGGTACTTCTCAGTATGTATCAAAACTTGGATGGATTTTTTGTGATGTTGTGTACTTATATATGAACATGAATTCTTTCTCGTATCATCGTTGGATTGAAAGCTTTTCCCATCTTTAATTTGGAATGGTAGAAACTTGTTCATGTACTGATTAGTACTTGTCGTTTAAAAGCTTACATGAATTTTTAGATTAGGTAACTCTCATCTGGACTAATTTCTCGAAACAACTGGCTGAGATTGAGGTATTCATAGGACTTTTATTTGTCAGTAAGAGCAAAATGTTAGTAGTTTTGTCATTTCATTTTGGTGATGTTTGAAAAAGTATTCATATTCTTTGCTAAACATTCATACTTAGAACAGTGTGGAAGCGTTTTTAAATAATAGATTGAGACAGTTATTTTGTATTAGGAAATCGTCTTTGATTTGAAACTTATAGATTTCTACTAGTAGATAGTTTTAAAGCTTTTTATGAAAGTACTCAACTTTTGAAGAATGTTTTTAATATTTATTTACCTTTTGAGTTTTTTTGATAAAGCAAAGAACATTCTTTTACAGGATTGTCGAATTATCAAAATGTTTTGTAAATTTAGAAAGGCATTTAGTGCGTATAAAAAAATAAAACATTACTTTTATGATAAATAAGTATGGATTCAGATTATAATTTTGGAATATACTCGAACTCAGCTCATTAGTAAAACGTCAAAGAAGAGTCGTACGAAACAAAATAGCGGCGTGTAAACATCTCAGTGGGTCATTTAGTGAAAGAAAAGACCAACTCGATAATTAATTTAAAGGTCACTAAGAATATCAGGGTCAGAAGAAACTAGAAGTAGAAAATATATAAACATAAATATACGTTTGGTTTGGACTTCACAGTTGGGGGAAAAAAGTAGAAACTCATATCTACAATAACATCCTAATTCCCATACCATTGTTACATTATCACTTTAACTATCTTTCCACTTTCTTCGACCTATGCTCCTCCTTCCTGCACACAGTTAAAAAACATTTGTTTGTTCTTATTTCTAAAATTTCTAAATTAATTAATTAATAATAAAACACAATACATAATTAACAAAAAGACCTCTTAGTTGTGATTGTGGTTTTTTTGTCCTGCTGCTCTTCACGTATTCCTCTTAACTTTCGATCCTGTTGTCCCATTATATGAGTTTTTCAATTAAAAAAATAACTAAATATATATTTTTTCGTCACTAGAAATTTTAGTCACTACCTTTTGACATCTTTTATTCCAATTCAGAGAGAAATTGACTGACGATAAACTTGAAGAACTCAATCAAATATTTAGCCACTGAATTGACAAGTCTATCATGATGAAATTAAATTACAAAGAAACTATGTATTAATAAAATATTAGAACATAAAACTAAAGTGAAATAAAAAAGAAGAAAACAAAAATACAAACCACCTAACGTAAAGGTCTAAATCGATTCGATCATTTAGCCATGATACAAATTAAAAAAAGAATCAAGGAGATGTGGTAATTGAGATCCGAAGCATTGGTTTGGTATTTATAACAAGAGCCATGTATAAGTTAAAAACTAACCAATATATAAAAGCAGCTCAACTAGCATATAACATATGTTAGAAACCCCAAAGTCTACGGTTGGAATCTCCACAGCTCCTATCTTACAGTTCAGTAGATTCATTTTTTTTAGAAAGAAAAGAAGTGTTGAATAGGTCTATCAAATACCAGACACCTATGACACACAAAAATGAATGTTTAAGAGACCAACAGTTTACTCTGAAATTAACTAAAGGGTTCAATAAAAACCATCGAAAATTAAAATTTTGAATGAACAGAAAACTGACTAAAGATAAGTTACCGAATCGTAAACAGGTAATTGGTTGCGCCAAAACTCCATTGTTGGCAGAAGTACTCGCCCTGCAAACAACATTCATCATCAATCCAATTCCGTTAACCGTAACAAAACAAACAACCCATCAGACTCAATCGACTTCGTTAAATCTTCTTCACCTGATCGGGATCGCCCATAACTCCTACATTCTGGAGACACTAGACACTCCTCCTTCCTTCCTCTAGTATTCTTACTAACACCACTTCCCTGAATCAACGACCACCATCCATGCACAATTCAAGGAACCAAATATACTATAAACCAGTTTTAAATACGAAGAGAATGGACAAACAAATACAAAAATTGAAATCTAGGCATTCAAAAAGAAAATTGCTACTACTAATACTAGAGAGGCAGTGGAAAAACAGCATGAATGGCAGAAATTACTGAAAGGTGAATCGGAAATAATTTTCTTCTTGACCTTTTTCCGAGATTCTCTCTCTTTTTTTCCTTTGTTTTCAACTACTTCATCTTTAACATCAGCACCAGTGAATGGTGCTGGAGTTTCAGTTGCACTTGTAGTCTGCATTGTTTCTTCGGCCATAGAATCTCCATCATCCAATCCATTACCTTAATGACAGCTTTTTCTTAGATCTTACGTTCATAAAGTTGAAATCAACTGCATATTTCTAATACAACAATGCCATATGATTAAAGATTTCAAGAAAACCCAAAACCAAACAAATATTTTTCTCTGTGATCCAACATCTAAACGATAAATATTTAGGATTTTTAAGCCTACTTGGAGAAATCTCACGCAATGAAGAATTCACATCGGTAAGTGCACAGTTGTTCATGTCAGCATTTGCAGCCATTCAAAGTTGAAGAGAAATGTTAGGAATGGGACATGTTCAAGACATCAATGCATTGTTTGATAAAAAATTTAGGACGTTGCATACAATGGACACATTTATTAAAATACACGTGTCTGGCTAAAAAATAAGTTTGGTATTTTTCACACTCAAAACTTCTTATATCCATCATTTTTTAAAAAATTTCCACGTACCTTTGACCTTTTTGGTCAATTGAGCTACACATTAAGTTGCCTATATGATAAATTAGTAAAAGTTGTACCTCCTCAATTCATATTTTTTGGATGATATTCCTATTTTTGTGTAGAATAATCATACCTGTCAAATCTTGTTCACATCCTACTATAAATGGGTGTTCACTCTTACATTTTAAATCATCAAATACAAAGAGCAAAGTCTTAAGAATTGTTCAATCTTGGTATCAGAGCTGCCTTGACTAACTTTTTTTTTTTTTTTCCTTCCTTGCCAAAATGGCTTCCTCCCTTTCTCAATCAAATCCGGCTGTCTCCAACCCTCAAATCTATGGCCTCCTCTCAAACATTTGCAATCTTGTCCCCATTAGACTTGATTTCACAGACTATGTGCAGTGGAAATTCCAATTATCAGCAATTTGGAGCTTATGCTCTCTTTGGACATCTCGATAATTCTACCTCTCCTTACGCCCAATCTTAATACCAAGGTTGAACAAAGGTATTCTTAAGACTTTGCTCTTTGCATTTGATCATTTACAACGTAAGAGTGAACACCTATTTATCGTAGGATGTGAACAAGATTTGGAAGGTATGCTTCTACACAAAATAGGAATATCATCTAACAAAATAACAAACATAATTGAGAAATTACAACAACTTTTACTAATTCTAATAAACATGTGGCTAGTGTATTTAAGGGGTGGCACGTACAATTATTGGATCATATTCAAATATACATGTTCTGTCGAAAATGCCATGTTGCGCTTGGAAAGTGTTTGACACAAGACCAACAAGTAGAAGAGTGTACCGGTAACACTTCTTGATATACAGGACAAAGTATCTGTATCAGAAGCATTTCCCCCAGCAGCAGTACTATTAGAAGCTCCTGCCTCAAAGCAATTAGCTGCATGAGTTTCCCAGTTGGGAGGAAACCCAAACACAAAATGCTTGAGAACCTGTCAATAGCGAAACACAAATCAAAGCACCGAGAATATACAAATAATAAGTAAAGAAAACGAGTGGAAAATCAAATAACCAGAAATTGTTTATTTGACACGCAAACCTGAGGCGTGAACCCATTCTCAGTGGCACGCAGTTTGTTTAAGAAACCCTTGAGAACAACACAGATTCCATCAGCAGTCTCCAGAGTGAAAACATCGTGTCTCTTAACGATGGGAGCAGAAGAAAATACTCGAACAGGTTGTCCCCTAAAACAAAACAATAAAATTGTCTCGCGATTTGGCGAAAGACTAAAGCAAAAAGAGAAAGAAAACAGAAACAATTAGAGAAAAAAACCCCAGAACGAGAGAGAAAAATGTGATTACGGTGTAGATGTTAAGCCGGCAACGGCTAGGGTTTTCCCATTGGAGTCATTTTCAGCTGTGATTAACCACCAATCGAGCAAACGAACCTTCAATTGTTTGATTCAATCAATAAGACATACAATCAGTATGAAATCAATAAAAGTAATTGAAGAGAAGTTTGAGGAAGAGCTAACTGTTCTCTGGAAGTAAGAAACTGAAGCGCCGCCGCTGTTGGGGGTTGTTGTTCCATGGAATTCTCGAGAAGAAACCATGATCGTTTGATAAATTCTGTAGAGATTTCGAAAGCGAATTTGGTTTACCTTAGGATTTTTCTTCGGAAAATTTTGAAATTCTTAGATGAGAAGAAAATGGAAATTAAACTCGCGCGGGAATGCTTTAAGCTCGATGTGATGTTTATAGTTCCCTAAATTTACAATATTATTCTTTCCATGTCCCACCTTTGCCCTTACAAGATTTCATATATTACAACTTTATCCTTCTCTCTATATAATCTATATTAGTATTGTATTGTTGAGATACAAAGGGTATATTAGTAATAAACGAAGAGAGAACGTATTTCGGTGAGTGAGTTAAAGTTTGGTTTAATTTGAAGATCAAGGGAGAGAGTCTAATGGTATATCTCTTGCAATTTTAATTCATTATTGTTCAATATATTTGAGTTCTATAAATAATTAATAACCAATTTTGCTTTAATTTTTGGTCTCGAATGAAAATCGAATCGAATCAATCAAAAACAAAACCCAAGTCCATGGGAATAAAATTGATTGCTTTGATTTTTAATAGATTTGTTTAACTTTTGGTAAGTCTAATCAAATAGTCCTATGTAACTCTATTACCTCCCATAAAAAAAATTTATGTTTGGGATTTCTATTTTAATTATTTAGTTATGCTCGACAACAATTTATGTACTAATTGAGTGAGATTGATAGACTTGATGTAATTTTGATTACTCATTCGAATAATTTGATTGCATGCAATTTCTAATTTCAAAGAGTCAATAGTGTAATAAAAATAAGTATCAAAGCTAAAATGTTACATTGGTCAAATACATGACAAAATTCACTTTAACTTTAACATTCTATTAAATGATATCTTTCAAACCAAGTGATTTGGTTACAGGAAATCCAATTCGAAGTGATTTGGTTACAGAAAATCCAAAGTTAATCGTAATATGTGATGTAAGAGATTGTAACATCATTGAAAGTTGGATTACTTCGTCCATTTTACAAAGATTTTTCCATAAGAACAATGGCCAAATCCAAGAGTCAAAGTACAATCCAAAACCTGTAGAGAAAGATGCCTTCAAAGCTCATACGTAAAGGCGTATTTGCAACTTTTTTTTAAAGTAAGTTTTGATAACTCTATTGTTTTTGAAAATATTAGTAAAAAGTATATAATTATCCAATAATAATTACAACTATAATTGAATTACAGGTCGAGTGTTGGTAGGCTTAATTTTCAGAAACTAAAAACAAAAGGCAAATAATTACCGAACGAGAATATAACATTTCAAAACATTAACATTGTGGGACAACTCACAAAGTAGGTTTGAGATGTGCAAAATCTAAACCAAACACCCATGGTAAAGAATGTATGCTGTGCAAACGAGAGAAAAGGCCAATATCAAATATGAATACATAAATTAGGAGTGGCATTAACATATTAAATTGAAGGCAACACATAGCTTTTCATCTTGAGTTGCATCAAAACACATTCAAACAAAGTAGGGGCTCAGCATTGAAAATTTCATCACAACAAACTTGCCAAAGTGGCTTTGGCTTGAGAATATCACAATCACAACCCAAATGACTTTATAATATATTGGCATCAACTCAATGTTGGTCAAAGAAAAGGTATAGAGAGAAAATTAATGAAACAAAAACAACCTTAAAATATGTCTTGGTGGAAGTGTCCTGAAACAGATTGTGCCCTCTGCAGATGGAGATTTAATGTGTAATTTCTTACCTGCAAAGAAACAAATTGTTCATAGCAACGTGAGAATTTGTAGCATTTACTACAAAAGCAAATTTTCAGCACAACTTCTCTTAATCTTGCATCTGAGTAACAACCAACGAGGATGGTCATCGACTACTCAGATTATAAGCTGACAGCTAGCTGTGTATTCAACAGTCTAACTTCTCTAAATCTCCATCGAGTCGGTATATAAGATTCCCGAGCTATGGTGTTCTAATTCTATACATTTAACTGCAACACGATGTGAGAGAA